>JAULUF010000007.1:525000-575000 GCA_031834385.1 Semotilus atromaculatus | reverse complement strand
AGGGCTCCGAGAGACTGTTCTGATGTCCCACAGACCCTCGGACCACACAGGAGGTCAAAGGTTTTAACGGCAGGCGGGACAATGGTGTGATTGAGCGCCGGCCGCACACACGCCTCCGTCAGACGCAACAGTAAAACGGTTGTTTTAAGGCTAATCGCTCGGACCCGTCGCTGCCGTGATGACAAGACGACAGTTAGCGTTGCTTTAGCAGAGCTAATGTGGAACTTCCTGCCTTTAGCGTTACTCAACAGCTGCTCTATAGACGTGTGTGTGTGTGTGTGTGTGTGTGTGACATAACCTCATCTTGTTCATTTGTTGGTATATTTTTGTAGGTCAACATGATATACACACTAGGGTTATTACTGTTAACTAAAAGTTATTATCATTTACTAAAACACTAAAATTAAATTGTATTACTTGAAAAAAATTTATTGTTTTTGATTTTTTTAATATTTCAGCTATAGTTGCAAGTTCAATATTTATTATTTTAGTTTAAGTTCTAAAATAACTAAAAGTAAATAAACTAAAACTTTAAATTAGACTAATAAAAACGCACACAACAAAATGACTACAAATAAATTGAAAACAACTTCTAATTGAAAATATCGATGATTCTGAGATACATTACAAGGATACATTAACTGTAAACTAACTAACTGTAAAATGATACATTAAATTGATTAAACGTGAATTTAAGAATGATTATAGTGATTTCTGAAGGTAATGATGAGTAATGAGTAATGATGCTGAAAATTCAGCTTTGATCACAGGAATATATTTACATAGAAAACAGCTATTCTAAATTATAATAATATTTCACAATTTTTACTTTATTTTTCATCAAATGCAGCAGTGGAGAGCAGAGGAGGCTTACCAACCTCAAACTTTTGACTGGTAGTTGACTAGTAGGCCTTTATAAAAACACAGAAGTATTATGAACTGATATCATCACACTACTACGGTACAGTAAATATCTCAAGCAAAGTATTGAAGTAAAACACTAGAAATGGTGCTAAAATGTGCTTTCAGCACTAGCTGGATTCCAGTCCAAAGCTTTGAGTTTGTACAGAAAAGCAGACAGCAAGTCTACATGGAAAAAATAAATAAAACACACACACACACACTGTGCTGTCAGTATGACGGTGTGCAGTCGTCCTCGGGCTGTAGATTGTGTTAAAGTGACACACAGCAGACCTGCAGAAACACACACCGCTCAGAGACGAGCATCAGTCCTGAGACGTCCAGATCTCAAATATCTCAAAACCTAAATCACAATGTGATCGAATCTAGAGTTTAAAAACAGATTCAAACTGGGCTCAAAGTCTACAACGAAACGCAAGAGATCTCAATATGAACTCAAACATGATTTATAGCTCTATATTCGAGGGATTTGCATCGAGTCTCCTCCTAAGCAACATCAACCTTTTAATTCCTAATTGTTTGATTGATTGATCTGTCCACAAAACTAATAATGCACACTCTTTCAAGATAAACGAGTTAAAGCAATGAACTCAGACTCTCTCGTCTGGCATCTCCACACACCTGAAGCTCCTGCCACGTGGACCCGGGACACACACCATCACACTCGATTCACCATGAAGGGTTTTTAGAGAGATTAAATTTCCAAAGAGCAGATCTAGATGATGAAATATTGTACAGTGGAGCAGAAACACTTTCCATGATGTTGTTCATTTGCATGACTGACCTCTTTAAAGATCTCAATCCCTATTTCAAAATTCCCTGATTATTCCATATATATATATATATATATATATATATATATATATATATATATATATATACACATACATGATGAATATGGTGTGTATATATTAATTAAAAAACATAAAAAATCTATAAAGTATATTTGCATTCATTTAAATTCAATAATATGAAATATGCATTCATAATATAATAATAATACGACATATATACTAATAATATAACACAATAATGTAGTAATTAAGATGCATTAAACAGATGTACTATGACAGCAGTGCATGTGTGTATTTTTAAACCATTACCAAATTTTATGATACCACGGTATTGAATGATTATCATATTCATGTCTGTCACATGATTAAATCAAAAAGTACTAACTCCTACTGTGAAGTACCATAGTAAAGTGATAGTATATTTGATTTAAACCATGTACCATGTTATTTACAATGATGCTTCCAAGAATACCATGGCACTTCATATAATAAATCATATTATTATAATGGTTTTCCATGGCATATTTTCAACAGTTTGTAACACCAAGACCCTTAAATCCACACATAAAAGTACCATAGTAATAGCATGCTGAAGATATCCTTTAAGCACAAGCACCTGATTTCTGCAGCTCTGGAATAGAGTAACACAGACAGATGAAGCTCACCTCCTCTCTATGATAGTCCTCTCCTGCTCGTGTCTTATTCCAAACAATGTAAATCACTCTGGTTGCTCTTTCATATGTGAGGCATGTGTCTCGAAGTCTCTCACATGTGTGAGCGCTGCAGTCGAGTCCTTCCCACCGCCAGCGAGGCACAGATGGACTCCAGATGGGTTATGGGATTTACAAAGTCTCTCTCTCTCTCTCTCTCTCTCTCTCTCTCTCTCTGTGCTGTCTGCATTGCTGATGATGTCACCAGCCAAGTCCCGCCCACTGTGTGGCTCCTGGCCAATCAACCGCTGCTCTATTCAATACATTAAACTAGAGGAGACTCATTAACATAACTAACTGCTCTGGCACTCAAAGGCTAAACAAAGTGCATGCCAGTTAAAGCGAGGGAGTAGTTACCCATCACACCTCACTGTGTGTGTCGTTACTACAGCCTGAATTATTCAACATCTTGCTCTGTTCACATGCAAAAACTGCTATTATTGCTCAAAGATTGCTCATGAGATCTAACTGATGTTACATGTTACTTGTAAGATTGCTCGGGAGAATTGTTGATGCACACTAAGAGCACAGAGCTAGAAATAATGTCTGTATTAGACGTGTGTGTGTGTGTGTGTGTTTTATGTTCACAGTTTTATAACATACCGATAATATGTTTATTTATTTTTACATTTTTAACTTTCTAAACGAATTATTATGAATAAATCCTTCATGCGCATGATGTCAGATCACGTTCTTTTCACCTGGGGCGAGGAAGGTGAGGTTTAATAAATTCTGACATGTAATAAGAAACATTATCTACAATATGGTGTCATGTGGCACATGCTCTCTATCTCTTTCTCCATCTACTTCTGGACAAATAAACAAAACCCCTGACTAGCGGCCAATCTCTCCTCCTGTCCAAAAAAGAAAAGTAAAAAATGCATGACCTCACTCTCAGAGACTTCGGCATCACAGAGAGAGAAGGGAACATGATACGAGCAGGAATAACAAGACTTCATCATGTTTAGAGAAAGAGCGATACATCAGAAAGCCTGATTAATCGGGCAAGGAGATTATAAGCTGATAAACAAATCATCATTCAGCTTGGTTTTTTTGGTGAATTTTGAGATTTTTTAAGTGAATATAATGTACAAATATTATATATATTTTTATTATTTACATTTTCAGAGAAAAAAATCCTGATCAGGATAACTCAACACTAGCCCATCGTATGCTCTTTATCATAAATATTGCATGCATAAAGAAAGTACAAATCAAAGCAACGATGTAAAACCTGTTGCTTGTGAACAAACAGTGATCTGTGCTCTTAGGGAGTGTGTTTGGGCTGATACTTGAGTTGATGAGTGTTAACACCAGCTCCCTTCATTTGCATGAAAATGCACATCTATAAAGCTTGGCTTAAAAAAAAAAAAAAAGACTTTCTGCTCAGAAATGCATCTGAAAGGAGTGTGTGGCCATTACACCACATACGGAGACGCCACAGAAGGCCTGTTTCCAGTGAAACACAGTGTGTGTGCTGGGAATCACAGAACACTAGCTCTGGTCTAAAGTGTGCTGACCTAGAGAGCAACAAACATCACAAAAGTTCACGCTGCCTTCCGAAATGCCTTATTTTAGCCAAATTCTAAAGCAGTATTCCTTCAAAATGAAGACAATACTAAAATGCACTGTGTGGAAAAACAACTAAGAAAGCAGACAAAGCAGGAGAATAACGCTAATCCTAAAAATTCTGTGCAGTGCAATTTTCTGTGCTTATTGAGGAGTATTATGTTAACATATGAAACTAAATGTCGATATCTTTGACTCCAAAACAGCATCGATTTTTGTTTGGTTTTGTTTCGCATGGTTCTTTATTTGCATCGAAGGTTCCATGAAGATCATTTAACATCCAATCTTTCCAGTTTCTTTCAAACGTAAAACGTTTTTTTGGATTCTATACTTTATTGGATTATATTTTTTGGATAATAAAACATTCTTTACACCAAAAAAAAAAATAAAAGGTTCTTTTAAGAACTGTTTTTTGGAACCAAAAATTTTAAATCCCCCGTATTGGAACCTTTAATAGAGAGCACAATGTAAAGTGCACGAGTCATACTGTTTCATTTTGGGTGAAACTGTTCTTTTAAACACATTATAAAGAGCACAGGAGCCTGTTTCTATCCAAATCGTTACAATCCTTCAATTCCATCTGCAAGACGTTTCCTCCATCTGTGGACGTAACGCAGCAGGGCGACAGATGTGAACACACTCGTCCTGAACTCTCACACACACACACACTGAACGGACTGCTGTTCCAAATCCACATCCAATCTCCTCCACACCAAAATCTCTTTCCAAGCACTTCTCTGCGTCCGTCAGTCTCTCTCTCTCTCTGTTTGTAGTGGCATTCCTGCTCGGCTCTCGGCTCCAGTGTGTCTGGCCGCGCTGCACGCCTGGGAGCCATTAGTTTAAGTAAAGCCTGACACACACACACACACACACACACACACACACGACTCCTCTTACAAGACATACAGACAGAGTGTGTTTGTATGTAAGTGAGGAGACGTGTGTGAAAGAGTTTTGTGTGTGTGTTTACTTATAGTTTGGGGACCAAATTGTCCCCAGAAGAGAGTTAAAGTGAGTTGGGGTCATTCGGTAATGTACTCAATTGAAAAACATCAGAGAGCAGTGAGTGATTTTCTCTTTGTCTTTTGTTGTTAGATTCACATTAACGACACAGATAGCAGCAGATTTATTAGGCTCCTGTCACTTTAAGACAGAATGGATGGATCCAATATACTGATACACATGCGTTTTCTTTCTCAGCTGTTTACATAAACCAAAAATAACTCTATACCGCAAATATATCGAAATGAGTTGTCTTTCGTGGCATACAGCAAGCGCTTTAAGAAGCAATGGTTTTAAACAGCAATGCATAAAAATGCATGCAAAGGATACAATTAGTTTTACAAATATGCCAGTATTATGTGCAGTTTTCAGTATGTGCAGTAGTATGCTTGTTTTTCATTTCATCTGAAACAGTGTTCAAACCCTCCCCCAAACCCTTCAGCTCGTATACTGTCACATACTGGCTTAGTGTTGCTAAGTTAGAAGTTAGTTTCTCCCCAACACTGCGTCTGTCCGAGTGTGTGTGCACGAGTCTGCACTTACAATTTATGAGAGGTGGGTCACACTCTCTCTTGGCAACACTACCCTAAAGTTTCCACTTTGGGAGCCAAGAAGAGAGACAACACACACACACTTTACTGTCAGACAGATAAATTGACCATCAAATGACCAGTATATACACAGCAACCCTGATCCATTCTCAATCTTAAACATGATTTAACCGTCATATTTGTTCATGCATGCAAATAATTAATGTTATTATGTTTGTCCCTCAGAACTAGTACAATACAAGCTGTTTGATGCCAAAATGGAAGTGAATAATTTGCAGTATACACACTATATACTGCCTAGAACACAGTAAAAAATACTATTATTTCTACATCAAAATTCCAGGTTTAATACAAAGTGTTAATTGCCATTTCTTTGTAAGTATTTGTGAAATTTACCAAAGTGAAAATTGTTTCTGCATAACCACTGTATATAAAAAAATGCATGTGAAACAATACGAATTATTACACAATAAATGTGTAAATAACAGCATTATGAGGCACTGTCCTGTAACCTCAAGATAATGCATGTTTAATTCAGAAATATTGGAAATAAAAATGGTTATTTAGCATTTCATATTTAACACATTAATCTTTTATTGTTTAGCTAAAAATGTCTGAGAACAGCAGGCCGGGTGTCAGCTCTTCATCCGACATGAACCTTGAGAACTGAAGGTTTCTCTTAGAATCTCTTTTAAAGTGACGAAGAGGAATTCACTGGCTTGTTTTACAAGAGAAGAACTGATGTGAAGTAGATCAGAGAAACACACACCGCTCCATACCAAAGAGGTCAAGTCCCAAACCAGGTCTGATGACAACGCTCCAGTGTAAACAACCTCCAGACTATATATAAACGACTTCTATACCATCACTTTATTCAGTTAGTCCACACGAACAACTGATGTACAGCCGCCCTAGAACAACACGTCAATGTCACTGCATTGAATACAAAATATCAAAGCATTTGTTTATTAAATGATCACATAATGAACATGTGGGCATAAAATCAGCACTATTAGGTTAAAGCAGCACTATGCATGATTTTTTTTTTACTATGCATGATTTTTAGCTTAACAGAACAGCTTCAGAGTTATTGCAATGGTTATATGACTATATATACCCCCCTGTTGCCTGTGAGCGGAAAAAACTCACTTGCAACTTTGGGCCGCCGGCCGCAGCATCAGGAAGTGTCGCGTGATATCAGGTCTCGCGATGTAACGAATTGCTTTACGGCAAGAAAGATCTGCTAAAATGAGCATCAAACAAAAATAACCCGGCGCCGTATACATGTGGTGTTCGAGGCGCACATACAATACAGTTCAACAGGGCGCGCGCAGCTCTTAAAGGGGCCACACCTTATTTCCACTCGTTACAGCTTCAATCCTACTGAACAGGTACCGGTGTACAGGGGGAGGGGATCAGGCCGTGAGTGCAGAGACATCTCTGCGTGAGTGCTATTTACGACAGTACAAGTTCTCCACAGCGACTCTAGGGGTCACTGTTTGACAAAAACTGAAATCCTACATAGTGCCGCTTTAAACCCATTCAAATGCATTACAAACCTTTATGTCTTCACTAGTTATTTTTAATTTAGTTTTCTAGTGCAATGACATTCACACATTTGTAGGTGTGATTTACATGTCTGAACGCTTTCTGAGGCCGTTGCGTAATGAAAGAAGGACGTAGGCAGTGACCTTGAGCCTGATTTGGAGGTGTATGTATCAGATACAAGTTGCACTATTGAAATAAAATGTATCCGTAATTTCATCCGAGTGGAAAGAAAGCATGGAAGAGATAACACAGCTGTAATGGGGAGACACAAAGAGCTGTGTGTTGGGCTATTATGTGTGGAATCCATGCCGAACGAAATCTAAGACAAGATGAGAGAAAGAGACTCGATGAAAGAGACTGTGTTCGGATTAGAATAGTAGCATACTGCATACTAACTGCTGCTTAACAAATGCATAAAAATAATATGTGAAACTATATTTAGCCAAAGCACTGGAATAACTGATCACATTTGATCTGGATTACATAATCAGATTCTAAAAATGTTGTACTTTATTACATTTTATAAAATACTCAGACTGTTACATTACTTTTTTACAATAGCATATTCACACAATGCCAGTAAATTATTCATAATTTATTCTCCCTAATTCTTCTTTTTACTTGCATAAATATAAACATGCATGTGCATGAATATAAACACACAAAAATATTGCATTTGCAAATGCATATAATGCATGCATCATAAATAGTATGAGCAGAAGAAAAACAGCTTAAAACAAGAAAAAAGTCTATATCCCTGGTTCTCCTCCAGCACACCTGTGTTTATTCTGAATTCTCAGTCCATTTTTGGCCTCAAGGCATGAGAGCAGCTGTGTTATTGGCACAAACACTCACACACACACACACACACACACACACACACCTGTGTTTGCAGGTGGTTCAGATGGAGTATGTATAGAGAACACCTGGAGAGAAAGAGACAGAAAGAGAGATGGAGAGACAGAAAGAGAGAACCCAAGGGGCTTTTTACTATGTAAACCAAGGACTTAATTATAGCTGTGCAGATAAGAAGAGAAAGGGGATCTCGAGAGTGAGTGAGTGTGTGAGTGTGTGTGTGTGTGTGTGTGTGTGTGTGTGTGTGTGTGTGTGTGTGTGTGTGTGTGTGTGTGTGTGTGTGTGTGATGCCTTCCCTAAGGTTGGATTGCAGGATCTGTTCTGGCTTGTCAAGACCACCGTTTCCCACAATGCCTTTGGCATGTTTACTAGTGCCGGAATGCCTGAATCATTTTGGTGAAAACAGTTTGTTTTAATGAACCAGTTAAAAAAATGATTCATCAGTTACTTTACATCATCACATTTTCAAAACCTAATGACCTAACATAATTTACACTGCTTATCTGTTAAGATTTTAACAGATGTTAACTTATGAGGTTTCATTTAAGGTAGTATGCTGCCTATGTAGGTAACGATTCAGTGCACCAGGTTTTCAACAGAGCTTACAGAATGTTCTCAGACAGAATCAATCCTCTTCACAAATGAATTGTAAAGGATTTCATGAAATAGTTCACTGAAAAGAACCGACTCACGGGACTGATTCGTTCACATGCTGGAAATCTCACTCATATTCACGGGAGTATTTCACGAGGGAGATATCATTACAACACTCACAAAAACAGACAAAAATAAAGCGTCTCATTCACTCTCACGTTCATTCAGAAGCACTACTGCCAATTCTACAGGAGAAATATAATAGATCATTGAAACGTGACACAGACATCCTGTTTAACGCGGCCGTATGGCCTGAAGCATGGGAAACAGTTACACAGTACACACACACACACACACACACACACACACACACACTCACACACACAGGGTCTCAATGTCAACGCTCTGGTCAGTTCTCACAGTCTGGACTGAAGGCAATTTTTATCCCCTCTTTTTTTATATAGTCCGTGGGCCACTGACAGCCACAAAACAGCTGGATTTCCCATCAGACACAGAGAGAGAGAGAGAGAGAGAGAGAGAGAGAGAGAGAGAGAGAGAGAGAGACAGAGAGAGAGAGAGAGAGAGAGAGAGAGAGATAGATAGAGAGAGAGAGAGAGAGAGAGAGAGAGAGAGAGAGAGAGAGAGAGAGAGAGAGAGAGGAAATCATGTATAAGTTTAGTGTAATGTAAACCACTATATTTATTTACATTTTTCAATTGTATGTATGGGGGAATCTCACAAAAAACTTGTCAAGAATATTTCAAAAATACATTGTAAAAATATTAATATTTCACACCAAAATCTTATGGAAAAATAATTTTGCATAAATAAAATCAAAATGCTAAAAAAAAATCTCAATTCTCAATGTCATGCAAAATAAAAAGCTACATTATTTAAATTGTAAAGTACACTTGTATAAGTATGCATAATGGTACTATTTGTTTTATTAAAGTTAATTACTATATTACAATATAGATTTTTTTTTTATCTGGGCAAGAGAAATGCATATTATTGTCATTAAAACTATGTTACAATGCAAAAAAAAAAAGTATTGTAAATTTTTTAGGTAAAATAGTACCTGTATATTTGATCAAGAGATTCAACTGTGCATCAGCGTCTCTAATGGGTTTGGTTTAATGTGAAGCTTCTTGAATCTGAACCTGAGATTTCAGAAAGTTCCAGAAAATATTCCTAAACTCCACAGAAATGTGGGTGAAGGAGGTGGAGGGGTCGTTCTCAAGCAGTGTGTGTGTGTGTGTGTGTGTGTGTGTGTGTGTGGTGGGGGTCTTAAAAAGCTTTAATGGCATGATAAGCCCCTTTCACAAGCTCTTAAACGCTCCTCCCTGATAGACTCCTCAATGACTGCCGTCTTTGTCCCTCTTTAAACTCCACCGATGCAGAAAGAAGCAGAAAGTTCAGAGCATGATCAGCCGTCCTGAAATAATCCCACACTCACGTGGAGGACGAGAAACCCTCCAAACTCTTATTGCTTTGTTTTCAACAGGCGGATCAGCTGATAACAGATAACCATCAGCCCCTGCAGACGATTGCAGAACAATTCAGACTACAAAACGCATCGATGCTCGAGGAATCGGAGAAAAGGTCTTTAAAAGGATAGTTCACTGAAAAATATACATTTGTTCTGTTATCATTCACACACCATCAGTTTCTTTCATGGAACACAAAAGAACATTTGTTTCATTTAACAAACAAAACACAAAAGAAGCAATTGGTGATGAAGAACCAAAAAATTCCATTTGACAAGTATGCGATAATGCAATATTCCAAGTCTTTAGAAGTCACATGATAGTTTTATGTGAATAATCTGAAATGTAAGTTTAACAAGTCTTGCATGCACACCCAAGTCAATGGGTTTTTGATTAAATGTCTGTGTGAACACAAGCTCAAGATGTTTTTGTGTTTTATTCTTCGACATATACATCAGAATCTTGTGATGTTTTTAAGCTTTTATTTATCTTGAAAAAGGCATTTGCTAACATGTGGAGATGGGACTACAGAGGTTGTGGGACATTAAACTTCCTCGGTGTGTTTATATTTGAGATCTTGCAAACTGTCCTAACTCAAACATTCAGGAAAATGTTTTTAAATAAAAGATTAAAAAGCGTTATCAAAGGTTAATGGTGTCGTGAGACTGTCAAGCCTCATTTTAACTTTTTACTTCTGCCGATTATATTTAGGCTTCAATGTTCATTTGTAAAGATTAAAGGGTTAATTCACCCTAAAATGAAAAAATGTGTCATTATTTACTTACACTAAAAAAGCCTAAATTCAGTCTGTTCATCATATAAAGCGATTGTGTCTCTTCAGAACATTTTGACTAAACTGCTCAAATCATATGGATTAGTATTACAATCTCTTTATTAAAGGATTAGTTCACTTTAAAAAAAAATTTTGCTGATAATTTACTCACCCCCATGTCATCCAAGATGTCCATGTCTTTCTTTCTTCAGTCGAAAAGAAATTAAGGATTTTGATGAAAACATTCCAGGATTTTTCTCCATGGACTTCAACAGGACCCAAACGGTTCAAGGTCCAAATGACAGTTTCAGTGCAGCTTCAAAGGGCTTTAAACGACACCAGACGATGAATAAGGGTCTTATCTAGACAAACCATCGGCATTTCACAAATAAATAAAACAGTTTAAGTTTTATAAGCACAAATGCTGGCCTTGCTCTGTTCTGTGATGCGCGTTCGTGACTCACGTAATACGCAATTACGTTGAAAAGGTCACGCGTCGGCGGAAGTACCGAGTCAGTGTTTACGAATGTGAGGAAGGAGGACCATATACACATATTCAAATGTCTTTGTGTCAGTTTATCGTTTAAATGCCCATTTCGTGTACGTATCCTGGGGGTTTTAATATTAAAAAGGCTAAAAGAACATTTCCGTCAGGACAGAAGCGTGACCTTTTCAACGTAATTGCGTATTACGTGAGTCACGAACGCGCATCACAGACCAGAGCAAGGCGAGCATTTGTGCTTATAAAACTGAAACTTGTTTTATTTATTTGTGAAATGCCGATGGTTTGTCTAGATAAGACCCTTATTCATCGTCTGGTGTCGTTTAAAGCCCTTTGAAGCTGCACTGAAACTGTCATTTGGACCTTGAACCGTTTGGGTCCTGTTGAAGTCCATTATATGGAGAAAAATCCTGGAATGTTTTCATCAAAAACCTTCATTTCTTTTCAACTGAAGAAAGAAAGACATGGACATCTTGGATGACATGGGGGTGAGTAAATTATCAGCAAAAGTTGTTTTAAAAGTGAACTAATCCTTTAACTTTTAAAAGCTTCAAAGTTGCTTAGACAGTCAATGGAGGGACAAAAATCTCTCAGATTTCATTAAAAATATCTTCATCTGTTTTTCAGAGATGAACGAAAGTCTTACAGGTTTGGAATGACATGAGGGGGAGTAAATGAAGAAATCCTATTTTTTATTTATTATTTATTATTGAACCAGAGTGATTCAATGCTCTATCGGGTCTCACGTGTCTCGTATCCAACCGTAATGCGACACAACGGAATATGATTGAGTCTAAATGAGATTCAGAGATGACTAAATGATGAGACTTCATCAAAAGTGTATCAAAACAAAGATGTTGTCAACACATGAGGTTAATATCCGTGATGAATCAGCAGCACATGAGGAAATCTGAAATGGACGTTTCTAAACGGGGTCAGAGGCCCGACTCCAGGCGGTTCGGTCCTGTAATAATCCGTGTCTCCAGCAAAAGACTGACATTCTGGGCAACAGTCGCTCGCTGGTGGTGAGAGAAGTATTCGCTGTGGAGCCTCGACATCTGGATCCAATCTTCCACAGCCTGTCCTCGCAGCGGTGGGCGACGAGAAACATCTGGTGGAGCTGATGTCAATTACTGCGTTGTGTTTCCCTTCCGAGATAATCCATCCAACACACACAAGCACGTACACGCTCCCACAAAAACACAGCGTGCCGAATGGCTAAACACAAGAACGGCGTCCACATGCACAAACTAAGAGTCAAAATTGAACACTGTTTTAACACTGTTCTATGAATCTATGGCATTGCAACAACATAAAGAGGAATAGAAGTGGATGTTAGGTCTCTCTGATATAGCATTTGCAACTGTGTGCACTGAGAGCATCCATTTTATTATGGCTGGGACTCAAAGGGTTTTGGTTAATTGCTAATAGGACGCTCTCCGCAGCTTTAAGAGGAGAAGTGAAGCCAGAGCGGGCCGAGATCGCCTCGTTTAAACGCTAACAGCTGCTCAAACCTGAGCGGAGACCCATGCCTCATTCCCCACGCTTCTTACTCTCTCTTTTTGACGTGCTCAAACTCTCCCACGCGACCGGACTGGAGCGCCGTGTTGCCAGCGCTGGAGACCCCGACAGCAAGAGCCAAGAGCAATTAAAGTGCTAATTCAAACCTGAAGGGCCCTTTTGTCCTGTGTTTCCTTTCTTCAAGTCAGAGGATCGGAATCTAACCAACCCCAACACACACACACACACACACACACACACACACTCATATTCATACTCATGCTCATACTCATACTCACACACACACACACACACACACACACACTCATATTCATGCTCATACTCATACTCATACTCATACTCATACTCATACTCACACACACACACACACACACACTCGCGCTCTCACACACTCACACACACACACACACACACACACACACTCAGACTCACTCACACACACACACACACACACACTCTCTCTCACACTCACACACTCACATGCACACACTCACGCTCTCACACACGCTCACACACGCTCACACACACACACACACACACACACACACACACACACACACTCAGACTCACTCGCGCACACACACACACTCTCTCTCACACTCACACACTCACATGCACACACTCACGCTCTCACACACGCTCACACACGCTCACACACGCTCACACACACACACACACACACACACACACACACACACACATACACAAACTGCCCATATTTGAAGAGCTCCAGCCAAAGCTGAAGCGGAAAATTACACCAAAGTTCTAAAGCTTTACGTTTCCAAATGGATTATGCACCAAAAACTAACGAGAGGCTCATTAAAGAGGGATGGACACAGGCATTCGAGATGCAAGGATTCTGGACAAAACTGTAAATGTGATGTTTTGTAAATGGTCCATTGTATTACCATGTTTTTTAAACCATGTGTTTTTAAAAACTATGGCACTACCATGGTTTGGTTTGTTGGCCATACACCATAGTATTAGCAAGTTTTCTGGACATATACCATGGTATTTTGGGGATATACATTGGAATAGCATGCTATATGAGTTTCAGTACCATGGTATATTTCAAAGTGCCATGGTTTTACCATCTGAAACAATTAATAATTAAAACATTTAAATACTATATAAAACACGTGTGTCAAACTCAAAGCCCGTGGCCCGCAGGAGCTCAAAAGGCATACAGAGAGGTTTCACCAACGTCACGTTCTGGGCGGTAACCCGGATGCGCGGCCATAGACCTTATTCAGACCAGCGCCATGACAGGTATGAAAGTGAGGCTGAGGGATAGACTTGCTGTGTTTTCAATGGGATCCGCTGTAAAAAGCTGTATAAAGCTCCTAGATCACTTATATTTTTAAACAGATCATATTGTCTGGATTATTTGGTCTACTGGAATTTCTCAGAAACATATTTTTTGCATGGTTTCGTCAGCAGAACAATCCACAAACACATTTAATAGCAGTACAACCCACTGAAGAGATGGAGGTCTATCCCTCACAGCCTCGCTTTCATTCCTGTAAAAAATCAAAGATGGCGCTGCTGTGAATAAGGTCTATTATGGAGGAAATCGGATGTAAACAACAGCATGGATTGCACTGTTTATGTACTAATGAACACATTGTTACACTAATAACCCACGGAAAAAACACGTGGTAGGTGCGAAATCATACAGAAAATGCTTAGTAAGCAGGAGAGAGCGCAAAATTTTGACAAACTAAAGTTAATATGTGGTAAAGATCCGAACGAGCTAGCTTCTCTAGCCCTTACTGCGATTCTTCCTTCTATTTCTTATCCCGACACATGCTACCTTCAGATAGTCAGTCCAAAAAAAGCACACGAAATCCGTTTCAAACTACATCCATATGTGGTTTGAAATCCTATTCAAATCACATATCAGGACATCAGCTTCAGCCTGAACGATCGGATTTCGCGTGGTAGCCTATATGACCCTTACGCCACGTAAAATGTAAACGTAATTTATAGGAAACATGCTGAAAGTCGCTGTCGAAACAATGCTGTGTTGTTGCAAATTGCCGGACGAGCAGAAAATTATTATTTCTGAAAACCGGCGCAGACAAGAGCGCGGAAAAAAGCTGTGCATAACGGGCTCCTGCAATTCTGCCGCGGGTTCGAGACGCAGTAGTCCAGCGCGGCGGATACACATTTCCATGTTTTAACATTTAAATAAGACAACATCTAACGCTATATTGCAAAGGCAACCCCCTCCATCAACGCAACGTCATTGCCATATTACCAAAGAGCTGCATGGACACACAAATCAGATTTATGTGAATGCATTTGCTCTATTTGTACACTTGAATAAATCATTATCAAATCAAATAATTTTATAATAATAATTTGTTACATTTATATAGCGCTTTTCTAGGTACTCAAAGCGCTTTACATTGAAGGGGGAATCACCTCAACCAACCACTACTAATGTGCAGCATCCACTTGGATGACAAATGCAGAGAGAGTAATTTAACAATATGTTAAGAAGTAGCTACATTTACACAGTTTTATAGTTACAACTGGCCCTTTGAGGCCAACCATAATGCTGATGTGGCCCGGGGTAAAAATGAGTTTGACACCCCTGATATAAAAGGTACTAAAATATTACTGACCACAGTAATAATACAATGGTATGGTAATTATATATATACCATGGTACTGAAATGTATGTGACATGGTATATTTACATACAAATGCAATGGCATATGTTATTTGTAAACAAACTGGACACAGGCAATGTGATAGTCAATCACCAACATCAAACAATCATCAACTCACAGCCAATCACGCCCTCAAGTGGCCAACATGATCATCACATGATCTTCAACATCATCAGCTTTAGATGCATTAGTTATTCAGGCCAAAGAAACAAACCCCAGGGATAAAACAATAGTCTGCGTTATTCTCGAGCACGAGTGACCCCGACAGCGCTGCTGTGGCACCATGACATTTCATTGTAAACACACGCACACACACACACACACACACACACACAGTGCTCCTGTAGATCAGTCCACTGAGCTGCACTAAAGTCCAGATGGTGTGAAACTTTGCTGAAGGGATTAACGCCAAATCCTCCAGTGAGACACAGGAGAGGGTCCGTCTCCGACCCTCAAAACAGATTAGACCTGGCTTACTGTGCTATACAGACAGCTTGCCCTTACCAAACACAAACCATTGGATTAGCATGAAAATATACCACAGTCCTTTATTTTTGCTTCATTACAACACTTCAAATAATACCATGAAATAGCCTACCCATCATTTTAGTGTCCAAACAAACAATAATGGGAGAAGAATGTCCACACACAAAAAACATGGTAACACCACCCTTACAAAAACTAGGGTGATGATATCAAGGTACTTCATATACCATGGTATATGGTAGCCTACTCCAAGAATACTATAGTAATACCATGATGCTTACAGAAAAGTACCATGGTTTTTAGAAATAGAAATCTATGGCAATGCTGTGGTATTTTAAGTACCTTATAACTTGTACGTTATTTATTAATAGGTAAACATAACTTATTACTTTTAGTGATAGCCTAAATTTAAAATAAAATTAAAAGCATAAGATTATTTTACCATTTAGCCTACTGTAAATATATGAATATGGCAATCAATGGTGGCCTAACAAAGCCTACTGTGGTGTTAATCTCTGACATCATCATCAACATTATACAAAATATTGGCAAATGGATAAAAAGAGCACAATTTAACACAATTTAATGATAGCCAATAGTAAACAAGAAGTCTTTACGGTAGTTGTCACTCAAAATACCATAGTTAAAATATCCCGAAAGCTTCACGAACTGACGTGCCATTTGAATGTATTATGTTACATTTGTTGTGATGTGCCTTTTTTTCGTTAATATTCACACAGAACGCGTTTTTACGTTCCAACAAATGGAACGCAGAAGACCGCGGGAGTTTCGAACGCTCGTGACCCAGAGGCACTGTTCGTATGACGCATGCGCAGACTGACTGACTTGAAATTAATACACGTTTTGAGAGAACGATACATTACAGTCAAAACAATAGCGACTGTAATAATTGTATACCATAGATGGAAAATTCGCCGTACTCCACTAAATATGTGTTATTCTCGCTGTTCTGATTATGTTTTTCTGTTGACATGGCGCAATACGCCTTACTGTAGCCTAAGACAATTGCACAAAATGCTACAAAGAAACACACACAATCACGAGTGTACTTACACTGATATGCGCCCGGAATCCCAACCATCCTGAGCTCTTCTCACGCGCTGACAGACTCTTGACGAGGCGTGTGTGTGCGTGTGTGTTGAGTGGTTTTGTAGTCCAGTCTCCTTCTCTATAGTTCCACGGACTCTGTGTGTTTGTGTGTGTGTGTGTGTGTGTGATGGGGGTCTGAACACACTGATAGCATCTCTGGCATGTTTATTACTGGAGGAGGAGCTACAGTCTACAGAGACTCTTACAATGAATCTGATCAGGGGTGATACCATGGTACAGTGATGCTACCAGATGTTACTTTGATGTATATTACGGTAGCCTACTGGATGATTATAGTGTCATTTACCATAATATCATACATGATGTCATTGCATCAATTTGGTATTATTCCCAGAAAACATGGTAAAAGACGTCCTCAAATGTCCTACACATACAAACAAATACAATGATAACACTGTTCCTCTGGTTAATATTGGTCGTGTACCATTATGTGAATTTCAGGACCATGGCATATATTAAATATATTAAAGTACACTTTTTTTAATACAAAAAAAAAAGGCACTTGCCATGGTCCTTCACATAATTGTATTTGTTTCTATTTCACACACATTAAAACACATTCCATTTATAACTGAGGTTGTTTTATAACTATGTTATTTTAGTATTATTTATATACTTTTTTTTATAATTGATATACTTATACAGTATATATTTATATTTTAAATGAGTTTTTTTTATCTTTTCAAATTTATTTTATTTTAATTTCTTAAAATATTTCTATTTTAGCTGTAGCTTTATTTCAGATTTAGTCATTTTAGTAATTCAACAAACTTATTTTTTATAACATTTGTAAAATTATTATTTTTTGTTCATAAGCCTATTTTTAAATGTAAGTTTTTCTGTCCGATATGTATATTTTATTTTATTTTAGCTTTAATTCAAATAACACATTTAAAAAAATATATTTTTAGTTCAAAATATCAACACTGATGTATGTTATATTGTAGAAAATAAATTAGTAGAATATTTTTTAGAAGTTTTGATGGACACACACACACACACACACACACACACACACACACACACACACACACACATACTGTATATATAAAACACTTATATTAGTTTTGCTTGCATGTAGAGTGTAAATCTATCTTTCAATAAATATATATATATATATATATATATATATATATATATATATATTAGGGCTGTCAAATGATTAATCACGATTAATCGCATCCAAAATAAAAGTTTGTGTTTACATAATAAATGTGTTTGTACTGTGTAAAATTATTTTGTATATATAAGTACACACACGTGCATTTATATATTTAAGAAAAATGTGTTATTTATATATAAAATATTTATATTTATAATATATAATATAAATTATATATAAATCTATATATAGTATATACATGCAAATATTTCTTAAATATATACAAGCATGTGTATGTATTTATATATATATATAAGATAATTATACACAGTACACACACATTTATTATGTAAACACAAACTTTTATTTTGGATGCGATTAATCGTGATTAATCATTTGACAGCCCTAAATATATATACATATATATATATATATATATATATAAAACACACACACAGAATATGTATTGTTATATAGGGTTTCTGAGGTGTCTGAGAATGTAATGTGGGAAGACATTGACTCATCTCTAAAAATCTGTAGTGTCTAAACTGTTTTCTTTTCATCTCAGTGTTGATGTGGCTCAGACTGAACTGTTCATCCGTGTTGTTCGTGTCTGATAAACAGAACAAGACTCTCTCTCTCTCTCTCTCTCTCTCTCTCTCTCTCTCTCTCTCTCTCTCTCTCTCTCTCTCTCTCTCTCTCTCTCTCTCTCTCTCTCTCTCTCTCTCTCTCTCTCAGTCCTCCTGCTCTCGCGTGCGGGACAGATGCTCACCAACAACAACACATTAACACCCGCCGTCCTGCAGAGAGAGAGAGCCAGGCTGCAAAACTCTTAATGCAATACATGCAGAATATAAAATCAAGGGGCATTTAGTAGCTTAAAGCTGCTTTGAAACTATATATATTGTTAAAAGCACTATATAAATTAAGGCGACTTGACTTGGGTGTAACAATATGTATCGTGGATAGTGACAATATGTATTGTGTATAGTTCACAATAAAATGAAAATCTCTGTGTGAGGAACAAATTCAAGTTTTCACAGTTTTAGTGTTACATTAAACTACTATATATAATGTTGAATATAATGTATAATAATGCAATGGGTCCTGATAATGTTACCAGTAAACAGTGTCCGACATTATTTTAAATATATCTAGTCAGTGAAAGAGTGCAAGAATATTCGTCTAAAATAATTCTGTATTTTCAGCTTCAGAATCATGAATATGTTTATTGTGTCTCTATTGTCCTGTGCTTTGGGTTACAGCACCAAGTCCAAGCCTATTCATTTACACACACAATGTATTAGCAAAGTATATTTTTTGTTAACCTTTTATCACATGTCTTTTAGTATCGCAATAATATGGAATCGTGAGTTCAGTATCGTGAGATATATCAAATCGTGACATTTAGTCATTTAGTGCTAAAACATCAGATGTAGCGCTGAACATGAAGACGGTCGGGATTGTGTTTGTGTTTGAGCATCATGATGAGGTTCTCTGTGAACTTGAGGAGAACAGACCACTGAAACACATCAGCTGTTAGTGAAGAGAGAGACTGTGACGAGGACTGATGAAGGCGAGCAGACTCACACAGACGGAGGAATAAGTGTGTGGTCTATGAATGCATCACGTTGGTGACCCAGCAGGCCTTTGTGATGATAATTTGTAACGGGCAAATGAAGCAGCGTGTCAACAAAGACAGAAATGCATTAGTCCGAATGGCAGAAGTCGCCCTGCTGATGTGACTCGTGCCAGCGTGTGTGTGTGTGTGTGTGTGTGTGATTGACAGCTGGGCTTGTGTCTCTGAGTGTGTGTGTCTTTGTCACTGGTCTATTTAGTGCATTAGCAGGTCTTTCACAATGCAACAGCTTTCCATCACGACCCCCCCCCCGCAGCTCTTATTCTCCTGCTGTTCTGCTCCTGTGTGTGTGTGTGTGTGTGTGTGTGTGTGTGTGTGTGTGTGTGTGTGTGTGTGTGTGTGTGTGTGTGTGTGTGTACCTGCTGTTCTCCTGAGGTCTGAGCAAAGGCCCAGGGTCACAGAGGTCAACAGGCAGACGCCTGGTTAACCCTCCAGGGTAAAGACATCTACACACACACACACACACACACACACACACACACACACACACACGCCACTTCAGGACAGTAAGGTTATATATGAGCAGATGGACACCAGGGACGGCTTATTGTACGCTGACATACAGCTCCTCCTCAGCACAAACATATGCATTTACATTTCATTTTTATCAGGCAAACACACACACACACACACACACACACACACACACACACTCACAGACAGACAGCCACACACACTACAGATGTTTCTGATTTCTGATCTTTTTTTGTTTGTTTTGTTGTTGTTGTTGTTTTCTAATTATCATTGCTTCAGGATTTTGTTGTTGTTGTTTAATTTTTTATTTTTTTGCATGTAAATAACTATGTAAAGATATAGAAAAAAAAACAATTGCTTAATTTCTCATTCATTATTTATGCTGTAATACAGTCAGTACAATGAAAAGATCTTATTCTTATCATATAATTAATATTTATGTGAATAAAAAACATTCAAATGTTAAAAATGTTTTTAAGTTAAAAAACGTTTTTTAGTGTTTTTTAGTGTTTTTTAGGTTATGAATGACGTTGGAACGAGTTTATTTTGAGACTGTATGAAGAGTTTTAAAAATGTGGCTTCAGTATTGAACAATGCTTGTTAGCAATTTAAAAAATATTATATTATATTATATATATATGGAATATAATTATATGCCATAGTATTTACTTATTCTCCAATATTTTTTAAACCATATAATATAGCATTGCATTGTGTGCGTGCGTGTGTGTGTGTGTGTGTGTGTGTGCATGCATATGGGGGTGTTATATGAATATTGCATTTTTGGTTTGGGTGTTTTCTACCATCATACCATCTGCTCTCATAATCCTTCATGTCTGTCTGGGGTCTCAGACCTGTCGTATGTCTGTCTTTGTAACTTTTCTGTGTACCTCTCTCTATCTCTGTGTGTGTGTGTGTGTGTGTGTGTGTGTGTGTGTGTGTGTGTGTGTGTGTGTGTGTGTGTGTGTGTGTGTGTGTGTGTGTGTGTGTGTGTGTGTGTGTGTGTGTGTGTCTGTGTGTGTGTGTGTGTGTGTGTGTGTGTGTGTGTGTGTGTGTGTGTCTGTGTGTCTGTGTGTGTGTCTGTCTGTCTGTCTGTCTGCGTGCGTGCGTGCGTGCGTGCGTGCGTGCGTGCGTGTGTGTGTGTGTGTGTGTGTGTGTGTGTGTGTGTGTGTGTGTGTGTGATGGACTAGTCATCTGTCCAGGGTGTTTTCCTCGACCCAAGACTCTGGGAAAGACTTCAGGCTCCCCACGACAGGACAAGCAGTTGTAAAATGTGTGTACTGTACAGTATGGATGTACAGTAGGCTACTGTGAGGCTCTAGCTCTCCCTCGCTCTCCCACTCTTTTTTCCCTATAAATGTGTCTTCCTCTATCTGTGTTTCCAAACAAAATCATTCTGAAGCCATTCTGATTTTTAAAAGATGACTGAAAAAATTACTGCTGTAATAGAGACTAAAAATAGGACTGACATTGCAATTAGTTGCGTTTGTAATAATTATTATTTAATTTCGTTGTAAATATTTAGCTAACATTTTATATTTCAACATAATTCCTGGAGTTTGCCATCATACTGATTTGAATGTGCTTTTATCAGTTTTGAAAGCAGTGTGTTAGCTTTGGAAAAATCTGCTGGAAATGTAGTGTTTTGCAGATGGCGTAGTATGAATGACAAAAGTGTTCATAGATTTTTGGGAAATGTGGTCATTTAATGCATTTTGTGTGAAAGCAATGAAAAATTATTCACAGTTTGGTCCACATAGACTTCTGTTTCACTGAATGTGTGAAGAGTTTTGAAAATGTGGCTTCAGTATTGAACCATGCTTGTTTTTTTTAAATCATTTTATTATTATTATTATTTTGAACAATATCAATTTACAAACTCAAGTAGGGAACAATAAGATGCACAAATGACATGTAATTAAATCTCCATTCGATATCTGTGCATATAGGCCTATGCCTAAATAGGTTAGTGTATATAAAAATAAACAAAAACATAATCTTCAAAACGATTAAAGGGAGGTTTAAACAATGCTTGTTAGCAATTGATAAAAACTGTAGCCTAATGTTGCAGTTGAAGAATGATTCCACCACTAGAGGGAGACACAGTTACATCTATCGAGGAGAGTAATCTGTAAACACCAGCAACAGTGCAGTTGGTATTGTGTTGATCAGAAAAAGAAACTTGACTGAACAATGCGTGCAGAATCAGTGATTTATATGTGGGTCAGTGAGCTCTGGATCATTGTGTTTGCTGAGGAACAATCCAAACTTTTCCGCGTATAAAGAGACTAATTAGAGCCTTTCTTCGGGGATTAGGTCGAATAGTTTCACACTGTACCGTCAATTGCAAACGAGATTCTTTCCCAACATTAGCAGGAGTCTAAAAAATGAGTTTCAGAGGAAGGGCTTCAGCTGCCTGTGCTCCAGATCTGACAGCTGAGATCTGGAGATAAAAATAATACTCGCACAAAATATATATAGCATGCTAAAAATGTACTATAAATAAATGTTATGCCAAAATACTACAGTTATGATATCAGTTATGACACACACACACACACACACACACACACACACACACACGTCTGGTTCGCTATCTTTATGGGGACTCTCCATAGGCGTAATGGTTTTTATACTGTACAGACTGTATATTCTGTCCCCTTACACTGCCCCTGTCCCTAAACCTACCCATCACAGGAGACATTCTGCATTTTTACATTTTCAAAAAACATTACTTAGTGTGATTTATACGCTGTTCTCCTCATGGGGACCGCTGGCTGGTCCCCACAATGTAGGTGATTTCAGGTTTTACTATACTTGTGGGGACATTTGGTCCCCACAATGTAATATAAACACGAGCACACATTACACACACACACACACACACACTATACCCATCACAGAAAACTGATGTATTTCTTTTTATCTTTTAAACAGCTGAGTCAAGGCGTCCACTGCAGGAGACATAGTATAGCCTAACATATCTTCCTTAGAACTAAAAAACAATGATGAAAAAAAAAAAGATTTTAGAGGGAAAAGATTTTAACCAAACTTTGTGTAAAGATGATTCTCAGCTGTATAAGATATAATGGGAACTGATACCATTTTACTTTTTATAGTGTAAAGTGTAATGGCCATAAGTGATTCAATACAGTTTATCTATACACTGTATCTAATTGCATGTGTTCTTAATTGCCAACATTTTCACAATTTTTAATATCTTATATTTCATTGGAAAATTTATATATAATTTCACTCAGAATGCCTGATAAACATGCTGTAAGATGTGTGAAATCAATGTTCTGTCATATTTGGAACCCCATAACATTTTCCTGAGATGTTGATTATTACAAAATATTATTCCATAAGAGTACTACATTTGATCACTAAATTAATGTACGTCATTTTTAAAAAGCAAGAAGTTGGTATTATCTCTGAAAAGCCCTGAATCTGCTCTTTACAGGCCACCGGACTGAGACATGTATTGTGCCAGAGAAATTCACAAGAAATTCCTAGAAGATGAATAAAATATAGAAATAAATAAAAACTATGAAAAAAAAAAAAAACGTTTGCCCTCATTTGTTTATGTTCTAAACAATGTAATGACTTGAAAAAAATACTTAATTCAAAAAAGCTTTTTTTTCCCGTGTCTCATGAGGAAAGGACAATAAAGTAATTTGAAAACTACAAGTGGATTTAGAACCTTAAAATATTCTATGACGGAATTCAATTCAATTCAATCACTAGCAATAAGAAGCATATAAAAACATGTCTTATATGGAACATAAATATTTTTAGAATTAAATGTTTTACTCTGTACAATGTAAGATATATTTCCCCAATATCTGTTTGGCTTATGTGTTTGATGCTAAATGTCATTGTAAACTTTATGAAAGTAAAAAAAAAAAAAAGATAATTAAAGATAATTTTTATTTTAAATACACCTTTATTGCAACAGTTTGGTCTTGAATTATTCACACGCATCCAACAATTTTTTATTTATTTGTACACACATGTAGCCTATATTTGAAAAATCAACGCCAATTTATCTCATTAACACCCCAGATTTCTACACGCTTTGGTAAACAACAGTCCACCAACTTGTAGCCTATATGCAAACTCTTAAACTTTTAGTCTAGCTGCCACAAGCCCCAAAACATAGGAAAAACACTTATTGCATCCTGCCCTAGAAGTTTATTGTTGCTTGTTTTCTAGTTCTAGAAAGACCCGGGATAATAATACTGTAACAATTAACCATTTATTAAAAGCCCAGCAAGCAATATTATGATATAAAGTTTGCTCTCGTAGGCCCCGTTGCTCGCAATCCGAAGGTCCGGACTCTGCATTTCCAGGTTCGGGAAGGGACCATCCTGGCGGTGGTGGGGAGGATGGAGGTGAATGAGTAAGTAGGCTATCTTTTATACTACAAGTATTAGAACAGGATTGGATATATGATAATGAATGTGACGGCATAATTTATGCTAAGCTTTCATATTACTCATTTTGCAGTGCCAGATAAAAAAATAAAAATAAAACCAAAGTCCTTTTGAGAGAGAGAGAGAGAGAGAGAGAGAGAGAGAGAGAGAGAGAGAGAGAGAGAGAGAGAGAGTAGGAGGGGGTTATAGTGGAGTTGAGTTCGGGACTGCAGCGCCCGTCGCTCCGCTGGTATTCCAGGAATGTGTTGATCATGGCGGCCGCAGTGAAGCCCGTGAGGAGCGGATTGCTGGAGCTCCGCGTTACCGTTCACCACTGGATCCGCGTACTTGCCACTCTCAGCGAGGACTCGTTCACCGTGAGTCCCGGAGAAACTGGCGAGGAGACCGGGAACAGCTGCTCGCCCGCGCCCGGAGCTGTTAACGGGGATCCGGCAAACCTCAGCGCCTCCCCGGTACCGGACACCATCACCAACGTCAAGCGAACCGTCAGAGTCACCAAACAAGAGGTCGGAGGACTCGGAATAAGTATTAAGGGTAAGACGACTAGTTTATATCGGTTATCAAAGTGTTATTAAACTTATTATTCCTGAAGAGTTTGGAGACACTTTATGAATCATTCAGGATTGATAAATATTATGTAGCCTAGATGCTGTATTTAAACCACTAACGTTACTTCAGATCTTTTAAAATAAATTATTGTTATTTAAATCTTGGTTTCTTGGACATAGGCTATGGATTTCTTTTAAGTAGCCCATTCGTGGTAAAGTTGTGGTAACAGATGGTAATAGGCCTATTCAAATAAAACCGATATAACAAAATACCCTAAAACCGTTTAACGTTATGTAAATATCGGGGACATATCGGTAAAACCGATTAACGGTCGATCACTAGTTGCATATGGGGTTTCCAAGAATACTATGGTAGCAAAATGTTTTTTAAAAAAAACGGTATTATTGTAGCCTACTTTGTGCTATTTTTTGTAATCCATGGCAATATGGCCTCAATTCTGAGACATGAAAATCTTTGAGTGCCATAAAAAATATAGTACATTAATTTCAGTACCATGGTATTATCTTCTTGCACTTTGGTGGTACTTCAGTATCTTTTGGGTTTCTCGTTATTTTTAGCATCTTAAAACTGTGACAGCTGTCACATTAAGTGAAGACCTTAGAGAAACTACATTTGACGACCATATAAGTTCTGATGTTTTCTAATGATTTGCATGATGTCCCGTGTGAGATTTACGGGTTAGTGAAACATGCAGTATGTGTGTGTTCTCGGGGGTCGACAGCTGAGTGGAGAATTACCCATCATGCTCAGCCTGTCTCTGGCTTCAGATGAAAGCTGTGGAACGAGAGCAGAGAAGAGTATGGTGCTGTTTATTTTAGGGAGCCAGAGAGGGACGACCTTGCCTTGAGTCTGAAGTGCAGTTGTACGTCTATATTTACAGTGGCAGAGTCTTTGGACCCGTCGTTCGGGCTTTAGTTTTCAATCTTTCAGATCCCCCAAATATGATCATCCTCATGCAAGGAAGCCCCAGTCTAAAATGTAAAAGGCAACTATATATTTTCATTTATTAAGGCCCAAATTATACTGTGAAAGAGTTATGTTAAAAATATGTTAAAGGTCCAATATGTAAGAATTTTGTAATAAAATATCCAAAAATCACTTGCACAGTGTGATATATTATCCCAAAAGTCTCCAAAGTTTTTTATTTCAGAGAAAGTCCAATTTTAAATAAGTGGTCGTCCCGGAAGCGATATTTTTTTCCCCAGGATGGTAGGGGAACACTCATGAATATTCATTAGGGAACTCATCCCTAATTGGTCTGATGACCTACCCCTAACCCCGCCCCTAATCCTACCCATCACTGGGGTTAAGACCAAGATTGAACCCCGCCCCTAAACCTACCCGTCACTGGGGTTACAACCAATCAGGGATGATTTCCCTAATGAATATTCATGAGTCTTCCCCTACCATCCTGGGGAAAAAAAATATTGCGTCCCGGAAAAAAATGTCGCCTGTCAATGACGCAATATCCGCGCTATCCTCGGTTTCCGCTCGTACTGCCATAGCCATGACGTAACCATGGCGACAGACGTGGACAACTGCGTAATGCGTAACATTTAGCGGCACGCAGTTCTTGTTTCGTTCAAACATAGACCATGGCAAGCAGACTTTGGGACAAACAAGGAGAACTAAAATGAGGATCAATATCAGCGTGGCGTTTTTGAGATGCCGAGAGCTCCACGAGAGACTGACTTCCACTCGACAGAGAGCTAGCGTCCGAGACTGACTTCCACTCGACAGAGAGCTAGCGTCCGAGACTGACTTCCACTCGACAGAGAGCTAGCGTCCGAGACTAATTTGGACTTGACAGAGCTTCACGAGTCACGACTTGACAGCTTTATTAGACAGTTGAGCAAATGTACATAAAACAAATCAATGTTATAACGTTAGCTCGACATGATGAAATGTTAGAATATGGTCAGTATGTTATTCTTATGTTGATCTAGCTGCTAGTTTCGTATAGCAAACGAACTAACACGTAGAATAACATTATAACTTTCAACACACATTTAAATGCCGTTTAGTGTGATAGTGTAACGGTATACCAAGTGAAACAGCGCTGCGTTACCTCACAAGTTTAATTCGTCTAAAAAACTGACCTGTGTGTGAGTAATCCAGCACTTGCGTGTAGTTCGATAGGATGAAATTACCTTATTCCTTTATATCCGTGGGATTCGCGTGTGATATCTGTCTCTTATTAGCAATCGCGACCTGCTTCATACCACTGTAATGTTAAAAAACATGAGTGTTTTCACTCATCCATAAACATGATTAGATCCATCAGCTTGACAGCAAGTCCCATCATTCAGCTCGTCACTGCGTCATAAACATACGCCTTTGTTATTATTGGAAACTTCGCCCTCTTGTGGCCAAAAAAAGCTACAGATTGTAGCTTTAATATATATAGATTTTTTTAGTTTCTATTGTTACATTATTAAAAAATTTCAACTCACTATAGTACTGTTCTGTAGGGATGCACCGATATGAAAATTTTGCCCGATACCGATAACCGATACTTCTTTGTATTTAAAAGCCGATAACCGATATATTGGCCGATAAATCTAAATCCAAATTTTTATGTAATTTTTGAGAGCCTGAATACAAAAACAAAAGTTTCACTATTAAAATCCATGTCCCAAGCACACAATTATAATGTTCTCATTGTAATTTTATGTACAGTAGCCTATATGACAGACTTGCGCTGCACGTTGCACTTCACTGTATTTTCCTTTTTTAAAGTTTTTCCAATCATATTTCAAGCAATTTAAAACCATCATGTTGAACAGTTCGCATCTGAAGCGTCTCAGCTGAAGGAAATAATACATTATTTATCGGATTTAATATATCTGCCAAATTTTCTTATTAGGCCGATAACGATATCATTAAAAATTAACCGATATCATCCGACACCGATATGGTGGTCGATATATACCGTGCATCCCTACTCTACCGTATTATTTAATTATTTAAATCATTTATAATATTTACATTTTGAATAAATTTTCCTATATTTATTTAAATTTAGTTTATTTATTTATTTATACATGTTTTTCTTGAAACTTTTTTATAAGTTTGACACATGAAAACAGCACCTCTTGTCTGAAATGCGTTGCATTTTCAGCATGGCCACAAGGGGCACTATTGCAGGTGTGTTTATGGCCTAAATCAACGATTCCCAACTTTTTTGTCAGACAAACCACTTAGATGTGAAATATTTATGTGAAGTAGCCTACTTAGATTTTAAAGTAATATTTTAATAATTTACCAATACATTTGCATATTCTCTGTGCTGTGATGATTGATATCTGTCAAATGACATGCAGGTAAACAGATAAACATTCAGAAAGTGTTTTTTTTATTGTTTTTATTTTTAAATGATTAATGTATTGGGATGCACAAATTATATTGCAATTATTTAGTCATATATGGTATGGAATCTTCAATTTCATCTTATATGATAATAACATTTCATATTGCTGCTGCTGTAACCAACAAAACAAACATTTTGTTTTTATTGCATGTACGTAAGTGATGGCCACACTGCTCTTTTTCATTAACGTTCTGCCATGTTGTTGTGAATTAGTTTTATTGCTCAGGATTATTACAGGCAGCTACTGAAATAACCTGTGTGATGAACTGGTTATGATGGTGAGGCCTGGACTGGAAAGGGAGGAAAGTCACAATTTTTATCAGGAAATGTTCTTTCCTCAACTCATACATTACATCATACAATCATACAATCATACATGCTTGTAACACAATTGTGATGTAACACTGACATCCAAAAGCCATTTTAAATTTTTTTAATAATTTTTTTAATTTATTTTATAATATTTCCCCCAAAACTTTGTATAATTATATTATTTAATAATTTGACAGTTACTACAATATTTACTGCTATTTTTCTAAAATACTAAGTTTACAGTCCAATAGTATTATTATAATAGTAATATTTCTCATTTTGTTTAATATTTTATTTTACAATAATAATTATAATATGTATTTATAATAAAATAAGTCTTCATTTATAATTACATTTTTGCCAAAATTGTGTAATTATATTGATATATAATCACAAGCTCAGCAAACCTGGAGCTCTTTTTTTTAAAATTTTTTTACGCATTTTAATTTTGTAAATCTTTTTCAGGATTTTTTTTTTACCAGTTACTGCTTGTAACACAATTCTGATGTAACACTGACATACAAAAGTTTTTTTAAAAAAAATTTTGGTTTAACTCACTCAAATTGTTATGCTGATAATATATTTTGAAATGAAAGGATTTGTGCAACATTAGAAGCGTTTTCTCTAGTGGTCTCAGACCTTTGAACACTGTGTTTGCACAAGAATGATGCAGTCAGCGTTGCATTTCAGCATTAGTGTGTTTGTGCAGGACGTCCTGGCAGGGACTGCGGCGAGAAATGATTGATAACGTGCTGGAGCTCCAGCAGAGAGACCGGAGGTTGCCAACAGTATCTGGCAGGAGCCGAGATCCCACCCGCATTCGCGTCGCATGTGTCTTTAAGGGTCAAAAGGTCACTAGGATAGAGGGTTAAACCCCTGAAAGCAGATTAGGGGTATTTATACGAGACCACTTCTGATACACGCTGACGATGCTGGTGAGGAAGAAGCTCACGGTCTCACAGTCTGCAAGTCTAAAACCTGGAACCACATATAAATGTTTTATGGTTTGCTGCCCTTGAATTTCTAGATCTAAGTTTAAAGCGTAAGAGCCTTTTGAGACCAGCTGCCTAATTCTCATTGGATATTTCATTCAGATGCTCGAGAAAGCCACAGACCGAACCATCATTCACTAAAGAAGATATATGTGCATCGGTCTGTAATATGTGGAGCACACATCCCAGATCAAGGATGAAGACGATGAAATGTTGATTGGTATTACAGTGTTGCCCATAAATCACATCAAAGGGCACATCAGTAGTTGATTTAAATGTGTTTTTTTTATGCAATTATTCTGTATTTAGCAATGCATATGAATGCTCATTTTTTTAACTAGACTTTTTGTATGTAATGATTTGTGTGAATAGTTAACGACATTTTGTCTCCTCTGTGTTTTGACAGCACAATATTAGAAAAAACGGTCAGTTTGTATTTTCTGCAATATACAGTATATCGCAATGTGAAAAAAATACAGTAATGTTTTAGAGTGCATCTGCGTAGAAAATTTTAATAATTTTACAAAGCTGAAAAATTATTATAATTTTTTTTTCTTGTGAACCATCCTCTTAGGTTTGAACAATTTGGGAAGAACACTGACTCAGTAACCATAAAGCGTGCAGTTTTTATAATATGATTTTATTGTGATTGATATATTAAATAAAAAATATTAAAACAAGAAATAAATTGCGATAGTTCTATTATACTGTAAAATAAAAAATAGCATTTAATAAAACAAAATAGTACAGCTGTACAGCTTACAATACTAATATTTACATCTTCATTTCCTTATTTTAAAACATTAAACCATCAAGCTTTTATTTTGGCAGTTTGCCGACAAATATTTTCTCTGCCAGTTTCAGAGTGAAGCGCGGCACTGTGTTCATTTACATGCATGCAGATCCCGATTTGATTATCACTTGATTAAGCCATATTGAAATATACATTTTATTTCAATATATTTCACTTGTAATTTTTGCAGACCAGTCTTTGCATGAAAGAATTGAATATATTTACATAAAAAGTAATTTCATTTGAATAATTACGTATGCATTATATACTCCTTAAACACAATCTTTGTCTTTCCCAGAAAGAATCTGTCTGTCCTCCTCCATGTTCTCTTTAGTCTCGATGGCCATTTTAAGTTTCTTCCAGAACGCTCGAGGATCTTCTCCAGGTTTGGGCCACCGTAGATACGTGCGCTTTTTTATTAGCTTCTGCATTCGGTAATACGGTGAAAGCTGGTGTGCGAGAATATCCTCAAGGAAAACTAGAACCAAAACATCTTTCTGTTCATCGAAAAGTCTGAAGCTGGCCACCTGGATCTCATGCGAACACCAAACGCTTCTCAGGTTTAGTGTGTGATCAAGCACACGGTTTTGCGTCTGTTATTCTGTCCATGATGTTGTCGATAATGGCCTTTCCTGGTTGGAAGTCTCTGTGATGAAGACACAATCTCAAGCTGTCTTGACCCCAGTTTGGGGACAAGTTCCTCCATGACCCATGGCTCCTCTTGAACATTGTAGGCGTCATATTGGAAACTAAGATGATTTGTGGTTTGGATAAAGATAAGAAAAGGTAGTACGTATAGACCAGCTGCCACTTTAGGAAGTGGTAGATAAATGAAACGACTAGCACGAGAGTAAAAATAGAAGAGCTGCAGATGAAGTCGTAATTCACATAGCAGGATTCAGTGTTGAAGGCCGCCAGATTTGTACCGCTTAAAGAAAGGAGGTAGCGACATTCGTACCTGTTCAGGTAAAGCACCTGTGTGCGATTGTTTCCGACAGTGAACCAGGCGTTACTACAGTCGCACATGAAGCTGTTGTTTTGCAGATCAAGCACTTTAAGTTGAGGAAGAGACTGGATGATGGTTTGGTTTATCAGTTGAAGGTCGTTCATACTGGCTCGTAGGCTTGTCAGACTTAAGGTGAGCTCGACCCAAACTGAGCTTATTTAGGCCTGATATTGGGTGGAAAAGCCTGGATGTCAAATCATTTCTGTTGGCAAGATTATTACTTGTCAAATCCAAGAAATTAAGATTAGGAGTGAAACTGAACGTGTCCACATGCAAACACTCTACATTGAGATGGAATTGCAGGAAATATCCAAAATGACAGTGTTTTGTGGTCACGTTGAAGGTATTCTCCTGTAGATCTGCTGCAGATCAACTTCAAATGGCCAGAATAGTCGAAAGGGAAATAGATTGTGCAGTTACTTAGAGAAAACTCATCCGTCGGGGTTATGAGGACGCAACAGTTCAAAACGAAGAAAAACAAAGAACTTTTCCAAAGTTTGTCATTCCTCATTTTGAAGTTTCCACGTTTACTTGCATTGTTTGAAATCTCTAAAAAAAAGTCTGCATTGCACAGATTATGAGGCTTAAAAATTGCAACAGATGAAACTTATTCAATTCTTAGGCTTGAATGGCCGTCTCAAACAGTATCTTGATCTTCCCCTGTAAGACAGATTTTTGTGCATAAAAACACATTATTCTTGTGATCTGAAAATTTTGCATGAAAGTCCAATTTGTTACCATAAATCTGGTCTAATTTGCAATTAAAGACAAATGCATTTGGACTGATTGTAAACTGCTTTTTTGTGCATGTAAACTACAGGTCTATCAATTTTAAACGCATTTTTTTGTTGCATTATTTAGTCATCCTCATGTTATTGGTCCTTGGAACACAAAAGGTGAATTTTCATGTCAATATCCTGGTCATTCGTTCACATTTTATAATACGAGTAACTAAAGACTTGAGCTGTCAAGCTCTGAAAAGACCAACTTGTTACCATAACTTATAAATCTTGTCTAATTTGCAATTAAAGACAAATGCATTTGGATTGTAAACATGTAAACCACAGTTTTATCAAATTTAAATTCCTTTTTTGTGCAGTATCTCAATGACTGAATTATTTGTTTTTTAGGAATTAGATTGGCACACCAACTCTTAAGAGTACGACTTTGCCACCTGCTTGATCTAGTTATCAGTATAAAAAAAATATTCCTTACCAGTTTGTCCATATTTTACAGTGGGACCATGCAACCCATCAGAAAAGTTTGAAAGAAGAAGCTATTTCAGTAAATCCTTTGGTGGTAATGCTGAACTTTACAGGATGAGGATCTGCTTATTTGCAGGCTGCTTTTCGATTTCAACATAGATTGGTCATCTTTGTCAGCACATGATTAAAAAAAGACTAGTTAGACCACATAGGCGTTTTTACAAAGTTAAAAGAAACTTATTTTTAGATTTTTACTGTGGCCAGTTGCATAATCTTAACTTCAGTTACATAAAAAATGCAGATTGGTCTAATTTTATAACTGGAAAGTAAGGCTGATTAGCTCCTACTAACTGCTAGTTGGTCATACTGGTTCTTTAGACACATAATGTCTATGTTTATGCAACTGGCCCATGGTTCACTTAGATGTTCTTGTTCATACAAGTATAAACTTGGAAGAGAAAATTTAGTGTATGCATATCAAAAAAATGCGGCTACTTGACCACATTTGTTATGTTGTTTTTTAGGCGGTAAAGAGAATAAGATGCCCATCCTGATCTCGAAGATCTTCAAAGGACTGGCAGCGGACCAGACGGAGGCTCTTTACGTGGGCGATGCGATTTTGTCCGTAAACGGGAACGACCTCAGAGAAGCCACTCACGATGAGGCTGTACAGGCCCTGAAGAAAACAGGCAAAGAAGTCATTCTGGAAGGTAAGACAGAGCTGATTGTTTGGCTTGAAGGAATAGTTCAGCCAAAAGTGAAATTGATGTCATTATTTAGTCATCCTCATGTTGTTGGTCCTAGGTGAATGTTCATGTCTATGTCCTGGTCTTTCTTTTACTTTTTATACGAAGAATTAATAAGCTGTCAAGCTCAGAAATTAAAATCTTCATATGCATTTTTGTCTTCTGAAGCCATACTGTATATTTGTGTGAGGAAAATATCTCAATTTAAGTCATTATTCACTGGAGATCTAAAATCCTAAACTACTGTAACTTTCCTAAGCATGTTCATGAGAGAAGTAGTGACATCTGATACATGAACACAAAGTTTTTATAAGTCTGATCCAGCGTTATTATCATTAAAGGGTTAGTTCACCTCATGTCGTTGCTGAAGCTCAAACATGATGCGTTACACGAGAATGAACCTCATTGGTTCTTACTGAAGCTCAAACGTGATGCGTAACATGAGAATGAACCTTATTGGTTCTTGCTGAAGCTCAAACATGATGCGTTACACGAGAATGAACCTCATTGGTTCTTACACGTAAAGCGAACATTAAGCTTTCGTTTACCATAACTGATGTGTGCGTTGATGAATGTGTATATGTGAATAAAAGCCTAAATTCACTCTGTTCATCAAATAAAGCGAGTCTCTTCAGAAATGTTTAACTAAACTGCTCAATTCATATGGATTAGTTTTATCATCTGTTTATTAATTTTTGGATCTTCAGTGATGGTCTGAATTATTCATTCACCAATCTGACTGTTTCCTTGACTCAGTGATCATCCACGCACAGTTCACTCGAGTGGACGATTAGCACTGAATTTGTACACAACCTCACATAAAACTATCATATGACTTCTATAGACTTGCAATATAGAGTAATATTAATCACTTACAGTATATGATCACTTATGGCACTTGTTGTCATTTTGGAGCTTGACAGCCCCACTTCATATTCACATACATTGTACTGAAAAGACCATGACATATATATATATATATATATATATATATACAGTATAATAATAATAACTTTTGTCTTGCTAAGAAGTAATTTCCCAAGAATCTTGGAATGTAGAAGTAAATGTCTGTCTGTCAACACTTGGAAAGAAGTATTCAAACTATATAAGTCTGTGAAGCCTTTTTTACGATGCTTTGTCAAGACAACATTATAGTTTGCAACTTTGCATTGAGAAACCTTCTTTTTTTAGTTTGCATGCTGACTCCCATTTTCTCTTGCTCGTAGTGCAGAGGTCAGCAACCTTTTTGACACGAAGAGATCAAATGGGAAACCATGAGACCTCAGTAATTGCACAAGTGTTTGGAACTAAAATTGAGTACAAGTATATCAGTGGATGATAATTAGATTAATGCACATTTTTAAAAAGCTTGATGGAATCCATAATGGAAGATGGGCTATATAGTTTTTATGATCCTGTGTGTGTGTGTGTGTGTGTGTGTGTGTGTGTGTGTGTGTGTGTGTGTGTGAGATACCCATAATGCCATATCAGCATTTTATCCCCTTTAAGAAGGCTCTTAAGAGCCAATGAAGCAAGAGTGAACGGTGTTTGCATGTAATGCTGCTCTCAGGTCCTCTGGGATGGACCAACTTACGAGTTAGGAATTCATAATTACAATGAGATGGGCGTTCATTGAGTCAAATGAATGTGTTGAGAATTTTAGAATCAGAATCAGAATGAGCTTTAATGCGTGTTTACCATAGACTGTAAAAAATATGGGTGACGTATATAAAAATATACGTCACCCATAGACTTTCTGAAGAACGGTTTTGAGGCCGTTTATGGGGGGTATGGGCGGCGCCATCTTGGAAAATCTTGGGAAATCCTAACCCAGGATCCAGAGCTGGTGTGATGTGTGTGTCAGATCATGGCCGAGACGTCACATTTCAGGAATTCCACTCGGCGCAGCCCGTTATCAGCTGTCAATCAAGCTGTCAATCAAAGTTAACCACTCCCTTATTTGTCATACATTTTAAATCTAAATACGATCTAAACTAACGAGTTAGAAAAAAATTCACCCCCTCACAGTTGTCAGGCACTCGGAACCTATCGGAAAATACAATAAAAGTCCATGGGACCAACCTGTAAAAACATGAATTCATGCTGTGGAAACGGACATTTTAACATGGGGGTCTATGGACATCTGCTCCCTTCTGGGACCGGCCCCTAGAGGAGTTTAGATGGAGTGCAGTTTATCCCACTTCCGGGTAGGCTTCATTTCTCAGATTAGAATGTTGCCGCTTGGTGTTGTTTACACACACAAGGAATATATCTTGGCTTCCAGTGCAGAAAAAAAGTACAAAAAAGGTCTGTAAAAAAGGAATAAATAACCCAATAATAAAGAATAGACAATAAAATGAAATATAATGCCGTAATAAAAACATTGTAGTTGTATCTGAGACTGGAAGAGTTTGGTTTGTTGTTCATGTCGAGAAGACGCTGTTTTTGGATAAAATTCAAATATGCTAATGAATTTTTGGTTTCTGATATGTGCTGTAAGTGGTCGACCAATCACAACAGACTGGATCATCTGACCAATCAGAGCAGAGCAGGCTCTCAGGAAGGCGGGGTTTATAGAGACTGAATCTTTGATCGAACTGTTTCAGACACTGAGAGAAAAGAGGGATTGTGCAATGTATATTAGGAGAAAATTAATGTGTTTTTTGACCTTGGGTGCATGTAAACCTGTTGTAGGAGACTCAAAACAATATGAGGAACGTTTAAAATAGTATCACAAGGGAAATTTATGCTTTGGTAATGTAAAGCCTTTTTACCAGGCCAAAAAGCCACGTGAATTTTGAGAGACAGTGAGTTAGAGACAGTTTGAGCAAGCATGAAAATTCCTGTCATCCACTGCCCATTTTTAAGGGGCTCATCACACACACACACACACACACACACACACACACACACACACACACACACACACACACAGCTCAGACTCTTGCAGTCGTTCTATCTTAGGGATTTACTCTCTTCTGCTTAGTGAGTTTTCTATGATCCTGTAATTGAGTGTTTGGTTCTCGCTGCACTTCTGCATCTTTCTTCTCTCCTCTCAAACCTTAGCCATTACATCTCCTACATTCACTCCTGTTTGATTCATTTCATAGGGGATAATACTGTGGATGTGGAGAAAAATCTCTCAGAAAAACACATTTACACACACATTTAGAGTCATCATGAAATCAAAATTCCATAAGAAATATTGGAGTATTTATTATAAATGATTGGCCCATGCACATCACTATTTTTAAACTTCATGTTCCTGGTAACCTTGAATCAGAATAACTTCATCTCGCAGCATCTCTTCTCTGATGATGTGGGCGGGGCAACCTGTCACTCACATGAGATCAGCCAATAGCAAACCACAACCATCCAATCAATTCCCCACAGACAAATCAAGCCCCGCCCACATTTGTTCTTGTTTCACGAGCATTTCACTCGGATGCACAATAGGGAAGAAAAGACGAGTGCAACTTCCCTTTCTTTTTTTAGTTTTTTTTTTAGCAACTTCCCCACATATTTTAGTAATCATCATAAATTAGGTATCATTCGAAAGCCTAAACACTCTTTTGTTTCCGTTTCATGCTGACTTTAACTTAATCTCGGGGTCTGGTTGGTTTTACTCGCCCTGTGTTTATTTTCTCTGGACAGTTTTGTTTCTCAGGAACAGACTGGACCACCACTGTGTGTGTGTGTGTGTGTGTGTGAGAGACTCTTTCTATCTAATGTTCTGTCGTTCTTGTTGAGAGTGGGTGAATATTCTCCTGTGACATTTGAATCACATTATACATGAAGGTTTGTGACCTTCAGCTGATCCAAATTGACTGTAAAATCCATCATTCACGGGAGAATATGTGTTTGTGGGTTTCTGCGTGTGTGTGTGTGTGTGTGTGTTCTTGTCTAGCTGACAAGGATCCGTTCTGTGTAAAATCTTCTGCGCCACATTTCCAGCCGGATTTAACGTTAAAAGTAAACAGATTCCTTCTGATTCCACATGTTAACAGCGTGTCCAAACCAGACGTGACACAACACGTTCCAGGATTCTGTTCCTCACTGAAAGTTAAAATGGCATGACAAGACAAAATCTCAGCCGATAATACATTTTCATATCTAATATACTGTAAATATAATTTTCACTGCATCAATAGTTTTGCAAACACAAGCCAAAATGGCAGCAAAATACACTACCGTTCAAAAGTTTGGGGTCTGTAAGATTTATTTTGTTTTGAAATAAATTGAGTTGACACTTTTATTTCACAAGGACGCAATAAATTGATAGAAAGTGACAGTACAGACATTTATAATATTACAAAAGATTCTATTTCAAATTATTGCTGTGCTTTTGAACTTTCTATTCATCAAAGAAAATGTAGTTATAATAATATTAATTTTTTTTACTGTATTTTAGATCAAATAAATGCAGCCTTGGTGAGCATAAAATACTTATTTCAAAATGTATTTAAAGAAAACAAGTTTTAAAAAATCTCACCGATTCCAAACTTTTTAATTGTAGTGTAATAGTACGTACATTACATGGATTGCTATATCATACTGATTACTGTAACACATTATGATAAAGAACACGTTATGCAATGATACATTTTGCATTTTAATGCAATTTAAAGTGTGAATGTAACTTTTGCAAATTGATCATTAAGTCAAGCACATTGCTTTGTGAGATACAGTATGCTGTGATCATGTACTACACATTTTGGTCAATCATCTGGGAATCCCATGCATGCATACAAGACACAAACTGTGTACAGTATACTGCAAAAATAGTATACTAGTGTGCGTAGATTGCTATTCTGAGCATATGAAATGCCGAGACCCCCCCCCGCCGATCCTCTCCAGAGACGGCTTCATTCCAGCTCAGATCTTCATTCTTCTGGCCAAATTGGATATTTGCACTTAACCAAATTAAAATCATAAGCGCTTGCAGCTGTTTTTATGGCTTTCAGTCAGGAAGTGAAGTCATGCCGTATTTCTGGGATGATGAAAGTGTGATATTCACTCTAGAAAATGTTTCTCTCTGTTGGACAGACTCCAGATATCAGCGAGATCAAGTGAGACGCTAATGAAAAGAAAAGGCCTGAGTGAACTGACTTTATCTGAGCACACGCTGCTTATAGTAAACAGTTTAAATATGGAAACACACACACTTAAGTTCAGTCTTGATTCTGAAATGCACTGACACTGAGATATTTTTAAACATGACTTAACCCAGATAAAAGAATGTTCGCACAAGGTTCTCTGAAAGTGATGAACAAACGTTCTTTCAATAACAATAATAGAACGTTCATTCAAAGTTATCTGGTCTTTAATAATGTTCTCAATACGTTGCACAAAAAACATTATTTATACATACTTTTTAGTTGAACATTCAATCACATTTTTAAATGTTACTACTTGTTTCAGAACATCCCAAGAACATTCAAAAGTAACATTCCCAAAATGTTTAACAATTATAAAATGGAATGTTCCTTTAACATTCACTTAACCAAAAAAAGTTTTTAAAATGTTTAAGAAATCTGGGTGTTTTGACTGTTGAGAGAATATTCAGAAAAAGAAAAAAAAAGTTTTCATAACTTAATTGGAATGTTAGCAAAACGTTTTTAGACCTTATTTCGGTAACACTTTCCTTAAAGCCTAATTATATTAGATATTCTTGATGTATAATGCATTATATCTTTTCATAAACACTTGTAAAAATGCATGATAATTTTGTAGATTCCTTGTTACATCTGAAATTGGTTTTAATGCATTATACTTTCTAAAGGCAAAACACAAGTCATATTGTATTATAACTGAAGTTACGATTATTCATAATATCACACAATGCCTCATTAAAAGGCATAATAATTAATTCATTTAAAATACTTTTAGAATGCTACCCATATTTTTGCATTATAAAGGTATTATTATAAATAGGTATTATTTATGTATAATGCATTATATCCTTTCATAAACAATTATAAAAAAGCATGGTAATATTTGTAGATTCCTTGTTACATCTGAAATAGTTTTTAATGCATTATACTTTCTAAAGGCATAACATTATTATATAGCATTATAACCGTGGTTACAATTTACAATTATTCATGAGATCACACAATGCATTATAATGTGCAATATAATTATTATTTTTTTTAAATCTGTAAAGCTGCTTTGAAACGATGTGTATTGTGAAAAGAGCTATACAAATAAATGTGAATTGAATTGAATTATAAGACATAATTAATGCATTAAAACGACCCATATTTTAGTTAGCTGAGAAGTGCGCACACACTTTTTGGGTCCTGTGGTTTTGCGTGTGTTTTCAGGAACATTTTTGTGTGGGCGATGAGCGACATTCCTGGCACAGCGTGTTTCTGGAGTCACAGTGTAGCCAATCGGATGGATTCCCGACGCTCCCACGGAAACCCGAGGGCCAGGGTCGGGCTGTTGGGATCTGTTGTGGCTCCAGGTTCTTGTGTTTGTCCAGTCGGGCAGAAGAACAACGGCATGCTTCCCTGTCGCCCGATCCCGGCCTCGGCACCTGGAAACAGAACGACCCAAGTTGGAAAAATCTGCATCTCGTCTTTTAAAGGATGATCGCTTTGTGTCCCAAAGGCCAGGAATGTAGACGTTTAGATCAGCAGTGGCAGCACAGACAGATTTATATCTGGTGTTTCTTTTGCCTTCACTGTGTGTGTGTGTGTGTAACGGTTAAACCCACAAACACTTCATGCGAGTACACTGGGAAAAACAAAAACGCCATTTCTTTCTAAATATGTGTGAAATTGAACACATATTGTTTCCACACCATGTATAATAATATTTCATTGCTTTGTCTTTCACTTGTTTCAGTGAAGTATCAATGTTGTTTGTCTTAAAAAATCATTTGGAGAAAGAAACAAATGTGATCAAATATACAGGATTTACTTTTAAACATTTTCACAAATAATTATTACAAGGAAATGACAAGTAACATCAAATTAAACTAAATTTTGAAGTAGAAAGAGTGTTTTCTTGTAAAACAGACTCCAATAATCTTTATTTAGTTGTTTAGTGTAAAGGTCACACCAAGAGCCATAACTGTAACCATAACAATAAAGATATACAGTAGTCAACATTTGAAGTGGATCAAAACCTTTAATCAAAGTTATACATGGATTTTGAACAATACCCGTTCTTGTCTTAGAACGGGTATGAACTTTTTTGATCCACTTCAAATGTTGACTAGTGTATGTCTAAATATAAAAGAAAAGGGAGAGAATAGAATAGAGTTCACGCCACAACTATAACTATAACGATAACAACACAGAGGAACAATATCGTTGGAGTCATTTTCAGAACAATTTTTTCCATCTGATGAAGGATAAAAACATTGAGAGCCAATCAGAATCCATCCTGCTTAAAGAGCTCAAGCATTTAAAGCGACAGACGACAAAACTGCAGCGCTTAGAATAAACAGGCTGTGACCGACATCGCCACCAATACCCTTACATAGGGCAAATACACTGAACAAAATTATAAACGCAACACTTTTGTGTTCATGAGCTAAACTAAAAAATCTAAGACTTTTTCTATGTACACAAAAGGCCTATTTCTCTCAAATATTGTTCACAATTCTGTCTAAATCTGTGTTAGTGAGCACCTCTCCTTTGCTGAGATAATCCATCCACATTAGGGCTGGGATAAACGATTCTTTTTTAAACGATTAATCTAGCGATTATTTTTTCGATGCATCGATTAATCTAACGATTCATTTTTTCAGTCCGATTCGATTTCGATTCGATTCGGTTATCGATTATCTCCCCATTAATTGACTAATAGCAATTTATACATGTTGATTTACATATCTGAATGAAAAAACATGAATTCCTTAACATTGCAATATATGTTTATTGCTCTTAAAGTTCCAAAATAAAAGACTATACAAGTGCAAAGTAATGCATTCTTAGTCAGAGATAGCATTCAATAAAACTTCATTATTATTATTATTTCTCACCCGTGATTCCGTAGTCCTAACGTGGCCGTAGGTTATATGGAACCGTGGGTGCTGAACGGAAATTGCCTTCGCATACGAACTCCACGATCTTTCTCCACTGTTTCCTGTCCTGAGTTCCCCGCGTTCTTGTTGGCATAATCGGGTGAAATGCCGTACGCTGCTAGATCCATCTCCACTTGTTTGATCCACGTCTTTTTAGGTGCATTTCTTAATACTTTCCAGCTGTCTGGCCTGGTTCGCCATAGGGTGCGGTATGGGAGACGGTGCTCATCCATCCTGCAAACATGTCCAAAATAAATAAAAATAAAACTTTGAAGCCTTGAAAACACATAGGCCTAGCTTACTGAAAAAAGTGCATCTTGTAATTCTTCTTTTAGATGAAAATAATAACTTGATGTCTAGCATTCAATAAAAAAAATTCTATAAACATTTTTGAATCTTTATTTTCTTTTCTGACATACATACCCTACTCCAGTTCTTGTTAAAACACACCATTTTCGTCACTTTTTGGGTGAAATCATATTTAATTTGTCCATCAAAAGTGTGCTTTCACTTTAATTGAGCGTGAGCAGCAGCGAAGACTCTGCGCCGAAACCCGCGCTTCACTGTTGCTCACGTGCTGCTCCTGCTCCCGGTGTGAACGCACTCATTGATTAACATGCACGCCGGGGGTTTAAAAAACCCGCACTCAGACATCCCAAGTCTCCCGGAAGTCTCCCGCATATTGATAGCGTCTCCCTGATGCCCGCAAATTAGTTCAAATCTCCCCAGAATCTAGAGTGCGCGCGCGCACGGCAGAGAGGGAGAGAGAGCGAGAGACCTTGCGTGTGTCTCTCGCTCTCTACCTCTCTGCCGTGCGCGCGCTATGTATGTTATGCGCGCAGTATAGTCAACAATCCAGTCAGCTACTACTCTCCGGCGCCGCCATTTTTGTTTTGGGTCTTACGTATCGACGCGCATATATTGCGTCGACATATTTTTTGCGTCGACTTCATTGATGACGTCGACGCGTTGTCCCAGCCCTAATCCACATCACAGGTGTGGCAAATCAAGATGCTGAGACAGCGTGATTATTGCACGGGTGTGCCTTAGGCTGGCCACAATAAAAGGCCACTCTAAAATGTGCAGTTTTATCACTCAACACAATGCCACAGATGTCACAAGTTTTGAAGGAGCGTGCAATTGGCATGCTGACTGCAGGAGTGTCCACCAGAACTGTTGAACCCATGATTTGAATCTTCATTTCTCTCCCATAAGCCGTCTCCAAAGGCGTTTCAGAGAATTTGGCAATTTGGTTTAGAATTAATTTTTTTATTTTGTTCAGTGTATATTTGTAGGGATGTCCGAAACCATAGTGGATGTTTTCAAGTGCACTCATTCAATCCCATAACGCAATGCAATAACGAGTGTACAACACTCAACGGCTTCAGAATACCCATAATGCACTGTGAGGGTTGTGCCGAATGAATTCCCGTTTCTCGCCCGCAGCTGAATAATCCATACATATGTTTTCCAAACCTCTGGTCCAACAGCGTAATATCATACAGGTATAAATTCAGTTTACTGTAATAAGGTTTATACTTGCTAGTTTCCATGACAGAGTTCAGGATAAATCTTTTCATTGCTACTGGAGCTGCCAGTTTGCTAAGTTTCAAATGATTATTAAACAGCAAAAGCACAAAGTCACTCTCTCGTTTCCATTTACTCCTTCAACTTGTCTATATTAGTGGATGTGATTTCGAACAGTCTGTTGGAGTGAAATCCTATATAGTTATAGTTTGTTTTTGATTTGAACGGGCCTTTGATTGTAGGCCAATCTGAGCACAGTTTGAGATGTTGTTGAGATCTCTTCTGAAACTCCTGTGGAAACATGAGATTACTGGAGCTTTTTTAGGAGAAACATCTGGGAAGACTTCAAATCTCAAATCGCTTGTCTGTTTAGGAGAAAACATTGAGATACTAAAGTGATTTCAAAATACATGAACAAGCTTACATGAAGTACTTGCGTTGAATTGCAATCTTATGCATTTTCACAATGCAACGATGAACAGATTGAGTGTTTGCATTCGCGCACTAAAGCAGAGATGTGGAGTTGAATCTATCATTGGACTTGATCCTAACATTTGGTTTGGGTTAAACCAAATCATCCAAAGATGAGCTGTATTTTTCCGCCTGTTACTCATCAGAAAAATCATGACCTCCACCCTGTTTCCTTCCTTTGCTTTTCTTTTTTCCTACCGTTTCCAGACTGAAAACCAATGACATTACAAGACCAGACTGCTCCCAATCATCAGAACACACACCATTGCTTTTTCATTTCAGCAATGAGACGAAATGAAGACTTTTGTTTAAAGCCAATCTGATTGAAACTGCATTTTGGGACATATTAATAAAGTCAATTTTAATTTCATGTTAAGTTGGTTCTCGGTTGTTTCAAGTTCTGCGTTAGCCGGGATATTAATAACAACTTTGCATGTTTCATTAAGATAATTTAGCATCTAAATCTCAGTCAGAGTTGATTCTGCAATGAGAAATCCACGGAGAACTCCTGAGCTGTGAAAGAGCAACCTCTGCTCTTTAATGTTTCCTCAGAAAAATGCACATCGAATGGCAATTTTAATTCCACAAAGGCTATTTAGTATCAGCTCCCGAAGGGCTTTTGTGGCGACAAAATCCTTCCGTCTATAAATAGCCCCAGAATCCTCTAATCTAAACCTCTGACCAGAGTCTTTTGTTGATGTGATTAATGTTTGGTTGGAGATGCGAGACTATTAAAGACTTGAGTTATGAGAACGCAACCGCAGGAGGATGGCGCTGTGATTGGAGCTGAGTGTGTGTGTTTGTGACACATGAGGATAAAGGTCTCAGTGTGTTTTGTTTTTTGTCGACTATGCATGAGAATCAAAGACATTGCACCCGTGTAAAAGTGTGTTTAAACAGATGCGAGAACGAAAGCCAATCACAATCCAGTATGCAAATATTGTGATGTCATTAGTGCTGTTGGTTGTATATTACTGTAATGCAGAACATTCTCTGAGTCAGTGTGATATTTTAAAATCTTAAAAGAAGCGTATACATTTCTAAAATCCAAAGGTAGTACACCTGAGACTGAATTTATCTACAGAACAAAGTCTGATTGGAGTCATTAAGCAGAAAATCAAACTGCAAATTACCTTTTTTGTATATATTGAGATGGCAAATGTTTTTTAATAAAAGAATGTCTACATGAAATGGGTTTGCATTGCAATGCATTTTACTGCTGAAATGAATGTATTTCCAAAGGAAACAGGACATTCAAATGAAAAAAGTAAGAATTTAGAAAAACTATCAAAACTGACATTAAACACATTGTTACAAAATTTCTATTTGAACTTTCTATTCATCTGAATCCTGACAAAATTATGAAGCAGCACAACTGTTTTCAACATTGATAATAATCATAAATGTTTGTTGAGCAGCAAATCATCATATTATCCTGATTTCTGAAGGATCATGTGACACTGAAGACTGGAGTAATGATGCTGAACATTTTGATCACAGGATTAAATTACACTTTAATATATAAAATACATTTTAATATATTCTCATAGAGAACAGCTAGTTTAAATTGTGTGTGTGTGTGTGTGTGTGTGTGTGTGTGTGTGTGTGTGTGTGTGTGTGTGGTCAGCAGGTGAAGGATTGAGGAATTCGGACACAGCATGTGTGAAAACAGACTGTGTGTGTGTGTGTGTGTGTGTGTGTGTGTGTGTGTGTGTGAGAGATGCTCAGAGCGTCTGGAGTCACTACTCTAAAGGTATTTATAGAGCGAGAGAAAGACTGTGTTTGTTCGTGGTGTGTGCTGAGTAGGTGAAGTGTGTTTGGGAACGAACTGACGGCTGAGATGAGCTCTATTCTGAGCGAGGAAGCCCCTCTCAGCCTGTGTCACTCGCTCAGAGAGAGAGGAGAGAGAGAGAGGAGAGAGAGAGGAGAGAGAGGAGAGAGTGAGAGAGAGAGAGGAGAGAGAGAGAGAGGAGAGAGAGGGAGAGAGAGAGGAGAGAGAGGAGAGAGAGGAGAGAGTGAGAGAGAGAGAGGAGAGAGAGAGAGAGAGGAGAGAGAGAGAGAGAGAGAGAGAGAGAGAGAGAGAGGAGAGAGAGGAGAGAGAGGAGAGAGAGGAGAGAGAGAGAGAGGAGAGAGAGAGAGAGAGAGGGAGGAGAGAGAGAGAGAGAGAGAGAGAGAGGGAGGAGAGAGAGAGGGAGAGAGAGAGAGAGAGAGGATTAAGTTCGCCTTTATTATAACAAATCAGCTTGTACAAATTTTTACATCCCTAATTCAAACAATATTGAAAGGGAATAAAAACAATTTTTTAAATAAAATAAAATTAAGTAAAAAACTACATATTCTTTTAAAAACCTAAGATCAATTGATCATCATGTACAACACATAAAACCTCATTAATACACCAAATTTCACAAAAAGCAGGTACATTATTTGTGAGACTGTAATATTCAAATTCCATTCTCAATCTTGCTGCCACCAGACTCATATACATTACTCTAGAATTTGTTGCTGCCAACTCTAGGCCCTTATTCTTTCTTGTTTTCCATATGGCCAATTTTGCCGTCCCTATTAGATAATTCAATAAACATACTCTCCTTCTTAATAAAAAACTATATTTCAAACCCCCTATAAATATTTTGTCTGAAAATTCTTCCGCAAACCCCTGAAACCAAGTTGCAAGTAATTCAAACAAATCATCTAATCGATTACATTTTAAGAACAGATGCTCTACATCTTCACTCTCCCCACAGAACCTACACTGCCCCCCCACTGCTGGGTTCAGGTGCGCCACATGCCTGTCCGTAGCTATCGCCCCGTATATGATCCTCCACTGCAGATCGCCAGTGCGCTTCTCTACAGGGAGTTTGTACAGGGTCCTCCACCGGTCTCTAACAAGGAAGTCTGGTCCCAACAACCCTAGCCATCTAGAAGCTTTCTGTCTCTTCAGTGACTTCTGATGGATCACCTTCACTGCTGTGTGGTAAAGCGCCTTCTTTGAAGCACAGTCCAGATACTCCAGTTGAGGTGTCTGGAAAATCAAGATGGAATCGGCAACTTCCCCTTCATTCTCATCACACATTAGTGGCGAAATACTGATCCTTGGAAAAACTTTCACGTCACTCTGGTTTGACATTTGTGCTATTGATATACTTTCTCCATAAGTTCTTTGTATTGCCAGAGAAATTTCCTCTATCAGTTTTGAAACAAGTCTCTGTGATCGTAAACCAGTCACTTCCTTAATAGTTTCCACAGATTTCCATCCATCTTTATCCATTAGATGACCCAGCTTCACGATACCATTCCTGAGCAGACATGCTCGCACACTCACTGAGGACAACAGTCTTGTCTGGATCATATTGTTAAAAAACAATGGTTCCTCAGGAGCCCAGTGAATAGAACTGCTCCCATCTCTGCCCACCTTCAAAACATTCCTCCACACGTGAAACATTGTCCGATAAAAAGGTGAAATTTCAGACAAACTCATCTCTTCCAGTCTCATTAAAAACAGGTGTTTGTCAAGACCAAGCCCACCTGCCCTCTGCAAGATGGCACATGCTGTAGGAGTCCATAATAAGTCTTTTTGATACAGGAATCTTTTTGCTGCTTGTAATCTGAACGCGTGGATACGACTCCTAACATCCACCAAGCCATGTCCTCCCTCGCACACTGGCAAAAAGATCACCGATGCTCGGACCCAGTGCTCGCCATTCCAGAAAAAATTTACCAATTTTCTCTGAATTTCACATATAATGTCCTCAGGTGGATCCATGACTACACACCTGTGCCACAGAGTAGAAGCGGCCAGGTTATTGGCGACCAGAACTCTCCCCCTATAAGACAACCGTGGTAGCAGCCATTCCCACTTAGACAATCGGGCAGACACCTTATCCAGCATACCCTCCCAATTCTTCATCTGATATTGTGTATTGCCTATAAAAACACCCAAAACTTTTAAACCTTCCCTTCCCCATCTCAAGCCACCTGGAAGTGTTGGATGTCCTACCTCATCCCACTGACCCATAATATAACCCTCACTTTTCTCCCAATTTACTTTGGCAGTGGACGCTTTTTCATAAAGCTTAATATTCTCATTTAACCTTCTAATATCCTCTTGCCTTGTGATAAACACCGTAATATCATCTGCATAAGCGGACAAAACCAACTTTACACTTTCACTTCCATTTTGAAATAACACACCTTGTAAATCTTTTTTTAGTCTATGTAAGAGAGGTTCAATCATTAGGCTATACAGCTGCCCAGACAGTGGACAGCCCTGTCGGATCCCTCTGCCAATAGGTACTGGAGCACTAAGACCCCCACCAGCCTTTACCATGATAAACACATTGGAGTACAACAATTTTACATATGATAAAAACATTTCACCAAAACCAAAGTGTTTTAAAACATTAAACAGATACCCATGGTCCACCCTGTCAAAAGCCTTTTCTTGGTCCAATGACAAAATACCAAGATCACTATTATTAAAGTGGCTAAAATCAACTAAATCTCTCAACACAAAAATATTGTCTATAATTGACCTATCTGGGACACAATACGTTTGATCTTTATCAATCAAAAACTCTAAACAATACTTAATTCTATTAGCCAGACATTTTGACAGTATCTTATAATCCAGACATAATAAGGACACTGGTCTCCAATTTTTCAATAAACATAAATCCCCTTTTTTTGGTAACAATGAGAGGACTGCACGACGACAACTTAACGGGAGTGACTTTTCTTTAAAACAATTAAAAAATACTTCATACAAATCCACCCCAATGACATTCCAAAATTTCTTATAAAACTCGACCGGCAATCCGTCTATTCCTGGAGACCGACCTGAAGACAATTGCTGCATTGCCTCTGTGAGTTCCTTAAAAGTAATTTCATTGTCCAGCAATTTTTTATGTCCATCTGGTAACTTTGGTAAATCACGCAGTAATTCCTCAGTACTTTTAGAGTCACATGGTTCTTTACTATATAATGACGCATAAAAATTCACTGCCATTTTTCTGATTTCCACCGGATCAGAGGTTATAGTTCCATTTGCACGACGAAGATGGTACATCTGTTTCTGTTGAACATTTTTCTTTTCCAGGTTAAAAAAATAAGAACTAGGAGCATCCATATCTTTAATGGAGCAAAACCTTGCTCTAATCAGTGCTCCCTTAGTCCGTTCCTGTAAAACAGATCCAAGTTCCATTCTCTTCTTTTCCAAAAAGTCTTTTTGCACAGTTCCAGGATTATCCATAAGTTCTTTTTCTAACTGCACAATGTCTCTTTCCAATCTTTGTATTGTTACTTTAATGTGAGATGAAGAATGCAAGGTATAATTCTGACAAAAGACTCTTATTTGGGATTTTCCCACTTCCCACCACTGGCTAATATTCTCAAAACAACTCTTTTTCATTTTCCACTCATTCCAAAACATTGTAAATCTTTCACAAAACAAAACATCTTGTAACAGTTTAACATTAAAATGCCAATAATATGTACGTCTCGACAACTCTTTCATGTTAAGATCTAAACCAACCATATGATGATCTGAAAAGGCATTTGGTGAATGAAAAACATTCATTATTCTGTTGTTCCATATTTTTCCAAGATAAAACCGGTCCAATCTAGCCCCACAGACAATATTGTCAGTCACTTTAACCCATGTGTACTGTCTTTCCCTTCCATTCCTTACTCTCCATATATCTACCAAACCTCTTTTTTCCATTATTTTGGATAGTACTAAACTAGATTGATTATGAGGTTCTTCACCATTTCTATCAACAGTGAAATCTGTTGTACAGTTCCAGTCTCCCCCTACAATAATACACACACCATCATCAAATTTTTTAAGAGATTCATTCAATTTCATAAAAAACCTAACCCTTTCTGACCCATTGTTCGGGGCATATACATTAACAAAAGCAAACAAAAAACCTCCAAACTCTATTTTTGTTATTATAATCCTCCCCTTTTCAATTTCCTCAACATTTAAAATATTAACATTCATGCTCTTTGAAAATAAAATAGCAACCCCAGCACTATTATTTGACCCATGACTTAATACGAGCTTTCCACCCCACCACATACCCCATTCTATTTCATTATTTTCATCAGTATGCGTTTCCTGTAAAAAGGCAACATTAATCTGTTTTATTTTCAAAAATTCTGAAACCATTGCCAGTTTCTTCCTATCTCTACCCC
>JAULUF010000007.1:417500-515000 GCA_031834385.1 Semotilus atromaculatus | reverse complement strand
ATTTAAAATGTTTAATTACTTTGAATTAAGTCTTTTACAAAAATTTTTTTGAGGATGATTCAATGACTCACTTCACTTGTTTTATTACTGGATGAATCAGGGTTTTTGAACAAATCTCTTGAATGAATGATTCAATGACTCGCTCATAAATACATCACTTGTTTCATTACTGGATGAATCAGTTGTTTTGAATAATTCTCTTGAATGAATGATTCAGTGACTCACTCACTAAATAATTCACTTGTTTCATTACTGGATGAATCAGTGTTTTTGAACAAATCTCTTAAACGAATGATTCAATGACAAGCTCATAAATACTTCACTTGTTTCATTACTGGATGAATCAGCTTTTTTCAATGATTCTCTTGAATGAATGATTCAATGACTCACTCACTAAATAATTCACGTTTCATTACTGGATGAATCAGCGTTTTTGAACAAATCTCTTGAACGAATGATTCAATGACTCGCTCATAAATACTTCACTTGTTTCATTACTGGATGAATCAGTTGTTTTGAATGATTCTCTTGAATGAATGATTCAATGACTCACTCACTAAATAATTCACTTGTTTCATTACTGGATGAATCAGTTGTTTTGAATGATTCTCTTGAATGAATGATTCAATGACTCACTCACTAAATAATTCACTTGTTTTGTTACTGGATGAATCAGTTGTTTTGAATGATTCTCTTGAATGAATGATTCAATGACTCACTCACTAAATAATTCACTTGTTTCATTACTGGATGAATCAGCTTTTTTCAATGATTCTCTTGAATGAATGATTCAATGACTCACTCACTAAATAATTCACGTTTCATTACTGGATGAATCAGCGTTTTTGAACAAATCTCTTGAACGAATGATTCAATGACTCGCTCATAAATACTTCACTTGTTTCATTACTGGATGAATCAGTTGTTTTGAATGATTCTCTTGAATGAATGATTCAATGACTCACTCACTAAATAATTCACTTGTTTCATTACTGGATGAATCAGTTGTTTTGAATGATTCTCTTGAATGAATGATTCAATGACTCACTCACTAAATAATTCACTTGTTTCATTACTGGATGAATCAGTTGTTTTGAATGATTCTCTTGAATGAATGATTCAATGACTCACTCACTAAATAATTCACTTGTTTCATTACTGGATGAATCAGCTTTTTTCAATGATTCTCTTGAATGAATGATTCAATGACTCACTCACTAAATAATTCACGTTTCATTACTGGATGAATCAGCGTTTTTGAACAAATCTCTTGAACGAATGATTCAATGACTCGCTCATAAATACTTCACTTGTTTCATTACTGGATGAATCAGTTGTTTTGAATGATTCTCTTGAATGAATGATTCAATGACTCACTCACTAAATAATTCACTTGTTTCATTACTGGATGAATCAGTTGTTTTGAATGATTCTCTTGAATGAATGATTCAATGACTCACTCACTAAATAATTCAATTGTTTCATCACTGGATGAATCAGTTGTTTTGAATGATTCTCTTGAATGAATGATTCAATGACTCACTCACTAAATAATTCACTTGTTTCATTACTGGATGAATCAGCTTTTTTCAATGATTCTCTTGAATGAATGATTCAATGACTCACTCACTAAATAATTCACGTTTCATTACTGGATGAATCAGCGTTTTTGAACAAATCTCTTGAACGAATGATTCAATGACTCGCTCATAAATACTTCACTTGTTTCATTACTGGATGAATCAGTTGTTTTGAATGATTCTCTTGAATGAATGATTCAATGACTCACTCACTAAATAATTCACTTGTTTCATTACTGGATGAATCAGTTGTTTTGAATGATTCTCTTGAATGAATGATTCAATGACTCACTCACTAAATAATTCACTTGTTTCATTACTGGATGAATCAGTTGTTTTGAATGATTCTCTTGAATGAATGATTCAATGACTCACTCACTAAATAATTCACTTGTTTCATTACTGGATGAATCAGCTTTTTTCAATGATTCTCTTGAATGAATGATTCAATGACTCACTCACTAAATAATTCACGTTTCATTACTGGATGAATCAGCGTTTTTGAACAAATCTCTTGAACGAATGATTCAATGACTCGCTCATAAATACTTCACTTGTTTCATTACTGGATGAATCAGTTGTTTTGAATGATTCTCTTGAATGAATGATTCAATGACTCACTCACTAAATAATTCACTTGTTTCATTACTGGATGAATCAGTTGTTTTGAATGATTCTCTTGAATGAATGATTCAATGACTCACTCACTAAATAATTCAATTGTTTCATCACTGGATGAATCAGTTGTTTTGAATGATTCTCTTGAATGAATGATTCAATGACTCACTCACTAAATAATTCACTTGTTTCATTACTGGATGAATCAGCTTTTTTCAATGATTCTCTTGAATGAATGATTCAATGACTCACTCACTAAACAAAATAACATGTCATTTTTACTAGAGGTTCTGACAAAATGTTAATTGCTGCAGTCTATTTAAAATATTTAATTACTTTGAATTAAGTCTTTTAAAAAAAAATTTTTGAGGATGATTCAATGACTCACTTCACTTGTTTTATTACTGGATGAATCAGGGTTTTTGAACAAATCTCTTGAATGAATGATTCAATGACTCACTCATAAATACATCACTTGTTTCATTACTGGATGAATCAGTTGTTTTGAATAATTCTCTTGAATTAATGATTCAGTGACTCACTCACTAAATAATTCACTTGTTTCATTACTGGATGAATCAGTGTTTTTGAACAAATCTCTTAAACGAATGATTCAATGACAAGCTCATAAATACTTCACTTGTTTCATTACTGGATGAATCAGCTTTTTTCAATTATTCTCTTGAATGAATGATTCAATGACTCACTCACTAAATAATTCACGTTTCATTACTGGATGAATCAGCGTTTTTGAACAAATCTCTTGAACGAATGATTCAATGACTCGCTCATAAATACTTCACTTGTTTCATTACTGGATGAATCAGTTGTTTTGAATGATTCTCTTGAATGAATGATTCAATGACTCACTCACTAAATAATTCACTTGTTTCATTACTGGATGAATCAGTTGTTTTGAATGATTCTCTTGAATGAATGATTCAATGACTCACTCACTAAATAATTCACTTGTTTCATTACTGGATGAATCAGCTTTTTTCAATGATTCTCTTGAATGAATGATTCAATGACTCACTCACTAAATAATTCACGTTTCATTACTGGATGAATCAGCGTTTTTGAACAAATCTCTTGAACGAATGATTCAATGACTCGCTCATAAATACTTCACTTGTTTCATTACTGGATGAATCAGTTGTTTTGAATGATTCTCTTGAATGAATGATTCAATGACTCACTCACTAAATAATTCACTTGTTTCATTACTGGATGAATCAGTTGTTTTGAATGATTCTCTTGAATGAATGATTCAATGACTCACTCACTAAATAATTCACTTGTTTCATCACTGGATGAATCAGTTGTTTTGAATGATTCTCTTGAATGAATGATTCAATGACTCACTCACTAAATAATTCACTTGTTTCATTACTGGATGAATCATCTTTTTTCAATGATTCTCTTGAATGAATGATTCAATGACAAATACATGTTTAACAGTCGCTTGTCTCCACCTACTGGCGTAACGATATAATCGATACAGTCGTTATTTGAAACAACATGCTGCTTTTACTCTATTTTGATGGCTTCCGTAGACATTAGTGTTTATATCTGAACTACAAACAAATGTTTATTTAATAGAATAACCGAATCATGTGGGTGTTTAAATCGAGAATGCAATCTTTTAACGATTAATTGTGCAGCTCTACCACTTCCTATGAGGAAATGTTATTGCTCAGCATGAGTTCATGTTGAGATCTCTTCTGAAAAGGGAGATTATTAGGGTCTTTTTCTCACTTCTGAGAAGCTGGAGGCTTCAGCAAAGAGTTCTTCTTTCTATGTAATTTAATGGCATTCTTCTCTTTCTCCTGATTTTCAGCAACTGGACCTTCACTCCTGCCCTAAAACCATCGTCTTCATCATTCACTCTTTCCTGTCAGCCAAGGTGAAGCGACTAGGGCTGTTGGTGTAACGGTGGACCACTGCACATCACACCAGATCTCCCATCACAGACTGTCACAGAAACCATTCAGTGATGACTTCTTCACAGCTCTGTCCTTTTTATTCTTTCTCATTCTGTCGGTTTGTATCTCGGCTGAATGTTTAAAAACGGCAACGGAAACAAGACGAGATATTAAACTCTGTTCTAGAACCTAGTGAGTCTACATAGACAGATAGTGCACATGTTTGGACATTGACATGTTGCTAGGATAAAGCAATAGCATTAAAAAACATGCAATAAGCATACAAATAAACATAAGATAGTCCATTGTAAATCAAATAAATAAATTGAATGATTAATAAACTTAATACTTTTCAGTGTTTAATTATTTATTATAATTTCTACTCAAATTTGCTGCTAGCCTTCCAATGATGCCTTATAATGTTGTGTAAGTTGGCAGCTCACTAGGTTTTGAACAGAAGCAATATTTCCCGTTTTTTGTGCGAGACTGAAAAGCGCAGCTGCTCTGATCACGGAAAGGGCTTTAACGTTTGGCAGCTGAGAAATAAAATCTCAAATCTGTGAGAAATTACTAATTTGACTTGCTTCCGAATTTAAACATAACCTTTATAAGATACGTGGTCTTCCAGAATATCTACTATGAATCTATGCATCTGTGAAGTGAGAGAGTAACCGGCCAAACCCTTACTAAAGCTACCGTGGTGGTACCTTTATGGATTCAGATGGTGATACTGTGGTACTTGATGATTATCATACTCATATGCCATAGTATTTATATGATATGAATATTTTGTAAGGGAAACATGGTTATGCCTCACTCTATGTTTATTTTACATGCCAAAACTACAAATCAAAGTCTCAACTGAGAAGTGTAATTCAGATTTAAAACTGGACAAACCGTCACTAGATCTGAGAAATGCTTGTAATTGAGTTTGTGGGTTGAATTCATGTTAAATAACTTCATTATACTGACCTCTAGTGAGTATAATGAGCATTACTAGCAGTCCAGTCCACATGATCTGACCTCTGATGTGTTCAGAATAGCATACTGTATATACTGTGCACAATATTTTCTGCATGCATGCTACATTTACATGTTACTGTATGTACTACAACATGCAACAATTGCCAAAATGAGCACAGAAAACTCTATACCACAATGCACTGCACTTGACCTTCCATTTCCACTGTGATAAATGCTATCATTTTATTTGAATCATCATTTGATCCGACACCGAAAACTGACATTTTTGCATTGATGTTCTCAGAATGTTCTTGGTTATGTGAATGTTTCCCTTAATGTTTTCTATGCTTTCTCATTTTGCAAGTGCTGTGGAACGTTTCTTTTGAATGTTTTGAGGCGTCTAAAGGATGCAAATAGTAATGTTTAAAAACGTTCCATTAATGATGTATGAATGTTCTAATGTTTTGATAACATTGTTAAAGACCAGATAACTTTGAATGAACATTCTATTAACGTTTGTTCATAACCTTGGCAGAACGTTCTGAGAACCTCTGGTTATTCTGGGATAAGCTGAAATAAACATGTTTATTGTTGCACATTACAGACAGGATATTCTGAACACAGCCTCTTTCATGCAATATGGTTTTTTTCTTTCTTTTGAACTGATTGCTCAAGGATGTCTTCCTGGTTTCACATGTTTATCGTGCTCTTTTTGTCTCAGTACATTGTGACGACGAAATGCACGTTATTTCTGCAGAGAGAGGTACTTTTACAAGCCAACTGTCCCAGCTTGCGGAGGTGGAAATATCCTTCATGTGGCCTTTTTTTACACTCTACTAAATTTTAATATATAATTCAAACGAAACTATATTCAACCTATGTTAGCTATCAAAAGGAAAATCATTATATCCTTATTTAAACAGTGCCTTTAAGGGTTGTTTGTATATAAAATTGCAATAAATATAACTGTTGACTTCATCCTCGCTGGAGTTTTCTTGGGTTGTGGGTCATTTCAACGCTTGCTCTCATATATGGTTAAAAACACGCATGAGAAGCCCAATAACACACACACACACACATTCATATTCACTGCATCGGCACACTGGATAACAGTTAACTGCTGTTTTTGATATGTTTCTTCTAAAATTTCGTAGGAAAAATAATGCTAGACACAAGCGAGTCACTAGATGTCATTTAGTAAGAGCATAGAGGATTAAAATGAATGTGAATTCATCATATTGGGAGTTTTAATTGCAGATTTGAGCAACGTTCTTACAGTAACATTTATAGAATTTGTTTAAAGTTTTCTGGTCTTTAATGACATCCTCAAAACATTAGGACAAAAACATTTATGCATCGTTCATGGAGCGTTTCAAGGAACTTTCCCATAATGTTTGAAGAATGATAGAATGTAATGTTTCCTTAACATTTGTATAACAAGTGATTTCAATTAAATTGTTGTAATTTTAATAATAGAAAAATATAGACAGAAATATAATAATGCATTTTTTTTTGCATTTTAGAAAAAAAAATATGACAATGAAAGAATATTTTAATTTCAATAAAATAAATAAATAACCAAACAAATTATGAAATAATGAATAAATAAATTGTACATGACAATGAAAGATTTTAATTTCAATAAAATAATTTAAATGATTGTTGTTATTATTATTTAAAAAAGAAAGATTAAATAGAAAACAAATAAATAATAATAAAACTTTTTTTTTTTAGCAAATTAGAAAAACTACATGTGACAATATACGATTTTTATTTTTATTATTAAATAGAGAATGAAAAGGAAAATAAGAATGAAAAAATGCATATCTTTTTTTGCCTTTTAGAAAAAAATTACATTTGGAAATGAAAGAATGATATTATATTTTCAATAAAATAATACAACTGTTATGATTAATTTAATAATAATATTAAATAGAATAAAATTAGGCAAAATTTGATCTTCAACAAAACATTTTTTTAATATGGGCTAATAATGGGAAAAAAAATGTAAAACACTAAAGAGAGTCACATCTATCATGATTTGAGTCATTCACTTCTGTGTTCAATGACACGTTTAAGGACATTTATTTATTTTTCATATCGAGTCAGATCTGACTCCAGGCATATTGATACCTTTTTTAAAAGGACCTCTTTTTTCCAGAGAATAGACATTTTCTACAGAAAATAATTATATGTCAGAACAATTCAGTGAGTGAAATGAAGAGTGCAGGTAGGCTATATTCGGGACAATATTGGTGGATAATAATAATAACACTGTTATCAGAGCAATTAATCAAGGTTTACTCAAAACCAACCAACACAACAAACATAACACACCTTTACCCGGCAACCGTCGGCATGGCAACAGAGATTGGCAGCAGGCCCTGTGTTTCTATCAGTTAGATGGAAAAATTGAGATGAGAGAGAGAGAGAGAAAGAGATGATTAGATAAAAAAAATGGAAAGCACTCAGGAGGAAGAGAAGAGAGAAAATTGGTGCATTAAGAACATGCCAGCAGCCACGTGTCTGTGAGCTTTATAGAGATGAATCAAATGAATCACTGATTCATTCTGAACGATGCTTCTGTTCTGTTCGTGTGTGAAGTTTTAAATCGCTGAAAACGCTCAATTCAAGGTTGACATGGATTGATTTGTAATGAAATATAGATTAATTATATACAGAGCTCTGTGTAGATTTGTTTATGTGATGTTTCAAACTTAAAATCACTGAAAGTGATTTTTTTATTATTATTGCAGAATTCTTTTTATGGTTTATAAAAGTGAACTTCAGTTTTCATACATTTTCGTACATTTATTTTCATAATTTATCTTTTCCCCTAAAGGCCTGCTTATAGTGTTTGTCAATATTTTGAGGCAAAATCGATTAAGAACAGATAGCCTACTATAAGAACAGATATTAATTAGTTTTAATTTTAGACAAATTTATAAATGTAATTTACTTTTAAAGACAGACAGTAGCTGAATATAAATTAAATTATGTTATTTAGGGGCTATATGTAAGAATTTACAGACGAAGAATTTCGGGACGTTTTTGCCGGGAAAATCAAAAGGATGTGACGTTACGCGCGCTCCCGAGAGCCTCTCTTCTGTTCAATGACAGAACATTAAATTAACTCAATATTCAGTATAAAATAGCCAAAAGAGCCGTTCTGTACAGTAATGTGTCATGCAAAGAAAAGGGATTCAAACCAGAGTCTAAAATGTAGCCTACGTTATAATCAAACTATTATAACAGTGTTATTTTAATTCTTTCCCAATATATCAAAAGAAAGAACAGAGAAATAATAGTAATAAAAAAAACTTTTATTCTAGCTCCATGCATTCATTCTTTTAACACGAATGTGGATTGATAAGATTCACACACAAAAAAGCAAGATTTTGAGAAAAAAGTGTTTTAGTCAAAGACTAGGCTACATCCAGATAGGATTCAGAACGATGAACAGGTCGACATTTCATTTGGCGGTTTATATGCTGTTTACTTACTGTCATTTACGCGTTATATTACATTTGCATCTGCTTACATTTCTGCTTGTTCTTCGGAGGTTCTGTACTCTTTCCGTAGATGTGTAATAGCGCCCCCTGCCGTATAACAGTGAAAACACGGAAAGCCGGACATTTCCATCAATGGCGGGGAAAGAGTTAACATCCTCATTTTGTCAACATGACAATTTCACCGCTGTCATTTTTGTTGTGTGTTTATTTTGTTATCGAGAGGAAAGCGTATTACATTATGCATCTAACCCTAGCTCATCAGCGTCTGGATGTTCTCTGCAAAGGTAGGCCTATTTTGTAAACTTTTTACTTCTAATTGAAGAACAAAAAAGGATATCTGGGCCTTGAATCACATTCAGTCTTCAGTACAAGACTAGTAATGTGCACTAACAAAGTAAATGCGGTTTTTATTTCATGGCGACTTTAATGTCATGTAAAAAATAGGCTATATATATATATATATATATATTATGCTTGCAAACCGTACAGAGATAACATTAATGATATACAACTTTGTATACATCACACAAAATATATCAACAATATGTTCAATGTCATCTAAACATAAAGGAAGGAAGGAAGGAAGGAAGGAAAGGTATTTGAGAAGAAGTATATGAAAAATATGAGAAGATAGACAAAAAGGCCATAGCCTAATGGTTAGATATTAAATAAAAGTCATTACAAACTGAGGTTGTTTTACTTGCTTTCTTATTTACTGAGGATGAAAAAGCGTTACGGTACATTTTCAATTCTTTCAAATGAACAAGAAAAACTGGTTTGTTGTTGGTAAATTTACATTTATGTATAGGCTATACAATTTGCCAAGAAAATAAGACTTTAATGTGACTGATCTCGTCTGTCGTAACAAGGCTTTCTGAATTCTTCATGTAACCCCTTTTAACGTAATTGAAATAGCTATTTGGACTAATTTATTGTTGCAGTAAATCACTTTCAGCCGAAAACAGCATTATGGACATTCAGCTCAGCATTCACAGAAGAAACATCATGAGATGATGACAGATCTGTCCTTGCTCATATTTTATTCTTCATATTTATATCTCATCACAGAACAGATGGTTATACTGTTAAATCTGTAACAGGTGGGTTATAGTTTAATTTCTCCGTAGCTCATTATCAGTCATTCTAGGCTCATTTCAGGCGCATTCAGGCTAATTATCATTTATACATTTATTCATTCTGCAGATGCTTTTATGCAAGTGATTCATATTGCGTTACAGTGCACATGTATGTGTTTCATAATAAACCCCCATGACCTTGATGTTGAATAAGTATTATGTTACATGTTTTTTTTCATAATGTAATGCTTTTAAAAATAAAAAAAATATTAGAAACTTGAATCGTTTAAGAAAATTCCCATTAGGATAGCTTTCAAATTATGAATTTCAATGTAAAAATATAAAAAAATAAAAAAATAAATTATTATACTATTTAACTTTTTTTATTTATAAACTATATTTTTATATATTTTAAGTTACATGTTTTTATTTTAAAAAAAATCCCATTAAGAAATTATATAAATATATTCCCATAAGATTTTTTGTCCTTATTATTAGAATAGATATTATAATATTTAAAATACTTATTTCAAAAGTATATTTGTTATGTATGTTTTTTTTCTTCATAATTTAATTCTTTTTTAAAAACCGAGATACTTGAACATTGTAAGAACATTCCCATTAGGATTCGAAATTCGAAATTTTATAAAGATCCCCATGAGGCTAAAATATTAGATTAAATATTATAATATTTAACCTTTTTTTATAAACTATATTTTTTAAGTAACATGTTTTTATTGTACAAATGTAATATTGAAGTAAATGTCTTTGACTTTGTTGTAGCCTGTATATTATAGGCTGTGATGGTCTTTGATTTCCATCTTGAACATCTCATTGTTTTCAAATGACCATTGTTGGACTAATATTAGATGCATTTGCTATTACTATTGATAGTTATTTGTAATGAAATGTTTTAAATATTGTGTTTACCTGCCCGGGGACTACAGATGTAAATTAGCTTCTGTTAACTCTGGTACAAAACATATTTTCGCAAGATTAATGTATTTTGTACATTGTCCCTGATAAATAAATAAATAATAATAATAATAATTATTATTATTTTCTTTATAATTTAGAACATTTTCCTGTTTTCCCTGTTTCCGTCAGCAGGGGGCGCTGTGTCTCTGTGCGTGTCTGTGTGTGTCTCTCTTTCTGTGTGTGTGTGTGTGTGTGTGTCTCTCTCTCTCTCTCTCTCTCTCTCTCTGTGTGTGTGTGTGTGTGTTGGGGGGGTTAGAGCAGCAGCGCTCAGATTGAAGAGGTGACCTAATTCAACTCAGGACATCCCACAATGCTCGCTCATGTACAAACACACACACGCACACACACACACACACACACACACACAATGAGAATGAGAAGGGAAGGAAAGAGCGAGAGAGGCTTTAACACACTGCTGTCAGTGCCCGACCCTCTCCAGAGCTGTATTGTGATCCGCTGAGGGTTTTCTTCTTCCACTGTTACTATTACAACTTCTAAATATCCAGTAGATCTTCTTCATCATCATCATCTTCATCATCAACATGCACATGTGGGCATTACTTCATCTTTCTCAACCGGAATGACTTTTCCGTTTGTTTAACTGCTAATTTCCACACATAAAAAAAAAAATTGCACACTATTACTTAAATAAATCATATATTTTGATTTTCAGTTTGAACATTCTGCTAAACATCTCCTTCCACTGAAGAAAGAGAGTCAGACCGGTTTGAGGATGAATAAACGATGACAGAATATTCATCTTTGGTTGAATTATTCCTTTAAAGCGTGTTAGTTCAGTCTTTCTTCGTGTAAAAAGACGACAAACAGTTTTACCAGTAGCTGTTTCTCTTTCTTTCCCTCCACCCCTTCCTTCGCTTTTGCCGCAGGCTGGAATTATGGGTAGTCATTTCATGCTAAGACATGGTTTGACTTTTTTTTTTTCTCCTCTCTTTTTTATGATTGTTATTATGACTCTCTGTACTAAAGAGGCAGGTTAGGGTTATTAAATATGCCAGGGCCAATTGTATTTTTGCTCAAGTAAGCTTCCTGGAAATATTCCATCTTAGCTGCTTTTATTCGGGCAAATGTAGTTATGAATTTTAAAGTAGGCTGTTATAAGTGGAGGAGAGAGAGAGGCTGTGAACAGAATTCTGAGTAATGCAGAAAGAGAAAGATTGGAATTTCTTGTTTCAGAAAAGAGAGAGAGAGAGAGAGAGAGAGAGAGAGAGAGAGAGAGAGAGAGAGAGAGAAGGTTGTATTAGAGCGGCTGGTTTACATCAAGCTTCCAAAAATACTTCTTTCATCTCTTTCTATCTGTTTCACCTTCTCTCGTCTCATTCTCTCCCTCTCTCTCTCCCTCTCTCCCTCTCTCTCTCCCTCTCTCTCTCTCTCTCTCTCTCCCTCTCTCTCTCTCTCTCTCTCTCCCTCTCTCTCTCCCTCTCTCTCTCTCTCTCTCTCTCTCACCCTCTCTCTCTCTCTCTCTCTCTCTCTCTCCCTCTCTCTCTCTCTCTCTCTCTCCCTCTCTCTCTCTCTCTCTCTCTCTCTCTCTTGTCTTGATGTGACGAGGTTCATATATAGATTTTCTTTTTAAACTCAGAGAGACGGAGTTTGAAACTCAGTTGAACTCTTGAAATGTTTGTTGAGATGTTTCTGTGTGTGTGTGTGTGTGTGTGACCATGTGATTTGCTTATACAAGAGAGTCTTGATGAGTGTGTGTGTGTGTGTGTGTGTGTGTGTCTATACATGTCTGTGTGTTTCTGTGTGTGTGTGTGTGTTTGTGTGTGTCTATACATGTCTGTGTGTTTGTGTGTGTGTGTTTGTGTGTGTCTGTACATGTCTGTGTGTGTCTCTCTTTCTCTCTCTCTCTCTCTCTCTCTCTCTCTCTCTCTCTGTGTGTGTGTGTGTGTGTGTCTGTCTGTCTGTCTGTACATGTCTGTGTGTTTGTCTCTGTGTGTGTGTGTAATTTTTTTCTGTTCTATGTTGACGTGTGTGTGTGTGTGCAAAACTTCAAAGGGATTTCCTGTTTCACATACTACATTTTGTTAGACATTTATAAACTCATCAGCAGCAAACAGACTGTGTTTGTGAATACACTTTTGAAAATACACACACTAGATAGTGTGTAGTAGCTTACATCATTTGACACACAACAACTTCATTTTGAGATCATTAAGAGCAACAGACATGTTAAACATCGAAATATCACTTCAACTGAGCAATGTGAAAATCTCCAATCACAGAGAACAATAGTATTGTGTGTGTGTGTGTGTGTGTGTGTGTGTGTGTGTTCACCCCAAATGGGAAGGAGGGTTGGGGTTACCAAACATGATCTGGATTTATACCACACACACACACACACACAGACAAACTCAAATAAATGAAAATCCTAATTTAATTAAGGTCCTTATAAAAAATCCTGTGTGCTCCTTTATATTGAGCCGTTTTAAACAATGTGATTATTCGATAAATGGGGGAATGTTTCTTCCTTTCACACGGTTCATTTGTGTTATCTTTAATTCAGGTGTGAGTTTCACAGAAACAGCACTCAGGAGGAACAAATCTCAAGCCTCACACACTCTCTCACACACTCACACACACACACACACACACACACACACACACACACACACACACACACACACACACACACACACACACACACACCAGATCTGATGAAGGACCTGGGCCTGGACATGACGACAACGCAGTCCTGAAGTGTCAACTAGTCTCTCCCTGTGAAGGCCTCCTTCCCTTTCCTTTACCTCTGTACAGGTAAAACGTTGAAATGTAATGAACGTTATGAAAACTCTTCCATTACCATGTTAAAAATCTTAACTTTATTATTTAATGATTCATGATTAAAAATCAATGTTAATTAATAGATCTGCTATGCTGCTGTTATTACTGGTGTTGAATATTGCTGCTGCTGATGATTGCTAGTGCTGTTGGTTATTGCTGCTGATGATTATTATTTCTGCTGCTGTTGCTTATTGCTACTGCTGATGATTATTGCTGGTGCTGTTGGTTATTGCTCCTACTGTTATTGCTGCTGCTGTTGGTTTATTTCTGCTACTGCTGCTGTTATTGCTGCTGCTGTTGGTTTTTGCTGCTGCTGCGGTTATTGCGGCTGGTGCTGTTGGTTATTGCTGCTGCTGTTGGTTATTGCTGCTGCTGCTGCTGCTGCTGTTATTACTGCTGCTGTTGGTTACTGCTGCTGCTGTTTTATACTGCTGCTGTTGGTTATTGCTGCTGCTGCTGCGTTATTACTGCTGCTGTTGGTTATTGCTTTATACTGCTGCTGTTGGTTATTGCTGCTGCTGCTGCGTTATAACTGCTGCTGTTGGTTATTGCTGCTGCTGCTGCTGCTGCTGCTGTTATTGCTGCTGCTGCTGCTGCTGTTATTACTGCTGCTGTTGGTTATTGCTGCTGCTGTAATTACTGCTGCTGTTGGTTATTGCTGCTGTTGGTTATTACTGCTGCTGTTGGTTATTGCTGCTGCTGCTGTTACTACTGCTGCTGTTGGTTATTGCTGCTGCTGCTGTTATTACTGCTACTGTTGGTTATTGATTGCTGCTGCTGTTATTACTGCTGCTGTTGGTTATTGCTGCTGCTGCTGCTGTTAACCCCCGTTTCACACCGCAAGCGTATTTTTTTCGGCGTACATGTTAATCATGAGTGCGTTCACACCGCGAGCAGGAGCAGCGTGTGAGCAGCAGTGAAGCGGGGGTTTCCGGCGGCGAGTCTATTTTTGCTGCACTGCTCATGCTCAATGAAAGTGAAAGCACACTTTTGATGGACGAAATTAATATGATTTCACACAAAAAGTACCCAAAACGCACAGAATTTGCATGTCTAGTGTGTTTTAACAAGAACCGCAGTATGTCAGAAAAGAAAAATGGAGAATCACAAATTTTATAGAAAATGTACCCATTAAACTTGTTTTTTAATTATTCAGTTTACCGGGCTTTGACAAACTTCATGTCTATCAAGTTTATGACCAACTTCTAAAAAACAAATTTAACAAAAGTCTTTGTAAAGAATGCTTATATGTAGCCTGGGAGCCGCTGTTGTGACGCTGTACAAACGCTTCCAGTGTGAATACTCACGCGCGTCTGCAGCTGCAGTGGACGATGTAGTTGCGCTGCTCATACTGCTGCTGTTCGTTATTGCTGCTGTTCGTTATGCTGCTGCTGTTATTACTGCTGCTGCTGTTGGTTATTTCTGCTGCTGCTGCGGCTACTGTTATTGCTTCTGCTGTTGGTTATTGCTGCTGCTTCTGTTGGTTATTTCTGCTGCTGCTGCTGTTGGTTATTGCTGCTGCTGCTGCTGCTGTGATTATTGCTGCTGCTGCTGCTGTTGGTTATTACTGCTGCTGTTGGTTATTGCTGCTGCTGTGATTATGCTTCTGCTGCTGTGATTATTGCTGCTGCTGTTGGTTATTGCTGCTTCTGTTCTGCTGTTATTGCTGCTGGTGTTGGTTATTGCTGCTTCTGCTGTTATTGCTGCTGTTATTGCGGCTGCTCTTGGTTATTGCTGCTGCTGCTGTTGGTTATTGCTGCTGTTATTGCTGCTGCTGTTGGTTATTGCTGCTGTTATTGCTGCTGCTGTTTGTTATTGCTGCTGCTGCTGCTGTTGGTTATTGTTGCTGTTATTGCTGCTTCTGCTGTTGGTTATTGCTGCTGCTGCTGCTGTTATTGCTGCTGCTGTTGGTTATTGCTGCTGCTGCTGTTGGTTATTGCTGCTGCTGCTGCTGCTGCTGTTATTGCTGCTGCTGTTGGTTATTGCTGCTGCTGCTGTTATTGCTGCTGCTGTTGGTTATTGCTTCTGCTGTTGGTTATTGCTGCTGCTGTTGGTTATTGCTGCTGTTATTGCTGCTGCTGTTGGTTATAGCTGCTGCTGCTGTTATTGCTGCTGCTGTTATTGCTGCTGATGTTGGTTATTGCTGCTGCTGCTGTTATTGCTGCTGCTGCTGCTGTTAATACTGCTGCTGTCGGTTATTGCTGCTGCTGTTGGTTATTGCTGCTGCTGCTGTTATTGCTGCTGCTGCTGCTGTTATTGCTGCTGCTGTTGGTTATTGCTGCTGCTGCTGTTATTGCTGCTGCTGTTATTGCTGCTGCTGCTGCTGCTGTTAATACTGCTGCTGTGGTTATTGCTGCTGCTGCTGTTATTGCAGCTGCTGTTGGTTATTGCTGCTGCTGCTGTTATTGCTGCTGCTGTTAGTTGTTGCTGTTATTATTGTTTTTTTTGCTGCAGAGCAAGTACATGGACTTGCTACTGTCAATACATACACTGATAGCTGGTGCAAGCCTGTAAGACATACTGCTTCAGAACAAATAACATATATAAAATTACCATCAGCAGATCTACACGGGAAAGCTGCCATTTTGATTTTTGTTTTGTCCATTTACTGGATTAAGTCACCAAAACTTGGTCCTTACATACATACCCCTATCTTACAAACTAATGTTTCAGAGAAACAGTTCTGCAGAAACACAAAATGAACAAAATGCTCTGTTATCAAGTGATTTGCATGAGCTAAAATTATCAGTTAAAATGAATCATAACTATTTTCTGCTGATCAAGCACCTGGAAATCATTTTCTATGTTTTGTGAATATAAATATTGTAAGCCGTTCAATTGTCTAAAGTTCTTAAAGTTATTTTGCCCTCCTTTGTTTGTGTGTTTTTTAATGTGTAGGTTATATGTTTGTGTTTTCTCTAATGTGTTTTCTCTGATAGAAGCTCATATTTCATTGCTAAATCGAAAGAAAATATATTTTGCATAAAGAGAATGAAGACTACTTTAGGATAATCACATTTTTTGCATATTTTTATGACATTTTGACCACATTTTTATTGCTGTAATGTGATAGTCATAGTCTGGACATGTTTTTGTGATTAAACCGATAATAAAACTGGCCTAGTCGTGCACAGCTGCCTTTTTCTTATTCTCAAAACAGTAAATAGTTCTGATTTGTTTTGTGAGTATTTTAAAGAATAAGCGCAGAGCTTCTTTGAGTAGTTTTCTCTGATATTCCAGGTTCTGCGATGTGCATTACAATGAAGTCTGGGAAAGCATTATCAGTAAGTCCGCTGGATCGGTGTGAAATTCTCACAAGTTCCTTCAAGAAACTGACCTTCTTAACCTCTGAAGGAGCTTCGGCACGTATGACAAACCATGAGCGTCAGCTTTTGACTCACTCTCTAGGTATGAGTGACCCAAGATCAGTTAAAATTCTGGAACATGTCTGTTATTTCGATTCGAGCGCTGGTGGTTTCTCTGGGTGGATGTGGGCAGCTGAAGCCAACAGAGCCACGAGAAAAGAAAAAGTCAATAAACTTTGAGAGGGTTTTTCTCTGCAACACGGACTTCTCCCGCCGCAGGGGAAACACACATTCACACACACTGCTATCGACAGCACGATCTGGACAGTGAGTCTGGTGTTACAGTAAATTCAGGTGGAGCACCTGCTGATAAGAAAGATGGGCTTTGACGCTTCCTTTTCATCCGTCCACACCCACCTTATTCATGAGCGACTGAAATGCACGCCTCAATTCACAACTTTAAATTCTATCATAACTGAATACTAATAAATTTACTTTTCAGGGTAAGATTGGGATCGATCCGGGTTTGTTCTGGCCTACATGATCTGAGTGCGTTTACAAGGAAAAAGTTAGTGTAATTATATATTTACGTACTGAGTAATATTAATTAACATGTTGCTTTACTATAGGGTTAGGATAGGATTTGAGTTTGGTTGGGAGTTTAGTTGCATGTAATTATGCATTATTTACTGTTATTACTACGGTAAGTACTTGTAACCGTTGTGGGAAACAGAGAAATGGGACACCAAAAAAAAAAACAGGTGCACAAAACACACACGATACATTTAGTGTTGTAGTGACATGATTTATAGGATTTATTAATATTTTGTATGAACTTAAAAAAAAAAAAATTGCTTTATTATTATAATTTTTTGGTACTTCAACTTTAAACTCATATAAAAGGTTAAAAAGACCTAATGGTTAGGGTTTATAATTACAGCACTGGTTACATCATTGACTTTAACGACAAAATCATATTTCATATAAGCTGCAGACCTATTTGTAACTCTAAACCGTGTTATTGGTAAAATCACCAAGACTGAGGCTTAAATTGTTGTTAATATAAATTCGAATGTTACAAACCAGCAGTTCTGCAGAAACACAAAATGAACTTTCCTTGATGTTATCAAGTCATTTGCATGAACTAAAACACCAGTAACAATGAATGATAACTATTTCCTGTTTATCAGTAACCCTTTCCTGCTGATCAAGCACCTGGAAATCATTTTCTATATCGTGTGCGTGTAAATATTGGTTACAAATCTTTCCGTCTAAAGTTTCTTGTTCTCAAAACTGTGTAAATAGTTTGTTTTGTGAGTATTTTAGAGTATAAACGCCCAGAGTATGTTTCTCATGTTTTCTCTGATATATTTCATCCCAAAAGTGAAAGACATTTATATTTTGCATAACTATTTTAGGACCATCCCATAATTTTTGACAATTAAGCACAAATTTTCTTGCGTTAATGTGGATTTCTTTTAGTTGAAAGCATGTACGCATCATCTGGACATGTTTTCGTGATTAATCCGATAATAAAACGGGCCTAGATGTGCACAGGAATATTTTCTTGTGTTTCCAAGTCCTCTTTTCTGAAACTTTTCATTTTGCTGAACCTAAAAATAATAATAATAATGAAGAAAGGCATGAAAAGAAAAAAGTCTTATAAAAGACAGAAACTGAAACTCTTTTCTTGTCAAATCCGCCCACGTTTCCTGAGCGCTCTCTCTCTCTCTCTCTCTCTCTCTCTCTCTCTCTCTCTCTCTCTCTCCTCTCTCTCTCTGTCTCTCTCCTCTCTCTCTCTCCTCTTTAACAAAAGACCAGTCAGAGAGAAAGGTACAGGAAAAAGAGTTAAACTAACCTCCCCTGTTAAAGAATACCAGACCAGTTACACATGTGGTCTCGTTAGCTAAAAATGTTGACATGGAAACCATAGCACATACGTTACATGTGCGACATCAAAGGAAAAGAAAATGACAAGAAACAGAGAGAAAAAAGCCAGATGAAAAGCTCTTGTCAGAGTCTGTTCAGTGCTCGTTGCACCGCAAATGCTTCGACCGCAGAAGTGGAAAGTTTCCATGTCGCAGGTCATAAACTGTTTCACTGTTCAGATGTCCACTGATCGAACGCAAACACACTGTACAAGCGCAGAAGCTTTTGTTTTCAACGCTCGATTCTTAATGAATGCATTTTGGTTACACTTTATTTTAAGGTGTCCTTGTTGCAGTGTAATTATATATTTAAGTAGGCTACTGAGTAATATTAATGAACAAGTACTGAATATAGCGTTAGGGTTTGGTTGAGTGTTAGTTGCTTGTGAATATGCATCATTTAATGTTATTATATGGTACATGTAACAAGGACACTGTAAAATAAAGTCTAACCTGCATTTGTTTTGGGCATGCTGGTAAAATAGACTATTTTTTAAGCTTGTTTTTGCTACGGAATAAAAAAGGTAATTGCAACTTTTTATCTCACAATTCAGACTTTTTTCTTGCACTTGCAAGTTTACCACAATTCTGATAAAAAGGTAAATTGTGAATTGCAAAGTCTGAATTGTGAGATAAAAAGGTGCAATTACCTTTTTTATGCATTTTTATTTTTTACCTTATTTTACATAAGAAAAATATTTCAGAATAAAACCATCACCAATCCGCCTTGTTTTTCAATCACCTGTTATATAGAAACACTTTTCACCATCCAATCATTTCCAGATGGACATTTTTTCACTCAATGAACATTTTACAGATTGCTGAAGTAAACTGACAGACTTTTGTGATTGCATGACTTTAGTGCAAATCTAGAGGAGAAACATATGAGATTATTGAGGTCTCAGGAAAAATAAAGCAGGGGACATAAAGTCTCTATTTAATCTCATCGTGTACTAGATGCAATTGTAATATTAAAGATATCTCATCATTCCTATGGAAAGTTGAACTTTTGGCCTCCTTCCTGGTGCTTTATGCAATGAAATATCAAGGTTTTGCTTGTTGCTTTATTGTAATACACACAAACACTAACACCCGCACAATCACACAATGAAACGACATCTTTCCATCTCCACCACCATATGTTTCATTAAGATTATATGACTGAGATATTCCTCGTAATGTGTGTCTCAGCACGGAATGGCGGTTCTGGTTTCCGATTGTTCAATAATGATCTATCTGCCAATTCAACACCGCCGCAATATGAATAAAACATAAATGGAGGGCGGTGAGGCAGTTAGTTGCTTTGAAAAATGAGAAATGCTGGTCTATACTTTTAAAATCAACCACAAAAACCAAGAGATGTCAGGTCACAGTCCACTAAAACACCGTATGGATGTTGATTTGCAGTAAAAGCACACGAGACGTTCAGATGTTCCCTGCTGTGTAGTGACTCGTGTGCGTTACAGCGTAATACCCTTCTCTTTCTCATTTTAGACAGAGGATTTCTTTTATAACAGTAAAGTAACCGATCATTGCAAACAAAATTATAGCATGTTTTCAGATGGGTCGATTAATTGAAGCATTAAGGCACATGAGGTTATGCTGTGGCAAATATCATCAAACTGCATATAGAGGAAGATATGGATGCCACCGTATCGGCCCGATAAGGAAATCTGGCAGATATATTAAAGCCGATAGATAATGTATTATTTCCTCCAGCTGAGACGCGGCTTCAGACGCGACTGTTCAACATGATGGTTCTGAATTGCTTGAAATATGATTGGAAAATACAGTCTGTCATATCGGCTACATAAAATTATAATGAGAACATTATAATTGTGAGTTTGGGACGTGGATTTTAATGATGAGACTTTTGATAAAAACTGATATTTAGATTTACCGGCCAATATATCGGTTATCGGCTTTCAAGTATAAAGAATTATCGGTATCGGCCAAAACGTTGACATCTTTAAAGGATGTGGTCGTTATGAATGTCTATGTACATTAAAAGAAAACACCAGAAATCTCTCATTTAACGTTTTTATTACGGACAAAATGAAACAAAAAGGCATAGTGACACAAAATGACCTGGCTGGCAAGGAAAGAAAAAAATAAACAGTATTCAAAAAAGTAAAAATAAAAAATAAAAGCAATTGTCGTCATCATCATCATCATCATCAAAAAACAAACAAAAACAAAATAACAATAAAATTCAAATATTGTAGTTATAAGCAAAATTGATCTCATTTTGTTCATAAATAGAAACCTGTTAAACATTATTAAATATTAACTGATGGGCAACTTGCTGATAACAATTTTAAAATAATTATCATTGCTGACTTTACAAATAAAATAACTACAATTGGCAGGTTTGTACACAAATGAAATGTCTTAGAAGTTATTTATTTTATTCAACTAAAAATAGTATGCTACAGTAGAAAAAAAAAAAAGATTAAAATAAACCGTTTGACTAAATGATCAAATGCATTTAATTTTTTCCCACAAAACTTAAAGATGAGATCAACACAATAGAACATCTAGCAAAAGCTACTAGAAAACTATAGACCCACTGTTGATTTAATTTACGGTGTGCTGTATTATCTCACATTGAGAACATTATAGTTCACCTTTACATGTTATATTGGTGGTTTTAATGTCAGTCAAGACCAGGCAAAAGAAATGACCCGGGTTTCAATAGAACAACTGCTTTAGACTTGAAACGTACTCTATTCAAGTTCAAGATGTGAAATGTGTCCGGGTGACTCAGCACAACCAAAGTATGCGGTGCATTTTCTTCATCTACAGTCAGTCACCGTCCCGGTGGAGAAAAGGTTATAATATTGCTGAATGATAAGTTAAAGTTAAGCATGGCACAAACATCTGGAAAGTGTGTTCACATCTGTGTACTTGTGTAAAGTATGTTTCTGACCTTTGACCTGAATCTGGAGGCGCCTTCAGAACATTTACGCTTCACATTTAGAACCTGAGAGTAAATCAACAAATCGGCTGTGAACACTCTTCGTTAGACGCGCGTTTGCGATCTCAGAGTCCCGCAGGAGTCCGTTCCCAAACCAAAAACGGGGCGCCGATGAATCGTGGAGAGCCAGGTCATGCAGTCCGTCATGGTTTTTGCCATAGATCTTTCTTTTCGGGGGGAATCACACCAGTGAGCACAGATTTTAATGCAAGATTGTGTACGTGGTGTGGAAACACTCTTCTGATATCACTTACACAACGCACAAATACACTCACACACACACACACACACTCATTCACACCAGCACGCATTCACAAAATACCATTTAAAATACAAATTAATGAATTATAAGTCATATTAAAGAAGAAAAAATATCTGGACTTCATCTTCCCAATTTGACCCCCCAAAAAGTGATATTTACAATCACACTGTGACAGATCAACAAAGACCTACACGGGTCTTTAAATTTACAAAAAGAAGTTGTATTTATCAATTTTTCCATTTTGTGTATCTTTTTTTTTTTTTTTTCTTGTCTATGTTTGTTTTGTTTTTTTTTGCCTAAAATCCACCGAGTTGAACAACGTGTCGCCCTCTCGAAAGAGACGTTTCCCTAAAGTAACGGACCTGTTTTTTTTGGCCAAAAGAAGAGCTATGTTGCAAGCAGGAAATAAATAAAAGTACAACAACAAAATCAAACAAAAATGAGACGAGGAGGAAAGTAACTGAGAAACTAAGAGGAGAGTTTTCCTCTGTTATAGTTAAAGCTCGTTTGCCCTGAGGGCCAGTTTAATGGTAGTTTGCTTTATTTTTTTTTCCTTTTCGTTTTTGTTATATACATCTTTTTTTGTCGTTTTCTTTTAAGTTTATTCAGAGACGGGGTGAGTGCTCTCTGAGGTCTCTGGCGCAGAGGCCTGTACATTTTTAAGTGCTTGGCAAAAATGAAAGGATCACTAGTAGTCTTCAGAACGCGTACACACACACATCCTTCTAAAAACGAATGTAAAATGACACTGAGGGGAACTGATGCTGTGTGGGAAGGGTGGAGAGGTGCGGGGGGGACTCCCTGGTGTTGTTTCATCCTTTCTCTTTCCATTCTCCTTGTTTTTCTTCAAGTGAGGTAGAGTGGCTTATCCCTGCCTATCATACTGCCACTGCAAAACAAGGAGAAACACGTTAAAGGCTCTGAAAGTTCTCCTGAGAAATATTTCAACCGTGTCGTCATTCACTCACTCTCGTGTCACTCCAAAGTAAAGTTCAAACCAATCCATTGAACACATTTCAAGATATTAGGCCAAATGTCTGAGCTGCTCGTTTTCATAACACCCGCCTCCATCATAACAGTAATCCATCTTCAGAATAGGGCTGTGCGATAAACAATATCATATCGACGTCGATAACGATGATGATAAGCTCTGGATTTGTGCTTGATATGGATTAGTCAGTGCGTGCGCTAATAAGCCATGTAGGGCTGTGAAACGCTTCATCGCAATCCAAAATAAAAGTTTGTGTACATAGTGTATGTGTCACAGTCTGCACTACACTTCCCAGAATCCTCCTTGTCTCCACACCTGACCTCGCTCCCTCAAAAACCCACCTGTTCATCGTCATCATCATCTGTGTCACCTGTCCTCACCTCGTTATTGGTCGCTTGTATCTGTATTTAGTTCCTTCAGTTCAGTCTGTCCTTTGTCTGTATTTTGTGTGTGTGTGTGTGTGTGTGTGTGTGTGTGTGTGTGTGTGTGTGTGTGTGTGTGTGTGTGTGTGTGTGTGTGTGTGTGTGTGTGTGTGTGTGTGTGTGTGTGTGTGTGTGTGTGTGTGTTCGTGTGTGTGTGTTCGTGTGTGTGTGTTCGTGTGTGTGTGTTCGTGTGTGTGTGTGTGTTCGTGTGTGTGTGTGTGTGTTCGTGTTCGTGTATCTTGCCTGCCTGTCTGTACCTGTTTGTATTATATTTAGTAAATTGTTCGAATTGGAGCTATTGGCCTTCTTCATCTTCTTCTGCCCGCACCACACCTGTGACAATATTAGTGTTTGTACTGTGTATTATTATTTTTTATATTTAAATACACATACATGCATGTATATATTTAAGAAAATGATACACAGTACACACACTTTATATTAAAAAATTAATTTGATTTTGAATGTGATTAATCACGACTAATCGTTATACAGCCTAAAGAGATTTCTGCGTGTGAATAAACGGCACAGTTTCATCTGACACACACACACACACACACACACACACACACACACACACACACACGTGACGCGCAGTCAATATATGAGGAGATGAACACATGAACTTCATCTGCTTCACAAGCTTTAAAGCGTTTTATTTTAGGAAAACTATCGTCAAATACACACCAGAACGAAGATCTTCACGACAAACCGTCAAAATAAAAGTTCAGTTTAACTTGGAGAAATGATGACAGACAATGTTTCGTTGTAGATTAATTATATTTTCATCTGATTACATTAATTAAATTCACGAGGCCCTACATTAAAAGGTAGCTACTCTGTGGAGTTTAATTGTGATGTTCATTCTCAAGGTCTAAAAAAATATGTGAAAAGCATTTTGATATCACGATAATATTTGTGGCCATATCACACAGCCCAACTTGAGAAAACATCTCAAGAGTTGTATCAGAGCAGTGTGAACATTCTGCTAAATATCAGGTTTGGAGTGACATGAGGGTGAATAAATGATGACAGAATGTTCGTCTTTTTGGGTGAACTTGTCTTTTAACTCTGTTTGTGTTTTTTTTTTTTTATTGCATTGCATTGCATTGCATTGTTATATTAAACAATAAATAATTCATGCGCACAGCTCTGAAACCACACATGCTGCTCGCACACGCTTACAGTCCCCTGATACTATGACACATGTCTCATGGGACAGTCACAGTTAACACCGTAGCAAACACACACACACACACACACACACTGTTTACCTGCAGTGGTTTCCGCCGCATTCCCGGTTGCAGTACTCGCTGTCCCAGTCGGGGTTCTGGCCCACCGGGTTCGGGGCCCCCGGAGACTGAGACCCCCCCACACTCTTCTGATACTCCGACTGTAAGTGAGAGAATCCCTGAGAGAAACACAATACACACATTTTATTAGCATTTTTAGGCCAGAAACATATGCGAGTATGCAAACATGAATGCAAGTGTGTGACCCTGAATACTTAAAATGTACAAATTATTAAATAACACTTTGCAATAATGTGCGTTAGTTAACATGAACTAATAATGAACTGCACGTATACATCATTTATTAATGTTAATCTTGTTAGTTAATGCACTGTGATCTAACAATGAACAGCTGTATTTTTATTAACTAACATTAACAAAGATTAACAAATACAGTGACAAATGTTTTGTAGTTCATAATACATGAACTGATAAACATTTTTGAAAAGTGTTACCAATTATTAAATAAAGTGTAGATGTATAAGCATATTATTCAATTGCATTCTAATAATTAAACCCAACAAGATTTGTTCCTCGCTTCTTTTCAAAAGTGTTTCTGAGATGTTTTCTGTGCTTCGCTGTAGGAAGGTGCTAAACACTGACGGTGCTTCAGAAAATCAGACCTTTTCACTTCACACACAGAGACAACACCTCCACAACAACACATCCTCCACCCCAGCTCTCACTTACTCTCATTTCATTTCGTTTCACACGCAAAACACGACCTGTCCTTTATCAAGTTCATCTGGTAACATTTTCCCAACAACACCGCTATTAATATTGAGCGATACCACTGTACTAGACATAAACAAGGAGCTATAAACTGTACCAATGTTGTTTCACGTAAAAATAAACTTGTTTGCTTGTTTTCTGTTTAACATTTTGATCATGGCAATTGTTTTCTGCACACTGCATATGTAGAGTATGCTGCATTTACTTTCTCCAAAATAGTATGATAAATGTTTCGTGGTAGTGTGCTATCTCTGAGCAAATGACGTTCAATTATCATCATTTAAAAAAAAAAAATCTAACAAACACTTGAGAGCATTGCATTGTGGGATACAGTACCTATTGCTGTGTGTTCTGGTTGTACAGTGCACATTTTTTATATTATGCATAATGTTACATGGTAGTGTACCGTTTGTGGCGTTACATGTACATGAAAATAGTACATGAAGCTGTATGCAGTATGCCACGCTAAATGGTAATTTACTGTGCAATATATGCTGTATATTGTATACTCTTATTTAATTAACTAGAACGCAATGCTAAACATTTCTAGGGCTTATTTGCATTTTTAAAAAATCAAGTGCATTGCATTGTGGGTCAGTACCTACAGTGCACATTTTACATGCATATAGACAAGTCACACTTTACAATAAGTTTCATCAGTTAATGTATTAACTAACATGAACAAACAATGAGCAATACATTTGCTACAGTGTTAATGCATCTTTATTAATGTTAGTTAATAAAAATACAGCTGTTCATTGTTCCTTCATGCTAGTTCACAGTGCATTAACTAATGATAACAAAAGAAAGTATTAATAAATGTTGAAATTAACATTAATAGTTCATTATTAGTTCATGCTAATTAATGAACCTTATTGTAAAGTGTTACCGAAATTACAGTGTTACATGGCAGTGTGCACCCCATAAACACAAGCACGTGTGGCGTCTCCCAGCATGCACGCTAACCTGCTGTCCTGGGGGTGGGGAGTGCAGCGGAGCCTGGAGGCCCATCTGGTGGGAGATGATTGGCTGTGACTGGACCTGCTGCATGCGGATTGGCTGGTTGAGGAGCGAGCCCTGGTGCAGGGAGAGCTGCTGGTGGAGGGGGGGGCTGATCTGGAAGGAGGCTGGGGGGGAGGCACTGAGCGCGGGCAGCATGGCCGAGCGGGGCAGGCCGTGTCTGGGAGCCCCCGCTGCGTAGCTCTGGAGGTCTGAGAGGGGGAAGGGGTACGGGGAGGAGGGCTGGGGCGGGACGCTGTACAGGGGGGTGTTGGGGGGCATCATGTGTGACGACGGCTGGCTAGACTGCCCGCTTTTGCTCTCCACCGGGTCACTGTAGGTCTGAGGGACACAATATGCACATCATTAAATGCATGTACACTGAAAAAAAATGATACTCATAAATGGTGTAGGATTTACTCTGAAACAATTTTCACTCATAAATTGCTAGTACATTTCACAGATAATGTGACATTTAGAAGTAGAAAGAGCGAAATTGTATTTTCGTGCAGAACGCACTCTGTAATCTTTATTTTCAACTTCAAAAGATTTTTTTTCTTACAGTTTAAGTTAGAGCTGCACGATTATAAATTGAGAATCATGTTTTGTTTTGTTTTTCAAAGAGAAATCACTGACAGCTAAACAAAATATCATGTAATTTACTTTTTACTGAGGTTCTGACACAATTTTACTTGCTGCAGTCTATTTGAAATACTTATTTTTTGTGGGGGAAAAAATCTGCTTGAAATTAAATGATAGGCCTGTTAACTTGTTTCATTACTGGATGAATCAGCGTTTTTGAATGAATCTCTTGAATGAATGATTCAATGACAAATACATTTTTAACAGTCGCGTGTAACAATGAAATGATGCAATCGTTATTTGAAGCGTCATCTTACTTTCAAAAGGTGAAAAGAAGTTCTCCTTTAATCGCTTCCGTAGACAACATCAGTGTTTATATCACAATTATGAACTTTTATCCCAGTGCTTTTGTGATAATTTGAATTATTGTAAGACAGAAATAAAGAACGTGGTTGAAAAGAATGTTTGTGAAGAACACAGATGTAAATGTTCTGGTGTGATTTTGTCAATTTTAATAAAAATAGCCAAATCACTGTCATTTAAGAATAATATCGTGTGGGGGTGTTCGAATCGAGATCGCCATCTTTTAACGATTAATCGCGCTGCTTAATATTGTCAATAAGAATTATATTATCAGTAGAACAATTTGAGATGTTCTTAGTGTTGTTGACACAGACTCCAAAACTTTATGATCAGGTTTTTCTTCAATGGAAGAATATTTTGCTTCAATGGAAGTGAAATCTCATTAGTTTCTCCTAGTCATCACTGAGCTAGAAAATAAAGTCCCCAGCATCTCAGATGTTTCTGGGAGAAAAAGATCCCAGAATTCTCATGTGTCTCTAGAAGAGATCTCAAAAAGAACTGCTTGGATTTCCCGAAAGGTCAGAGATTTCAATTATGATCTCAAACATTTCTCATCAAATGATCACATTAATGTCAGAGCTCTCATTTGCATATATTTGAGGTGATACTTCAATGAATCCTAAATGAGCATCAGTCTTTTGGAGACCGTGCAACAAACCGAAGTGTCAGTGTTTAGAATAGCAGAAAACCACAGTGAGAAACAGTAGCAAACACCAATCGCACGAACACATCTATCTCTGATTTGTCAAATTGAGAGCATGCGCTTACAGCAGAGCATTGTTTCATTACCGTTTTACGCATCGTAAATGGCAATATGTTTTTCAAATGCCAGAGCGTGATGGGCAGTGGGCCGTGTTCATCAGCCGTCACAACCGTGGCGCTTTCATAATGCCTCATATTTATTGAGCAGAACATCTAAACTGATCAACGTGAAAAGATTGAGGGCTGAATCTGTGTCCGTAGAGAACCGAGAGCAAGCATGTGGACGTGACCGTTTGAGCGAGCACATCTGCGTCGGACATTTCCAAACATTTCTCTTTAAATTAAACAAGTGGAGATTGTCCAGGTCCTGAACGCACATCATCACACACACCATATGATCGCTTTCAAAAGAAACTGTTATTAATGGTGCCATTAACCGCCTCATATTTCATAAAACCTCTAAACAACATTACAAAACGAGAGTTTCGTCTCTCTGATTTTGGATAAAAGGTTTGGATGAAATGATGACAGATGATCCAGATTTTAAAAATACAATAGTAAAAATGTACTTTTACACAAACCCTTAAACTACTAAGACAATAATGCATCACACTATAAAATAGCACCAGGTGCATGAGTTTAAACACTCTCAAACTTCACATTTCCCACCAATTCTTTTAGTCTTAATTATGCATAAAAACCTAATTTATGAGTAAAAAGAGTAATCCTCTTTTCATGAGTGTATGTTTCAAGTTTTGGGCCGTGAAAACGATGCGCATTTGATAGTTAGACCCATTTTTTTCTATCACATTTTCCTCCTTTTCAATGCATGAGAGTATACGAACACATCAAGCAAAGCATCTGCCAAAAACAGATTTTGACGAAATATTTAATTATACGCAATGAAGGATGAGAAAGGCGTTTAATAAAAGCCTCTGAGTTTGATGAATACTGTATTCACGGCTTAATCAACGCTCTTGTTTTGGGCCAAGGAGCTCAGAGAGCGAGGTATGGAAAAGAAGAGCGAGTGTTTAGCATGAAAATGCAATTTGCGTTTTTCAAAAGAGAAACAATGAATGTAAAATTAGTGGTTTGAAATCGCAGCGTTTTATTATGCAGATGAACGTATGCAATGAAACGACAGATCATGCTCATTTCTGCTCGTTTGAGTCTGTCAAATCACTTTGGCAAATTTGCTATCGATTTATGGATCGCTCATGCTGATGCCGGCAGGCCGAGCAATCCGAGAGATTAAAACAACGGTTAGCGACCGCAGAAACATGACAGAGACCAATATGGTTAGGGTTGAACTAATGACGCCAACAGTATGAGGAATGAGTTCACACACACACACATGAAGAATCTGTCATCCTTTACTTCCAAAGCTGGTTGACTAAACAGGAGAGATGTAGATGAAGGTTGTTTTCTATATTTCCAACTATAAGTAGACTACTTATTCACTGTTCTATGCCATTTTGTAGTGTGAGTTCTGTGAAAATTCCAAATAGAATGTTGATGAAAAAAAAAAGAAACAAAGTGTAGAATGTTCACGCACTTAACTGTCACAGCTCTCCTTATATGGCGGAGGGGGAGGGGCTAACAGACTGATGTTGAATGACATCATAATCTTATTCAATTAAGAAACTACACGGTTGAGTACATAGTGCATATAGTGTGTCATTTGGGGCACATCTTTCAGGATTAATTATATGCTGTTACAGGTTTTATGAAATATTTGAGCTTTTATTATATTTTCAGATTTAATTTTAGTCATTTTATTGTGTGCTTTTGACATTTTGTATTAGTTTTTTTCATATTTGTATTTAGCTTTCATTTTCACAGTCTATATTAGTTAAGTCATTTTAGAACAACTTAGTTTCATTCATGTAGTTTTTCATTTATTTTATGTTATTTAAATGTTTATTATTGAATTTAATTTTAATTTCATGATTTAATAGTTTCAGCGTGTGTTTTAGTTAATAATAAAAACACTCGTCTCATAAAAGTAGCTCTGTAATTCTTATAAATCTTCCCTCCCAATCGGAAGTCTCCCTTTAAAGCACTCTTGCGCTGACAGCTCTTCCCATGAAATTTTGTGCTGAAATCTTTAGTCTAATGTTTACACCCCCAACATTACCGCTGACCCAAAGACGTGAACCCGTCCGTTACCTTGGAAACCAGGCTGGCTCGGTACGCTGCCAGGGCCTTCAGGTACTCCTTCTTCGCTGCTTCTGTTTTCCGTTTATATGCCTGCGAGGGAACGAAACACAACCGTGAATAAACACACAAGCAGACACAAGCGTAATGCTAGAATATGAGCACTTAACCTTCACTTTGCACCTGGCCAGTGTCACATCAACAACTTTCAACCTCACGCATCTACACAAAACACGGATAAAATGCGCTATAGCTGAGCGTCACATCGAGTCTAGGCTCATTTTAGGTCCGATTGGAGAAAAAAGTATCAGTACTACAATAATAACTACATGTTTATCCCCATAAAGCTACTGTTTATATGCACATTTCTAAGGCCTCTAAATGATCAACATGATCTGATAAACCTACAACAAAATCTCCTCCAGTCCTCTGGCTCTGATTGACAGTTTTAGTGAGTAAAAGTCTTTTAGTTTAATTGTACAAACGTCCTTCAGCTCGAGCTTCACGTGTCTTTACGATCTGAAATCTGCACTGATTTTTATCAAGTAAACATAATAAAAATAAAATTGATATTGTTAGTAATATTTTAACTGGACTGAAGCAACTTTGGTTTACTTCATTATCCATACGTCATTTATTAGAAAAATGAAACTTTTTGAGGCTTCTCTCAATCATCATTGTATTGCATCACATGTTTTAAAACTACAGCCTTGATCATAAACTAACTCTGACTAAGACATTTAATTTTGGCAGATATTGATATTTATATGCAAGTATCTGCTATACTGTTATAACAAGCATCAGAATTTAATCTCTTTTTTTTCCATATAAATATCAGCATCTGAACCAAAATGCATATTTTTCTCAATTTGAGTCTCAGAATAAAATGTAGGTGTTTTTTTCCTTTTCAGGAAAATTTCAGACCATTTCAGCCATAAAAGCCTGATGTATCAAATATGATACTCAACGGAAAAAAAAAAAACACATATGCAAACTTGTTTAAAGGTTTAATAAAGATTTTTCTGACTATTATTTCATATGCCAGTCTTTACAGGGTAATCCATAAAGTCCATAAAAACGCACACAGAGAATTATAAGTGTACATCCCACATCAAAGAAAGCGGACCGAAGGAAAGGATGGGGGTTGTGGAGGGAGAACGCCTGGCTTTAACGCACACAAAGTCAATGAAATGCGATGTAGGCTAATGTAATTGCTTGTCAATCATTTCACATCCCAGAATTACGTTTTCCATTTCTTTTTGGCAACGAGTGCGGCCAATTCCCTTCTGGAACTGGGGCGGACATCAGAACCATTTCATCTTAAGAGGGAAAACACACTTTAAATCGGTGACAAAATACGTCACGCTGCTTCCAGGCACAACGTTAAATTGCAAATGGAGAAAAAAGCGATGTGACTTAACAAGATGAATATGGCTGCAGTCCCATAGGAAGATAAAAACACAGATGAGATCTCTTTAATATCTCAATTCTGTCTCCTGGACAGCAATGCTATTATGTGGAGAGCAAACTTCTCAAAAATCAAAATAGACAATTCCATTCTTATATGGAATATCGCAGTGTTTTTATCATTATCGTAAATGATTTATCCGTGCACATCATTATTGTGATGATAATCTTGAATCAGAATAAGTTCCTCTCACAGCATCTCTTCTCTGATGATGTGGGCGGGGCGACCTGTCACTCACATGAGATCAGCCAATAGCAAACCACAACTATCCAATCATCCAATCAATTCCTCACTGACAAAATCAAGCCCCGCCCACATCTGTTCTTCTTCCAGAAGCGTTTCACTCGGATATACGGCGAAGAAAAGATGAGCGTAACTTCCATTTCATGATGACTTTAAAGTTAGTCCTCATATCTAGTTTCATATCTTCTTTTGGTCATAACAACAGTTTGGTCAAAACATTAATTGAGCACCCAAACATACAGACACAATGAGTCCAAACAAATCTAATGAACGTTCATAAATGAACAGCAACGACTGTTTAACATTTTCTTCAGGACGTTTTCAGTTAGTAATATAAATTGATCAATCATTTTGGTAACCGTATATTTAGTTTAGTTATATATAGTATTGATATCTGGACTATAAGGTTAAAGCTCGTTCAAACCAAGGATGATAACTATAACAATAACTATATTAGCATAAATATTGTTCTGTTTATTATAAGCTTGCAGTCGCCTGTCGCTTTAAATGCTCAAGCTCATTAAAGCAGGATGGATTCTGATTGGCTGTTTTTAAAGCTGGAAAAAAACTTCTGAAAATTATTCCAGTGATATGGTTTCTCTGTGCCATTATCTTTATAGTTATTAAAGTTATCGTCCTTGGTGTGAACGGGCAACTTTGTGACTTTGCAACTACAGGTGAAACTCGAAAAATTCGAATATCGTGCAAAAGTTCATGTATTTCAGTATTTCAAATTAAAAGGTGAAACTAATATATTTAGTATATATAACTATATACATATGCATGATTATACTTTTCAGAGGGCCGACATTTCTGTATTTAAAACACAAATGAATACAGAGATTAATACTGAGATTTTGAATTTGGGGTTTTCATAAGCTGTAAGCCATAATCATCAAAATTATAACTTTTGCACAATATTCAAATTGTTCGAGTTTCACCTGTATATGTCTCTATATATAATAACTCTCATTAGAGTATTCGTAGACTGTTCGGGTTAGTAGAATAAGTTGACATGTAGTTGCAAAGTTTCTTATATTACTTTGATCTCAACACTTGATACACAAATGTAAAACGGTATTAAACGGCAAATCTCCCATTACAATAACCGCATAATTTATTCAAAGTGCAATGTATGAACTCATGATCTCTTAACATTTCAGCAATATTCAGCAAGATTATTTTAAACAACTACCATTATGTTTGACTAGTTGAGACAATTCTGTTGGTCTAACATGGATTTTTATGCATTTCATGATTTTTATGCATTTAATTCATTCACATTTCTTAGTATATGGAGTTTATATTTTACAGTGCAACAACCAAATAGTTGCTTCGTGAGTGTGAATTTAGAGACACCACTTTAACTTATATAATTATTCAATTCCATTCAATTCAAGTTTATTTGTCTAGCACTGTTTTACATATTCTGTCAAAGCAGCTTCATAGAAAATGCTTGATATAAATAATAAGTGTGACTGTTGATCTGTCAGCATGTTTGAACCATCGCTGAGGAATTTAATTTAATTTAACCAACAGAACAAAAATAACTATAAATTACTCTCGAATACCTTCAGCGAGCGTAAGTTTGTGACCCTGCGTGTTGCTAGTTAAATATTGAACGGGGTGGCGTGGTTTTTTGTAGTAATGAACTCCCAAGGAGCTTCCAGCAGCTTTGGTTTCAAATTAATTTAACCTCCACTAATGAGTGGCCCTAACGACAGCAGCTCTTAAATAAATTACCATGCCTAAGGATTTCTAATTATTCCAAAGTGAGCGGATTCATTAGCAATTGAAGCCGTCAGAGAGGGAGCAGGTCGCTGTGAATTAGAAGGAACGGGAGCATGTGTCGGCGTCTTAATCGTGACACGCCGCTCGCCCCCCGCAGAATTAGCTGTAATTGTACCTTAATGAAATGTTCTTGTTTGATAACCGGTTAATTATGGAAGACAATAACTCGTGAGACCCGCTGACACGGGGATCGGGCTCAAACCCGGAGGGGAGAGAGAGATGTCGTGCTGAAGGCCTGGAGACACAAGATGTCCAAACTCTTTATTTCTGTCTGAATCTGAAGAACTGAGAAACAACACAAGTTGAGTTTGATACGTCATTATCTAGTGCTGGACGATCCCACAGACCTTCCAGAAGAGCAAAGCCTGATAATTAATGAGACCGGCGCTCCGGTGACATTCCCAAAGAACAACTAGATCATTACACACACAAGCACGAAAACACACGAGTCTCATGAAAACATGTCCGGGTCACATGACACACGCGGATTTACCATCATTGTAATGCATTTGAGTTTTATTTCCGAATTAAAAAGTACTGGAATTTAATTCACTTTATTTAAATATATAAAAAAGAAATTAAACTGTTGCTTCCATGATATATAAACACTTTTAATGCAATTTAAATAAATAAAAAAGAAAATCACATTACAATAACGAGAATTTGGGGACGGGGATGCTAAATTTTAATGATATTATCACAATGCAAATTAAAAAAAGATAGTTAATCATTATTTAAAAAAAAATATATATATATATATATATATATTATTAAATGTGAAGTCTGGGAGAAGTGAAGAAAAATATCTGGACATATACTTGAGATTTATGCATTAAAAAAGTGTAATTTCATATTAATAATGCAATGCAAAAAAATATATAAAACACACAGAAAAAGTACAAAATGTATATATATATATATATACTAAAATAAATATTGGGGGGGGGGGGGGCGCTAACTTTTCATGATAATAATGTTACAATGCAAAAAGTGGTGATGTTAATCTTATTTTTTTTGAAAATAAGATTTTGAAAATAAGTGTTTTTATGAAATATGAAGTATGTACCTAGAATATATCTGGAAAAGTTCTTGAGATTTAGGAAAAAAAGTGCTTTTTTTAAAAATATATATAATAAATACACAACATAAACTCTAAAAAGCCACTGGACCGTGTTTGTGTGTGTGCAGAGAGCCGCTCTTTAATGACGGGGTGTGACTGGAGCTCTGGAGCTTCTCTAAGCAGTAAATAAATGTTAGGGAACAGGGCTTATTGCCTGCGGTTGAGAGGACGGCTGGAATTATGCCTGTTCAGTCACTGCGGTTCTACATCATTTAACATATTCATCATTCACATGACTGACAGGTCAGGGCCATCACTAACAGAAATGACAGTCATCTATTGGAGCAGAGGCCTATCAATCATCCACTAATGGCCCTATCAGAGCGGCTCCTCGAGACTCCTCCCACTCCGCTCTCTTCACACAATACTGCGCTTTGAGGATGGAAACATAATGTTGTGCAAGATTAATATGAGCACTAAAGCTCATCGCACACACCCTAGTGGAAAATATAAATATATACTGGAATTCAATTCACTTTATTTAAATCAGTATAAATAAAAGGTCATTAAACATCTGGACATATACTTGCACATATACTTGAGATTTATGCATAGAAAAGTGTAAAAAATGTCATCATAATGAAAAAAAATTGGGTGTAAAGCCTATTTAAAAAAAAAAAAAAAACACTCAGAAACTAAATTTAGCAATTAACCAATCACATTGAATTAATGAATTGTTGAATTGATGGATAGATAATAGATGCATAAACATGCTGGCTAGGGATTGAAAGTGTAAAACTTTGCCTTTCTACGCGTCCGGTCGGGCCAAACGTTAGTAGCAGGTGATGATCTCACCGAGAGATGACATAACCAGCGCTAATCAGCCAATTAAACACACCTCGGGGACACATGACCTCATGACCTCATCAGCTCCAGCCACACAGAACAGATGCGTTGAGTTGAGTCACGGAGACACAATCCCTTTCCCAACTGAGAGAAAGAGTCACCTTGTTATCCCAGATAAATAAACACAACAAACACGCCGCCGCCCAAGGACGAGCCTTATTATGCTAGGAATTTGTGAAGAAAAACCAAACGATGCCTGGAGTTTTCCAGCGAACGAAGGGTTAAAATGCACAAACAATAACATTTGTGAGAGCAGATGTCCTTGAGGGGGAATTGAAGGGCGCTGGGTGATGGCTAATCTCGTATTCTCAGCATGATCGAATCACCAGGCAACAGATATAAATAAAAAGAGCCCAGGAAATGAGGAATTCACATTCAAGGGTGTCAGCAGCAAAATGAAGATTCATGGTGAAGAGGGGAGAGTGAAGGAGGCAAAAATTAACTGCAAATAAAAGGACACAGCAGCTCTCAGAGAAAGAAAAGAGGAGAGCGAGCGAGAGGAATATCAGTCGTGAACACGCTCTCTCTGTCACTGAGGCAGGTGCTCTTATTTGACATGCAATAGCAGCCGTGTGTTATGGAGGATATGCTAAAAATACAGCGGCCATCTCACACACACACACACACACACACACACATCTCAGTCGAGCTTATGCACAGCTCATTACTGACACACACACACGTATTCTCATGCACATCAATACCTACTGGAGAATCACTCAAATGAACACTTACAATCATCTGTCTACCTCTATATACAAATCCGTTTGATATTCAGCAAGGATGCATTAAATTGAATATGAAGCAGCACTACTGTTTTCAACACTGATAATAATCATAAATGTTTCTTGATCATCAGATCATCATATTATCCTGATTTCTGAAGACTGGAGTAATGATGCTGAACATTCAGCTTTGATCACAGGAATAAATTACACTTCACTATATATTCACATAGAAAACAGATATTTTGAATTGTAATAATATTTCACTATTTCTGATGTATTTTTGATCATAAATGCAGCCTTGGTGAGCAGAAGAGATTCCTTCTAAAAGCATTAAAAAAATATTTCCAAACTCAAAGATTTGAATGTCCGTCCGTCCATCCATCCATCCATCCCTCCACCCATCCATCCCTCCATCCACCCATCCCTCCATCCATCCATCCATCCCTCCCTCCCTCCCTCCATCCACCCATCCATCCCTCCATCCATCCATCCCTCATCCCTCCATCTATTCATCCCTCCCTCCATCCATCCATCCATCCCTCCATCCATCCCTCCCTCCCTCCCTCCCTCCATCCATCCATCCATCCCTCCACCCATCCATCCATCCATCCTTTCATCCATCCATCCACCCATCCATCCCTCCATCCATCCATCCCTCCATCCATCCATCCCTCCCTCCATCCATCCCTCCCTCCATCCATCCATCCCTCCATCCATCCCTCCATCCATCCATCCCTCCATCCATCCACCCATCCATCCCTCCATCCATCCCTCCCTCCATCCACCCATCCATCCATCCACCCATCCATCCCTCCCTCCATCCATCCATCCCTCCATCCACCCATCCCTCATCCCTCCATCTATTCATCCCTCCCTCCATCCATCCATCCCTCCACCCATCCATCCATCCATCCATCCATCCTTTCATCCATCCATCCACCCATCCATCCATCCCTCCATCCATCCCTCCATCCATCCCTCCATCCATCCACCCATCCATCCATCCCTCCCTCCATCCATCCATCCATCCCTCCCTCCCTCCATCCATCCATTCATCCCTCCATCCATCCACCCATCCATCCCTCCATCCATCCCTCCCTCCATCCATCCACCCATTCATCCCTCCATCCATCCATCCATCCCTCATCCCTCCATCTATTCATCCCTCCCTCCATCCATCCATCCATCCCTCCATCCACCCATCCATCCCTCCCTCCACCCACCCATCCATCCCTCCCTCCATCCATTCATCCCTCCATCCATCCTTTCATCCATCCCTCCATCCATCCATCCATCCCTCCCTCCATCCATCCATCCCTCCCTCCCTCCCTCCATCCATCCCTCCATTCATCCCTCCCTCCCTCCCTCCATCCATCCTTTCATCCATCCATCCATCCCTCATCCCTCCATCCATCCCTCCCTCCATCCATCCCTCCATCCATTCATCCCTCCATCCATCCATCCCTCCCTCCATCCATCCTTTCATCCATCCATCCATCCCTCATCCCTCCATCTATTCATCCCTCCCTCCATCCATCCCTCCCTCCCTCCATCCATCCATCCCTCCCTCCCTCCCTCCCTCCATCCTTTCATCCATCCATCCATCCCTCATCCATCCATCCATCCCTCATCCCTCCATCTATTCATCCCTCCCTCCCTCCATTCATCCCTCCATCCATTCATACCTCCATCCACCCATCCATCCCTCCCTCCATTCATCCCTCCATCCACCCATCCATCCCTCCCTCATCCATCCCTCCATCCCTCATCCCTCCATCCATCCATCCATCCATTCATCCCTCCATCCCTCCCTCCCTCCCTCCATCCATCCCTCCCTCCCTCCATCCACCCATCCATCCATCCCTCCCTCCATCCCTCCATCCATCCATCCCTCCATCCACCCATCCATCCCTCCCTCATCCATCCCTCCATCCCTCCATCCACCCATCCATCCATCCCTCCATCCACCCATCCATCCCTCCCTCCATCCATCCATCCCTCCCTCCATCCATCCCTCCCTCCATTCATCCCTCCATCCATTCATCCATCCATCCATCCCTCCATCCAGCCATCCATCCCTCCCTCATCCATCCCTCCATCCCTCATCCATCCATTCATCCCTCCATCCATCCATCCATCCATCTATCTCCATCCACCCATCCATCCCTCCCTCATCCATCCATCCATTCATCCCTCCATCCATCCATCTCCATCCATCCCTCATCCCTCCATCCATCCCTCCATCCATCCATTCATCCCTCCATCCATCCCTCCCTCCATCCACCCATCCCTCCATCCATCCCTCCCTCCCTCCATTCATCCCTCCCTCCCTCCATTCATCCCTCCATCCATTCATTCATCCATCCCTCCATCCAGCCATCCCTCCCTCCCTCCATTCATCCCTCCCTCCCTCCATTCATCCCTCCATCCATTCATTCATCCATCCCTCCATCCAGCCATCCATCCCTCCCTCATCCATCCCTCCATCCCTCATCCATCCATTCATCCCTCCATCCATCTCCATCCATCCATCCATCCATCCATCTATCTCCATCCACCCATCTATCCCTCCCTCATCCATCCATCCATTCATCCATCCATCCATCCATCCATCCATCCATCCATCTATCCATCCATCTCCATCCACCCATCCATCCCTCCCTCATCCATCCCTCATCCATCCATCCATCCCTCCATCCATCCATCCATTCATCCCTCCATCCATCCCTCCCTCCATCCACCCCTCCCTCCCTCCATCCATCCCTCCATCCATCCATCCATCCCAATGAAATACACTATACCTAAAACCTCCATTACAACTCCAGATCAATAAAAGAGCAACTTCTGAGCAACAAAACGTCGGTGTGAATGTACTGACTTGTTTCTGTTCCTCCCCGAGACTGTCCCACATGGAGGCCACGATCTTGGACACGTCCCCGAAGGTGGCGTTGGGGTTTTGGCCCTTGATGGCGGCCTGAGTGTCCCTGAAGAAGAGCGCGTACGCTGAGACGGGCTTCTGCGGCTCGTTCGGGTCCTTCTTCTTCTTCTTCTTCTGAGGTTTGGGCTTGGGCTTCATCATGTCAGAGGAGGGTCGCTTCTCTCCTGTGATCTGAGGAGAACGAGAGAGAAAACTAATGAGTCGTGATGCATTTACTGATGACGCGTCTAACGCTCAAATGCTAAAACTCAATAGTCAATGGTTTTAAATGTTGCATTTCGACACTGTGACTACAAACAAAGAGTAAGATATACAGACAAACCAAACATTATTCAGACACCTTCAACATTTCTCACATTATCACAGTTTATTCACTATAGAAAATGGTACTAAAATATGAGCAGAAAGTTATTAAATCAGTGGATATTTCACTGGTTTTGTCCGTCCTTCTGTTAGACTCTCACACATGAATTATGTTGAATATCTGTCAGCTGGTAAATTTAACTACACAATTAGATAATACCAGTTTAGCTCAACCAGTGACCAAGCAATGCTTCATGTTGTTCAGTCTGTGTGTAAAAAGAGCATTAAAGAAAAAACACTTCAGTAAAACATGATCAGCTCAAAGTGTCCGAATCATATTTGCTCCCAAATTTTTATAAATGTTACTGGTAGTCACTGTATGAAGAATATGTGGGTATAATATGTCACAGTTTACTTTATTCTGCTCTCCTCACTTACATAAATGAACTATAGTGTCCTGCACACACTAGTGAAACAATATGAAAAATGATATCTGGTGTATGTCTGGATAATTTGTGGTTTGACTGTACAAAGACGGTGCACTCATATTACTGCAATATGGGAAAATAAGTCCCGCATTCTACATAAAATAGCCAATCGCCGATTGGTAAAGTCTTTCCTTGCTACAAATCAGTGCCGGAATCATTCGACTTCAGATTCCTTGAAGAGCAAAGAATGAAAATGAAATATTAAATGCATGTGTAGTTTGTTGATATCTAAGAGTTCTTCAAGTGCGTCTACATCTCCCAACATGCACTGCTGTCCCAGTCACATGCATGTTTGGCGATGCAAATGCGGGTTGTCTTTTATCTGCAAACATCATGAAATAAAAATGGGATGCACTGGATTCCAGAATGCTTTCAGTCAAGCGCCGGCGCTGTAATCTACTCTGACAGTTCATGGACTCTCTTCTGAGCGCTCAAACAGTGCGGCCGAAATTGATTTCTTAATGCAGAGAGTCCAGCAGACGTTGTTAATATCCCATTTGAATCAGTGCTGCATCATCTCATGTCTGATGCACACTAATATGCGTTTCTTCATCTAAAACCACTGTGCATTTAAAATAGAAACACAATTCCATTATTTAAATGAGTAGAAATGAGGATACGGACAGAGAGAGAGAGAGAGAGAGAGAGAGAGAAATAAAGAATGGTGAACAATACATCTTTGTCTTTAACAGGACCGAAAACACCGAAGAGTTAAAGTGAACGAGGTTTCTAGGACAGAACTTGATGGTTAGATAACATCATTCTCTCTCATCAGCATTTTCAATGTACCAAAAAAGAGAAACTAATTTGAAGAGAGAGGAAATGTAGCATGAATCACTGGCTGATGCTCCATTAAAACACACCGCACTAACATCTCCATTCACGTCTGACTTTACATGTGATTTACATGATGATGATCACGCAAAACAACATTAGTGCCATTACACAGTCAAAACGTTAAATTAAATCATACATAAACGAGCACGTGATGATAACTCATCACGTGAAACAATGTGAAAAAAACATGAAATATTAAAAAGTAAATACTAAAGACTAGACTATTAATCTAGAAGAATACATACATGATATATATTCAAATGATATAATTATTACGTTTTATTATTCAATCTTATATGTATAATTAAATATAAGTTAATATATTGTAAATATATAATATGATATATAAGTGTATAGTGTTTTGAAATGATGAAAACGTAAATATTAAAGACTATATCCTAATATATTATTATATTAATACTATTATTACATATACTAATATATTACTTATAATAATATATGAATATTATATATTAATATATTACCTAATAATAATATATGAATATGTTAATATATACTCTTATATATTAATATATTATTATTAAATTATTCAAAGTTATATATATATAGACTTAAAATGAAAATAGTGATTGAAAATATTAAAAAGTAAACACTAAAGACTAGACTTATATTTTACTGTATAAGTAGTATTTAATATATATTTAATATAATTAATTTAATTATATATATATATATATATATATATATATATATATATATATTATATAATTAAATTTATAAAATGTATAAAAGTAAATATTAAAGACTGTTTTTATACGTTCGTATTATTATTATTTACTACTATATTATTACTTAATATTTTATTATTAATTTATGTTATTTCAAGTTTAACCAACAATAATTACATTTAAGTTCAATAAATTGTTCTGCAAGATAAGATTCAACTTCCAACAGGAAATACATCAACACAGGAAATAAACAATTTCATGTCCAAAACTATGTTTTCAATATGAATTAATAAAAGTTCATACCACAAATATTCATATGTGATTTGACTAGAGCATATGTCTCTCTCCGAACTGTCGGAAACGCAGAGTGAGGATTTGATTTGAATCGAGTCCAAACATGTTGTCAGTCCAATGTTTTTTTGGATAGTGAATATGTTGAGTATGTAGTACAGTGCACTGGTTCCTCATACTTGACTTCAAGTTCTCGTCTTACCGATAGCAAACCTCAGAAGAAGATTTTTATGAAGTTTGTCAACGCTTTAGCATATGCAATGTGCGCTCTTAATGTGAAAAGGAGTTTGCGTGCGTTAGAGTAACACGATAAAGAGTTGTGTATACACTATGATTGTACGTGTTTTTGCATACTCCACATTCAAACATGTCTCATATGTGTATGCATGTGCACACGCGTGACGCCTGTATGTGCACAGCTGCATATTTCCAAACTAAAGACTCCTGGATTCAATTAATGTGCAAAAACACACACATTCACACGTGCATGAATATACACAGCATATGTCAATTACACACGCGCGCCCACGCCAGGTAATGCATTCTGGGAATAGATTGGAATCTAAATGCTTCAGATTTATATATATTTAATTTGATTAAGCGTAAACAAACACGCATGCCCTTTATAAGCGCACGGCACATTCCAGAGGAAAATTAAACGCAGGATGAATGTGTTTGTGTCACAGAGTTTAAATGCATTAGCGTGTGTTTGTATGTGTCGAGGAGGAAATACCACTGGGAATGAAATGTGCTAATTGTTCCCTTTGTCCAGACGGCATTATTATTAAAATCCACCAGGATTGAAGCAACAATCCCGGCTGACTGAAAGACTTCTGACTCATTTTGACTGGCGGCTTTAGATCTACTCGGACCAGGTGTACCTGCAACCGGACTTTAGGCCGGACTCGTCCATAAGCTCGCTGAAGAACAATGTCATTTAAACATCATGTAAGTTAATTCACTCTTTGTATTCTCCAATCCAATTAAGCATGCAGCGTTGCGATAATGAGGGATTTCGAGCTGCCTGCGCATTACATGCAACATTCAAATTAAATTCAAACTGACACTTCCAATAAAAGGAGAGGATGACGGACAAGCAGGAGTAATTGGTTTTCTGGGACAATGAAAATGAAAAGAAGGATAGAGTGAGAGAGAGAGAGAGAGAGAGAGAGAGAAACATGTTTTTGCCAGCAAATCACAGTGAACAAAAGACGTCAAGATGTGAAGTTAAAATGCAGAGATTTGTAAACACTATTGAGACACACAGAAAACATTCACACTGAAGTTGCTTTTAAATAAAGAGAGGAAATTATTCTCAAAGCTCTCGTCTGCCGTTTATGCTCCTTTATAACGCGCAACAGATGGCTCCGGAAGTCAAATCACATTCATTATTCTTGATATATAAACCTTTCAGACCCGCCGTGAGCTCTGAGGTCATTCGCTGATGATGTATGATTCTGGAGTCAAAAATTTTTTTTTATAAAAATATTTTTTGGCCGTGCAACACTTTGTGGGTCAGCAAGATTTGTTCATGTTTTTGATAGAAGTCTATTCTGCTCACCAAGGCTGCATTCATTTGATTACAAAAATACTGTAAAGAGTGTGAGATATTATTAGAATTCAAAATGGCTCACAAAGCTGTTTTCTATGTGAATATATAATAAAGTGTAATTTATTCCTGTGATCAAAGCATCATTACTCCAGTCTTCAGAGTCACATGATCCTTCAGAAATCTGGATAATATGATGATCTGATGCTCAAGAAACATTTATGATTATTATCAATGTTGAAAACAGTTTATATTTTTGTGGAAACCCTGATTTATTTTATTAGTCAGGATTCTTTGATGAATAGAATGTTCAAAAGAACAGCATTTATTTATTTAGTAAAATTATGTTTACTTTGAGCAACTGAATGTGTTTATGCAGAATTAAAGTATTAATTTCTTTAACTTTTAAAATCTAGAGTAAATCTTACAATCATTGACTACAAATCGATCACTAATGCTTTACCTTAGCTAATGCAACCAACTAACGATAATTTTACAGCATGCATTAATCTCAGTTTCTGCATATATTTTTAACATTTCAAGATTTATAAATGAATATAGCTTATTTTAAGCAAACATAAGTTAACTAAGAAGAACATGTTTATGATACATAATGCATCTTTCAAAAGGAGAAAATGCATGAGGAGAAATAAGTCTGCGCTGCATTCTACTGTTAAATAACGTGCAGCTTTTAAAAAAAAATTTGTGCATATAAGAAAATGAATCCTGGAACTTGTAATTATTTCAATGCTATTTGATATTTGAATAAAAAACAATTGAACAAAATAAGGTGCAGCTTCATGCCGACCGCTCTGTCAAACGCCAGATCTTTGCAGGAAACGCTGATGTACCTTTGAGTGGTACTTTGCTTCCTCTTCCTGGGCGGAGCTTGAGGGGGAGGGCGTGGCTGACTGACTTCCTGACGATGATGGGGAACCGTGTGTAAAGGAGCCTTGGCCAATCTGAGAGCTGAGCTGGGACAGGGCGCTCATGGGGTGGGGCAGTATCCGGGCAGATCTGTTTAGCATGGGGCTGTGGTGGGCACGGGGGTAATAACTGCCCGCTTGCCCCGCAAACGCCGGCATCTAGGGTGAGAGAAGAAGACCAGACTTTACTACGAGTAATTTTGAAAAGAAATAACCAATTGAGGCCGGTACAGAGACCCTTTAAAAAGAGATTCGCTTCTTCCCTCACCCTTTGAAGCAGACGTCTGATTATTGGTGGCTAGGTAAGGTTAAGGTTAGTTAATTCTTTGATGACTACAAAACAAAGCTCTTATCAATGCATTAACCTCATTTAAGGAGGCCGCAAAATTGCAATGCAACTGAACCCTGGGGTTTTGAAAGTCTCCTTTATAGTTTCAGCCTGACTTATATCATAAACAGATTAGAGAGTGATCTAGATAGATAAGCATCATTTACTGTAAGTCATCAACCGCACTTCTCTCAGCATGAATTTCAAAGCTACTTCAGAAAGCCACAACGCCATTGGCACTCAACCCGGAAGAATCCCAAAGCAACCACATTAATGACTTGACACTTAAAAACAACAGTAAGAATTCACCACACAAGACATAAATCATATATGCATAAACAATTGAGTAAATGACCATATACACAGTACAATACTGTATATACAGAAGAGCGAATTGTGGTCGAAATGCAATTTGCATGGTGCAATTCTACATCTTGCAACCGTACATTAATATTTTAGTGCATTTTGCACCTGGTTAAACCTGATTGTGGTTAATAAGATGCTGAAATACTGCACAATGACGCAACTCTTTATTTGACATGCATTAGTACATTTATACCATGCAACACAAAAAAAAGGTCTTTTTCAAACCAGGTATTGCTAAAGTTAGTTAATTCGCAAAAACCACAACGGTTAATTTCTCTCAAATCACAGAATCCTCTCCAACTGAGCATCTGTACCTCTTGTATTTTAATATTTCACCATGTTTCATTTCCGTGGCTGCTCTTCAAAAGGCATCTCATCAGGAGATGTGAGCGGATGTCGACGGCAGGACTGCGAGCGGATGTATTCATTTACACATAAATAGGAATACTTAGCCAGCCACGAATCAAAAAGAAAGAGAAATAGACAAAGTTGATGAACTTGCATTTATTAGCTCCATGCAACATTCACGAGTTGAGCTGAATTAAACATCAACTGTGTGCTTTTAAAATGATTCATGAAGTCAGAGAGGTCTGGGCAGAGTAAACATTACCGTAACGGCTGTGATCTTAGCGAGAGCTTGTAATAGTGCTAATTAACCTCTCAAGACTTGCTAATAGATGAAATTTAAAATGAAAGAGCAAGAAAAATGCATGAAATCCACAAACGCAGGGGGTGCGAGCAGCTCTCAGTTGAATTAGCCTGGACATCCTACTACGTGTCGGTACAAAAGCAGACCTGAAACAAAGGCTTTCCTCATTTAGACGTTTCAGATCTCGAATACTCAACAGCCTCTCCAAAAGCAGCCCAAACACAACCTCCAACCTCAAATCAAATTTCAGCAACACCATTAGTTCAATTTTCAAATGCAGCGAAATAGCTTTAATGTTGGGGAGAGAGAGAGAGAGAGAATCCATTAATTTTCCATTTTCCGTGGAGTTGCTCTTTAAGGGCTTTCACAAACCAAGAAGCATTGAAAAACCAATTAATCAAACATGAATGGCCTATCATAGCGACGGCAACCCCATTTCCATAGCAACCGCTGCCGGCCAAGAGCATCACCCTCTTCTTTAATCTGGGCGCACAACACACAAAAGACAAGGGAGAGAGAGAGAGAGAGAGAGAGAGAGAGAGAGAGAAGCCAATGGGCTCACTGAGCGAATTTTCATATTACGGCCCAATTCTGTGATTGGAACCTTTGTTGGGACAAAAGGTACCGGGACGACTCCGCAGTCAGCCGCGAAAACCACCAATCTATCATAGTCTATTCTCTCTCTCTCTCTCGCTCGCTGAATAATTTATGGTATTTGTTTCCAAAGCATCATTGCAGCGCCCTCGTCCCGTTTGAAATTCTGAATATCATTTCAATAGTGTTGACTCGAATTACTGGCCCATTTCTTGCTGAGAAAAGGCTGTGCAAAAAAAAATAATAAAATGAGAAAAATGCACACGATTAACTGTGTTTTATCTCTCTTTCTGTTTAGGGACCTGCCAAATACACAACCAGATGAATTCTCAGGAAAGCTCAACAAAATAACCATTTGCATAGATTAGAGCTGCACAATTCTGTATAAATTGCTATTTTTATTTATTTATTTTGCTTCAAACGTTCTCCTACAATTCTGAACAGGCAACTAAACAAATTAACGTTCAATTTACTAGAGGTTCTGACAAAATTTTAATTGCTGCAGTCTATTTAAAATGTTTAATTACTCTTGAGTAATTAAAAAAATTAGGATTGCGTGATTGATTCAATGACTCGCTCATAAATACTTCAGTTGTTTCATTACTGGATGAATCAGTTGTTTTGAATGATTCTCTTGAATGAATGATTCAATGACTCACTCACTAAACAATTCACTTGTTTCATTACTGGATGAATCAGCGTTTTTTCAACGAATCTCTTGAATGAATGATTCAATGACTCGCTCATAAATACTTCACTTGTTTCATTACTGGATGAATCAGCGTTTTTTCAACGAATCTCTTGAATGAATGATTCAATGACGAATGCATTTTAACAGTCACTTGTCGCCACCTACTGGTGTAACGATGTAATGCACCATGTTACTTTCAAAAGGTGAATTACTATATTTTGATCACTACTATAAACATCAGTATTTACATCCGAACTATAACCTTTTATCCCAGTACTTCTGTGATAATTTGAATTATTGTAACATAGAAATAATGAATTACCTTAGTAAAAGTATTACCTTTAAAATAAAACTCGTCAAAATAAAGCATTTTTAGTTTAGTTCATTGGTAACACTTTACAATAAGGTTCTGTTAATTAACATTAGTTAAATACATATGTTTATATGAACTAACAAATAAAAATGCTTCTAAAGGTCTGTTCACATCAAGAAAGATAACTATAACGATTAATAAATTCACACGGTGGACAACATCGTTCGGTTTATACGAAGTGCTGCAGTTTTGTCGTCTGTCGCTTTAAATGCTTGAGCATTTTGGATTGATTCTGATTGGCTGTCAGAGTTTTTATTATTCATCAGCTGGAAAAATCATTCTGAAAGTGATTTCTGATTTCATTTCTCTGTGCCGTTATAGTTGTGGAGTGGATCTATATTGTTATTGTTAAAGTGATCGTTCTTAAAACATCTATTAATCTCAGTTAGTGTTAATTAATTTCAACTAATAGATTGACTAGCATCTGTAAAGATTATTTAATGGACCTGAGCTAACATGAACTATCAATAGTTGTGTTTTTATTAAACTAACTAACGTCAGCAAAGATTCTATAGCACATGTACTGCTCATTGTTAGTTAATGCATTAACTAATGTTAAATAACAGCTTTATTACAACAACAAATACACATAGATCAAACTCAGATCTGTAGAAAAGGATATATTAAAAAACATATGTTTACATCAATATTTACTGTCCTTTAAACAGAGTCTACTGTACCGTTTCATCTCTTATTCTAACATTAGACTTTTATTATTTTCTAAAGCCATTGCTCTCACATTTCACATTAAAATAAGCAATTCTAAGCGAACGAAATCGGCAAACGAGCGAGTGTTTTGTGAGAGCGTGGCCGGCCCTGTTATTTCAAACCACATTTGCTTTCAATTTATTTGGAGTCACGGTTATAATCAAAAGAATAAAGACGTGCACCTTCAGCAAACGACTTCTCTCTTTACTGTCAATTTAGACAAAGCAGTCGGCGTGAATTGTTAAACAAACAATATATTGTCTGCTGGCTGCTTACTGCACATTTAGATGACATATTGAATATTTGTTTGCAATGCTGTTTGTTTGCAGAGAGACAGCGTTTTTAGAGAGAGAGAGAGAGAGAGAAATTGATCAATAAGGGCGAGTGAAAGAGAAAACCTGCTCTGCTCTCTCTAATAGTCATGTGTTCAGGCTATATAAAGCCGGCTGGATGGCTGTACAAACATCATGAAACAGTCTCACAAAGGTTAGTGGTTGCCATAGGTACTGTATGCTAATTGCTAAATAGTATAAACCTTGATAGGGGGGATGGTGTCTGGTTACGGCTCAGACTGAGATATCATGTTCATAGACATGAATGATTTACAGTACATTGCGTATGAATACACTGTAAAGAATTATCATGATTTTAACGGTAAAAGAAAACAGTGCTACAGTGAAAAACTGTTAATTGGTAAACAGAAAGTTTCCGTACTATATACGGTAAATAACTGTGATAGATCTAATGGTACATTTAATGTAATTTTACTGTAAAATACCGTTAAATTGACAGTTTTTGAAAGTGAAAAAGAACAACTCATTGTACAATTTACAGTAAAAAAAAACGTAAATTGACATTCCCACAATTCCCTGCGTGACACTTCACATTTGATGCATTTTTGTTGAAATAACATATGTTTCTTCATAGTTTTCTTTTTTTTTTTCTTATCAGTTATGTACATTAGGGTTTATGTTACATTTAATGTTGTTAAATGAATGTTTATTGCATTTTTAACATTTCATGTGTGTTACCATGATGGTGTTTAATGTTTGTGTGAATGACATTGTGCAGCTTCTTTATATTAGTATAAATTTTCTTGTGGAAGAAATGCTTGTGATGAGCTTTGATTGATCTGTGATTGATCATGTGACTTCCATCACTGCTGTAACTGGTGGATGTCAGTGTAATACAATGGTACAATACAGATATTAATACTGCAATAGGTCAGTAAATTAACATTATCAGATAATGAAATACAGTTTATTACTGTAAATTTTCAGTTAAGTCTGTAAAACCAATAACGTTGCTACCGTATTTTTGACGGTAAAGTACTGGCAACCACAGCTGCCGTTTTTTTACCGTAAAAATTACGGGTTTATTTTTTACAGTGTATCTAAAGCCTCTAAATGATCAAAACTTTGCTGATAAACCTGTCGCACTCAATCTCCTCCAGTCCTATGGCTCTGATTGTGAGTAAAAGTCTTTAAGTTTAATTGTAGAAACGTCCTTCAGCTCGAGTGTCTTTATGATCTGAAACGTAAATTTAATATTCTTAGTAATATTTCAAATGGACTGAAGAAACTTCGGTTTGCTTGAGTATCCAGACATCATTTATTAGAAAAATCATGAGTATCGAACATGATCATCAGGCTTCTGAGGAAGGTTTATTTGTTCATTTCTCAATCTTCATTGTATTGCATTGCATTATATATTTTAAAACTACGGGCTTTTTTTAATCATAAACTAAGCATTTAAATATAATCATACTAAGACATTATTGGCAGATATAGAGTGCATTGTGTGTATCTGCTATACTGTTATAAAAATCTAATTTATTTACATTATTGATCTTACTTTTTGTCCATATGAATAAATTGAATATTTTTGCTCTGAATAAAATTGAGCTGTTTTTCCTCCATACTCTCACTATGTCAGACTGTATGAGCCATAAAAGCCTGATGCTTAAAATATGATACAAACAAATATGCTTTTATGTCTTAAAAAAGATTTTTCTCACTAATATTATTTCATGTCTGGCTTTACATGGTTAAGTTTCTCTCACCACTTCAGCGAAGATTCATTTTTCTTATAAATAATTTTTCAATTACTCTGGCAGTATTGCTTAATATCTAATGTCACTGAAAAAAAAAAAAAAAAAGATTAAGAAAACGTTTTTTTTTTTTGCAACGGAAAGCATTTAAGACTGGTTCCACACCCACCGATTCACAGAACGCTGTGTTCATTCAGCGGAGACTCTGTTAGGAAACTTCATTTCCTGTTCCTCTGTTGTGTCTTGAGTTCTTTGAACTCGCTGTTCATCACAGCCAAATAACAACCGCCATCCAATTATGAGCTTCGCATTGAGTGTGTGTGTGATATCTGAATGCTATTGTCTGCGAATCCTCCTGCGATTGGTCAGAGCAACACCTCAAACCAGGCCAACGAGACGCTTGTAATGAATCCGAGGTCATATCGACAACTGATATTCATCAAGAGTGCATAATCTTCTGCCATACAGTAGATCATCTAATGTACGATTCTGGATGCGTCGTGTGTGTTTTAATGATTGAATAGGATCCAGAAAGTTGTACAGTACATAAATGATCATGCATTGACAGTATAACCACCTGACATAAATAACTACACCAGAATAATCATACTGTATATGTGACAATTGTCTAATAATTCAGTTGTATTAAGTTTCTGTGTTCAGAATAGACACTTCTGCAGTTTGCATGCGGATGGCCTACTTAATTTGCAGTACACAACAAGAGTGTAAACTGTATCCCACAATGCAATGTGCTCAACTTGACCCTCCATTCCTTACGCAACAAATAAATCCTAAGTAACACCTGCAGTGATGTTCCCGACTCATATCGGACTATATTAGATTATGCAAAAATAGTAAATATTGCAATAGTGCATTCTGAACGCAGCCAATGAGAGTGAATCTAGGCCATTGGTGCTTAACTAGTGGGTCACAACCCTAAAATGGGTCACAGGTCTGTTCTGACAGCTAGAGGAAAAAAGTGCAAAATGCAACTAACCAAAATAGACACTCATGCATCAAGCGTCCAGTCAAACTTATAATACTGTAAAATTTCACGGTTTTATTTGTCAAGGTCACTAGCGATCGCAAATGGTTTCTACATCTTTTTTTTTTAATGCATTTCACCGTGGGACTGTGTTGTAAGTGATTCTGGTGCCCAGTGTAAAACGAGTCTGACGGCTAGAGGAAAAGAAGTGCAAAATACAACTATCCAAAATAGACACTTAGTAGTTAACGCCAAAGATAAAACGTAAAATATTTTCGAATTTCACATTTTTATTTGTGCAATTCCCCAGCAATCTCAGTGTGAAATTGCTTTCAACACCAAATTTTTTTTTTTATGTATTGCATTTAACCGTGGGACCGTTTAGTTGTTATATATAGTTGTATCATGCATCCAGTCAAACTTAAATATTTTAAAATGTCATGTTTCATTGGTGAAATTCACTAGGATTCTCCATGTGACCAACACAAATGCATTTTTTTTTATGCATTGCATTTCACCGCAGAACCGTATTGTAAGTGATTCTCATGCCCAGTGTAAAACGAGTCCTGAAGCACAAGGCATGATGGGTAAGCGATCTCTCTCGCCCGCTGCCTCTGATTGAAGACATCTTGTTGGAAGTGATGGCTCACTCCACGCAGGTTCACAGTTGCTATTGTAAAATCACAGAGCGGTTAATTGAAACAAATGACTATAATAATAGAACATTATCCCGGCAGGCTCGCGGCCATGGCAGCTTTAATTAGCCGAGCGCTGGAGACTGATCTCTCGTGCCGGAGCCGTAAACACGCGGGCGGGGGGGATCTCGTCGAGATCTGCCCTCACCGCGACTCCTCGTTCGCCTCGAGGGCAGAACATGAAACCCAGCACATCTCGTTCTCTGAATCTCGCGCTCCATGCCCGCGGGGGTCATTTATAACCACGCTCCGGGTGCTAATAAGGCGGCCAATTTATAAATCAAGCGCTGGTTAAATCTGTAAGCAAACGCAACCTGTCCTCCCCGAAGACGTGCGAGTTTCATCTCCGAGAGCCCGTGGAAACGCAAGACGGTTACAAAGCGCTGGTCTTTGAACTCCGAGCTGAAGTAAAACCTCAACACACCACATCACAGAGCGGCTCCATTCACAACACACTCACACACAGATCACAGATCAGCACGGGCTTTCCATGCCTCATTCATCAGCACTGTTATCAGCGTTACCTCAGAGATCGCAGACGGCCCGCTGTCACAATACATTACAGCTCTCTACTCTACAACCACTGACTGATTTTATTGGGCGAAACCTGAATGAAACAAAGAACTGTGTATAAAAAATGGCGGATTTTTCATTTTGTTTTTCTTTTATGCTGACTAAGGCTGGATTTATGTGATCAAACATACAGTAAAAATGCATTGCAATTCAAAATAACTGTTTTCGATGTGAATATGTAGTAAAGTGTCATTTATCTTCTTCAGTGTCACATGATCCTTCAGAAATCACTCTAATATGATGATCTGATGATCAAGAAACACTGATACCTTTTTTTATAGAATCTATAGAATCATCTTTACTGTCACTTTTGAAATGATTTTTGTCACTTTTTTAGTTTGTTGTCAAAAAAAGAGAAAGACATCTAACACTACACAAAATTTTGCAGATTTTATGCAAACAATCTGGCAACCTCAGAGATGATAAACACTCACTATTAAGCACATAAAATCAATCAATAAGTCAAAATCCCTATGAAAATAAAACCTGTTTAGCAAGACGTGTGTGTAAAAAACACAATAATTGATCCTTATAATTGTTCTCCTAGTGAATAAATGCAAATGATGGTTGTTTTAACTGTTGACAATCAATCACATAAACTAATATAACTGAAATGTTGTTGTCAAAAAAGTCCGAGGGTTTCCAGTAAAAACATCCCGCATCTTTGAATGAACTGAAAACCACAAAAATCCAATTCAGTTTCACAAGGTCTTAATGTTCGTAACGTTCATGGGAGGAGGAGACTGGAGGCAACAATTGAAATAATTTGATTGGACCTTTATTTCATGGCTGGGACAGTTTTATTGCATCATATTCCAATTCAATTAACTGGGATGTAAATCTGAGGGGAGCGTTTCGCCTCTAAAACACTAGCAGAGTCTTTCTACGTGTTCATTACCGGCACGACTGCATGCACACGTGTTCATCTGAAACACAACAACAGATTCACTTTCATGCATTTAATAAGCTTCCTCGCTGCTGCAATGCGGGCTCGCTCAATACGTCTTTAAAATGTGACCAAGATGGGAGGAAAAACAAACAAACAAACAAGACAAACAAGCTAACAAACAAAGGCTTTAGCAGAGACGCTTAGATGCATGGCATGTTCACGACGGTTATCTGTGTGTGTGTGTGTGTGTGTGTGTGTGTAATGAGGCTAACACTATAAACCTACAGGACGGTCAGTGGTTTACTGTCTCAGCGGGACACAACACAGGCCTCGGCTCACTGTAATTACACAGCTGATAGACCATTCAAGGCTTATCGTACAATGAAAAGATTTGAGGAAGTCAGAGAGTACGTAAAGACTGATCACAGGAACGTTCTCGACGCGACCGCTGATCTAAAACAGCAATACTGTGAGATTCTTCTGGACAAAATCTAAAGCAGCATCACATGCATCCTTCACAGATAGACCCATCCCAGAATGCACTGCACAGAACACGAGAAAACTGATGATCATACACTAATAGTTGTACGTGTGTGTGTGTGTGTGTGTGTGTGTGTGTGTGTGTGTATTATGCTGTGTTGTTAGTGTTAACAAAAATGAAGAGTATTCAAATTATGTTCTGAAATAGAATTATAGCTGAAATAAACTTAAAATGCTTAAAAAAACTAACTGAAATAATTTGAACTACTAAAATGTTTTTAAAAAATATTCTAAACAAATAATAATAATAATAATAACAATGACTAAAGCACATAATAAAATTACTAAAAATAAAAAAAGTAAAAAGCTAATGCAAAACCAACAGTATTTTTTAGAAAAATATTTTAAATGTCAAATTTAAATGTAAATGAATATAGAAAATAATAATTTAAAAAAATAAAATTTGTGTAAACTAAAAGTATTTTAAACAATAACTTTAGTGCTTAATGTAAAATAATTAAAATGATTAAAATACAAAGTAATTTTAAATGTTCAAGTTAATAACTGGAGGTCTATGTATCATAGTGTTTTAAATGTGCATCATGGAATAATGCTTAGTGTTTAAAAAAAAATAACATGCAGTGTGCAGTGCACACTGTGTAGTACGCAGTGTGCTAGTGCTAGTGCTTAGCAGACAGCTGCCTATTTAGACAGCGAGGCAGCTCAGTGGGTTTGGGAACAGAGCGTATATATTTCCAGACCTCCTCTTGTTTGGGCTGAAGTCTAAGTTTGACATGACAGCTCCGAAATGGCTTTGGAAGAAGAGAGACGGCCGTATCAACACATGGAACAGGCAGAAAGACAGAACATTTCTACTACACATAATGAGAAAAGAAGCCTGGAGGCAGAAGCCATGCGCGCACACACACACACACACACACACACACTCACATACACTCAGCAGGGTGTCGCAGCAACAATTAGGTTCATTTAAGGATGATTAGTAAGTGTGTTAACTCTTCACACATGCTCGGCACGTGTGTGTGTGTGTGTGTGTGTGACAGCGGAGCGCCTCAAACGCTGCTAGCTCAGATCATCTGCAGTTCTTTATGTTTTATATATCTGTGCCGGAGACACCGCTGACACGTGAACTTGTGAAACAACTAAACGGACGGATGCCGAACTGAACTGGATCATCACAGCTTTAATACCTCCAGTGTTTCTGACGCAGCAGAGCTGGTTTTAAAAAGAGTTTTTATGAGTTTCAGATCTCACACTGTGCTCAGATTTGCCTGGAATCAAAAGTCAGATTTTAAGGACAAATGATCTGAGCCTCATATCAGTGTTGGTTTACTATCATTATAGTTATGAGCATTTTGTTTTTATTTTTTCATTGTAATGTTAATTAAAGTATTAGTCATTTTATTGTGTTTTTGAAATTATTTTTATTTTATTATATATTTTAATATATATATATATTTTTTTATTATTATTAATTTATATTTCTTTAATTTATTACAACTACAAGTTCAACTAAATGAGAAATGGCAACTAGGTGAAATAAAAGTTTATTAATATTTCAGTTAACATTTTATTTCCAGTAACAAAAATGTTTATTTTTTATGGTTTTAATTTGTGTTCAAGAACAAGAATAAATATATATTTATATATATAATGCTTTAGTTTTGTTCCCTAAACAATAACAAAATAAAACTGAAAATGGCATCAGCATCATACATACTTTTGAAAAAAGTCTATATAAAATGTCACACATTCATATATTATATATAATAAACGTCCTGGACGTGCTGTAAAATAAGCTGAAATAAAATAAGGTTAATATTTATTTTATTTCCAGTAACTAAGATGCTTTTAGTTTGAGTTTAATAACCCAGCTCTACAGAATATCCACATTATATTTTTCAGATCTATATTTTGACTGTTTGACGAGCATTTTCTCTTTTTGTGTCCCCTTATTTTCTGAGAAACATCTGAGACACAAGTTCCACAAATAAAACATCACAGAGGACACTATGAACGAGCGGCACGTTCTCCACAGTCAGCTGATGTGTGTCCAGATACATATGCAGGAATATGAACGTGATTTCATGCTTTGATAAGGTATAAAAGAAGCCAGTGACAAAATGAGATACATAAAACAGGGCTTTATCTGCCGTGGCTCCTGTTATATCCGACACACACCTCCGTGTTCCTGCTCTCCTGTGTCTCCTGTTCCCTCTCGCTCCGATAAGGACATTATGGATATACTATAGATATGCTGACTTCAAATCAAATCACTTAGTTTCCAAGCAACAACTAATGTCCTTCCCAATAGTGCTGCTCTTTTCCAGCAAACAAGAAGACGACAATGACTAAACAAGAACAAAACAAGGAATAATCCCCCTAGACTTTCACTGATCTCATATCTGACACTAAAAATACACATTATGTGCATACTTCTGCTGACATTTTTTTATAAAATATATCATACATAATAAATGCTCTGCACAACAAGATATTAAACCTATAATGTAATATATAGAATTTACAATTTACCAGATATGTATATATTTATGTATGTGTGTGTATATATATATATGTGTGTGTGTGTATGTGATATATATATATATATATATATATATGCATACATACACTTTAAATATATATATATGTATATATAATGTGTGTATGTGATATATGTGTGTGTGTGTTTGTGTGTGTGTGTGTGTGTATGTATGCATATATATATATATATATATATATATGCATACATACATACATATACACTATATATATATATATAATGTGTGTGTGTGTGTGTGTATGTGATGAGAGTTTATGTGGCACAACCTAAAGTCTCATATTTCCAGGGGAACGTGATTGAAAATTCAAAAGAATTAAATGAAATCTGTAAATGACGCCTTGATTAGCACAATCTAAAGCCTAATGGACTTTATTAGAGAGAAGGGAGGAGGAAAAAAAAGCAGATCTTCTCCTTTTTTCTGCCTTTTCTTCTTCCATTTTCCTGATATAATGAAATTGGCAAATAACTTCTATTTCTTTAAAACATTTCTTAATATACAAGCCTGCTCTCATATCATATTGCGCAGAAGGAAATAAGGCACCTTCTCCCTAGAGATAATAAAAGAATTGAATTTTTCCTTATCGGCCCGGTCATCTATTTTTCCACGGAATGCTATTACTTGCTGCCTGCGGTTGCTAGGCAACAGGAAATATTAATAGGGGCTTTTATTAGGCAGGCTTTCACAGTGCAGCACTAAAAAGAAGAAGTGGAAAACATGAATGTGTTACATAAATCTTTAGCGCTCTCGCAGCTTTTGCGCAAGTCTATGTTTCCCTCTTGATTTATCGCGCCTTCCCCTCATTTATGGGAAATAGCGGTGTGAAATAAGAAAATGGTACATTACCCTGAAGGACTATTTGAAAATAAATAATCGCAAAGGTGAAAAGAAAGCTGTTTAAAAACCAGGGGGGTTCTCTCGTTCTCTCTCTCTCTCTCTCTCTCTCTCTCTCTCTCTCTCTCTCTCGCTCTCTCTCTCATTCTCTCTCTCTCTCTCTCTCTCTCTCTCTCATTCTCTTTCTCTCTCTCGTTCTCTCTCTCTCTCGTTTCGTGCGAGGCCAGATTTCGCAGGGCCTATTGAACAGCCCAATGTTTTCCCCGTTTTCTCCAGATCCATCAATCATCGGTGTAATATTCCTTGCAGGAAATGCATTCTATTACACTCTTTCAACTGCGATGGAGGGAAAGAAAATAAAAGATATTAATAGTTCCATAAAGCATTTCCGCTACAAATGTAATCCCTGAGTTGTGCCGTGATGCAAATATCTTTTGCTTTATATTGATTAATCGCACATCGTTCCATCCGTTTTGGAGGAAAAAGGCCTCAGTTTCTCCGCATTCTTTTGACATGAAACACAAACCTGACAAATGCCATAAACCCTTTCGGTGGGCATTTTATTTTCATATCTTGGGTGGAATTCAACAAAAATACATTTGATTAAAGCTGGTGGAAGGCCGACTGGCCACGAATAGCCAGCGTTTGGGCAGGCCATCATCTTCAGGCTATTTCTGCTCCCGTCCCGACCACAGTCCGGTTCACTCAGGCGGTGATGAATCTACCAGTCTGCGTACAGGCCTGTAAAACCATTACACTCACCCATTATACGCTCTACACCACACTGCGCTGAGAACATACACACACGGTCTCAGAACAAGGCTGCTATTTTGCATTTATTTACGTTTATGCATTTGGCAGATGCTTTTATCCAAAGTGACTTTGCATTGAAAGAATGCATGTATTTTTATTAGTGCTGTCAAATTGATTAATCGTGATTTATCGCATCTAACATAAATGTTTGTAAATATATAAGATACGCAGGGGTTAAAGTGGGCCGGAACCAGTTCCGAATGGTTCTATGTAACGTATATCGACATTAAATATTCGTTTAAAATCACCTGCGTGCATTAATGCTGCATATTTATACCTGAGAATGCTTTGACGCGTTTCCACAGCGCATGACGAGGGAGCGTCCGCCGATTCTACCAACTGAGTAAAACGCAGCCTATAATTTGTGTTATTTAAAATTACTTTTCAAATTCCAAAGCTTGTAGAAGGTTCCTATATTGGCAATAATGACTTGTTAGTCTTAATTAACTTGATTAGTAAATGATTCATAAAACATAAATATCAGTTCTTCACTGACACGAAAATGAAAAGACTATCAGTCAAAGTTCAGCTTTAGGAGGGGAAGAAATAGGGCAGGATGAGGAGACTGAGAGAAAAAGAGTGATGAAAATGAGGAGAGAGCAGGTATTGACAAATAATCTAATGCCCACTGACATGGTTTTAAAATCTATTTCTTATCCATTTTTTTGGCCTTCAAAAGTCTTAACTTGTACATATGTAGATCAGAGAAATCCACAAGAAATCCACAAAAGTCTGTGGATGGGGTTGTGGATGTTAATGTGGGCTGGCGTGATGACAGTGCCAGGGCTACATTTTTGGCCTACAATATTTTGGCAATATTAACATAGTATCGTCATCATATCAGTGTATATGGGCCAAAATTAAATAAAAAAGGGCCAAAAAAGTGATACTTGGTGCCACAGTGACGCTCTTGTACCAAAAAGTATTGCTATACCACGATACTCAATATGTTGTCCCACTATGAGTCATTTTTCCTTGTTGCACCTACACAAAATTTGAGAGTTCCCCCACCTGCAAAATCCCACTTTAACCACTGAAGATATGTATGTATATATATGCACACACACACACACACGGGAATCGAACCCATGACTTTGACGTTGGAAGCATCGGTCTGAACACCAATGTACTTTTAACAATACTAAACCAAGTTAGCAAGGATAACTTGAGGTGATTAGTGAAGGTTTTACTTTTATTTGTTCTGAAAGTAACATGATATTTAAAAACTTTGTTTAAAGTAAAAACTATGTGAAACGAGTTCATGCATTCCCTGGGGATCGAACCCATGACTTTACGTTGCAAGCGCCGTGCTCTACAGTTTTACTAATCTAATGTGACATTTCACATCACGACTTACATTGTCAGCGTAACAATTTAGTTAAAAAATTTAGTGTTCGAGTGGTTTCTGACTTCTGGACACTAAAAACTGAAAAGTGTTGTGCACAGACGACAACGCTGTCAACACGATCCCTGTTCACACTATTCTTTGCTGTTTACATGAAGATGATAAAGGTATTGTTTTTAAAAAAGTGCACTTTTGAAAACCAGCTTGTGTTTTCAAGCCCTCTAAATGCCGTTGTCTGATAAATGAACGGCCAAAACACATAAAGTTTTCTTTTTTCAGCTGAAAATGGTGTTGAGTAAACGGCCCCTAAAACTACACTTAAAGTGACAATATAACTGATGCGGATAAATGCTTTTGATTTCTCTAATGAGACTGTATTGACTTCACAGTAACATTAACAATAAACATTCCAGGTTCCATTCGTGTCAGAACTATATTATTCTGTCTTATACAACATACATAAAACGCTCAACAAAACACTTGTACTGAAGGACACATATTTCAAACTGTTGTGGTAAATGCAAATTATCCTCTTGATAATGACATTTTTTACTCACTTGATTGCCCTTGAAATCTCATTGAAATGTGACATTTCATTAATGAAGTATGTTGCACAGAGAATCCACATCTGCTCAAATCATTAGATTCACATGTTTAACTTTAATATCCACGTCAGCACAGCCAACTCGCGCTTGAAGCCATTCATTCCCTTATGAGATGCTTGTACAGTAATACAGTAAAAGTTAGATTAATGACATCAATGCTACCACATCGCAGATATGAAATATAAAACATGAAAAGATGCTTTGACCGTGTGCTAAATGAATGGCCAGCATCAACAAAGATCATGTTCAAATAGAAATATAATTTCTCCTGGACAAAAATATATATTCTACACTGTAAAAAAAAAAAAGGACTTTTCAAAATTGAAAATAAAACTAAGATTACTAAAGTAAAGAGAAAAAAAATGAATACAATGTGTAACTTACCATTTCTTCGTAATTAATTGTAAAGTTTACAAGCGATTTCTAAGCAAAAATGGTTTCTACAAAAATTTTTCCCCCATTGCAGTTCTCTGGTTAGTTTTTAATTGAAAATAAAACTAAGATTCCTGGAGTAAATACTATGTTTTAATAGTACTACAATGTGTTACTTTCAAGCGAATTCTAAGTGAGAATAGTTTCTACAACACTTGTTCCCCGTCAGCTCTGGTTATTTACTTTATGGAGTTGAAATGTCCTGAATTAACATGCATTAACAGCACCGAGAGCTGGTCCAGATGTGTATCCGTCAGAAGTGCAGACACGGTGATGGAGATGGGAGTGTGTCCATGCAGCAGCGCTCCATCTAAATTGTTTGATATACTTTAAAAAGCTCTTAGTACTGATGACATTCCATTCAAAGCAGTTTTCATTTTATCCCGGTGCCGGGTTCAGTCACTCCTCCTGTTCCTCTATCACTCTTTCTGCCCCTCCAGCCCATCTCTCTCCATCTCCTTTCTCTGACAGTCTCTCTCTCTCTCTTTAATGAAAAAAGATCTCTCCAGCTCGCTCTACTCAAGACGGAAGATGAAACCTAATGGCTTCTCTTCTCTTCTGGAGACGGAATATATGCACTGACCCACTGATGCCAGAGATTCATTTCATCAGCAAAAGCTTCTGTGTGCCATAAACACCATTGAATTCTGCGGATGTAAACACTCTACAGCACACTACATTGTTGTTGTTTTTTTGCGGTTCAATGTCATCATAAACTATAGCCCTTCTGTAGTCCCGCCCCCTTTCAGCGCCACGCTCGTTGTCTTTTGACTTCCGGTCTGTATTTTCACAGCGATCTTGCGTATGAATGAACGGCTCGTTTAAAAAATTTCCCGGTCGACATTTGTTAAGACATTGCTTCTGATAAACATTACAATGCTCATGATAACTCTACAATAAGTAAATCCACTGCACCAGCTCATTACTCCTGGACAGAGATGCCATAGAGATATACAGAGCGACCGCAGAAACGGAAGTTCAAAGACAATATTATAAAGATGGCGGCGCCTCGTTTCTCTGGAGACAAGAAACACATTCTGAGTATGCAAACATAAGCACTTTCAAATGTGCATAAAGGTTTTTCCCAGCTAACAGGGAACTTTACCTAACATTCTGGAAAGTTTCTATCAAAGTAACGAACTAACGTTCTTCAAACGTTAATAGAAAGTTCGCTCAAAGTTATTTGGTCTTTAATAACATTATCAAAACACTCGTTTTCCTGAAACATTTCAGTTGGATGTTTTTTTTTTTTTTTTTTTAATGTTACTAATTGTTTGAGAATGGTTGTTTTTTGGAATGTTCACGTTCAGAATGTTCACGTTCAAAAGTAACATTTCCATGATTTCAAAATTATAAAATGGAATGTTCCGTTAACTGACATTTTTACCACAGTCCAAAAATTGTTTGCAGGTTTTCTCGAGTCACGACAGAAACACTGACTGATGTATTCCAATGAGTCACGGTTACATTAGTAGTGAAACACTCGAAGCACTGCTTTGTGAAGCTTTGAAACCTTTGTGAATCATTTAATTCGAACCGCTGATTCGGAGTTACATCATCACTGATCTGTGTGAAGGGTTTTACCGCATCTCGAATCCGTTTTATACATGTTTAAACAACTTTAATGACACCATTGTATAATACAAATATGGCCTAATTTACCAAGCACTCCATAAACAAAACAAGCCCAATAATGAAATAAAATAACATAATATAATACAGACACTACACATAGTATTAGACCATTTGTTAATTGCATTTCATAGATTACACTTTTAATAAAACATTTGCAGTTGGTTTGTAAAAGATGTTTTTATGCAAGTTTTGAGTTTTCATTGCATTTACATTGCGAAACAGTTGAATAATTTTAAACTTTCCAAACGTTTTGAAGCGGTTATGATGTAACATAGCCTTGTTTACTGAAATCATGTGACTTTGGCAATTTGTTACGTTCTCCGAATCACTGTTTCGAAAGAATCGATTCAAAGTTTTTTCCTCCCGTCACTAAGCATGTCAAACAAAACAAGAAAGAATCAATGTTAGCTTCAAATGTTTGTGCCATCAAACCAAATGTGTTGTTGATGCTAAGCTATTTAAAGGAACACTGGAAATTGGCTCATTTTCCGACTCCTCTAGAGTTAAACAGTTTTACCGTTTTCGAATCCATTCAGCCGATCTCCGGGTCTGGCGGCGGGAGCACTTTTAGCATAGCTTAGCATAGATCAGTGAATCTGATTAGACCGTTAGCATCTACTTTAAAAAAAATGACCAAAGAGTTTTTATATTTTTCCTATTTAAAACTTGCCTCTTCTGTAGTTACATCGTGAACTAAGACTGACGGAAGCTGAAAAGTCGTGATTTTCTAGGACAATATGGCTAGGAACTATACTCTCATTCCTGCGTAATAATCAAGGAAACATTTTTAACGGCTTAATGGATTCAAAAACGGTAAAAACTCTACTGTTTAACTCTAGGAGAGTTGGAAAATGAGCCTATTTCCCAAAAAAGTGGAGTGTTCCTTTAAGTGTTATTTGAATTCTGCAATAGCGCCTCTTGTGGCAAGACTGAGAATGCAACCAGTACAGTGTTTCAATGCCATCGATCTACCAAACAGGACCAAATCAGCCATCTAAAATTTCATTTCACCAAACTCAGATGCAGGCAAAGGTCATAAAAGGTCAATGTAAAACATGAAATGTTATCAGCATCACAATGAATAGGGCACATTACACATCATCCGTTTATACAGCGCACAGAGCTTAGCTTTTCAAAAAAAATGATTGGTTTTATCATTGTAACTGTGGGGACATTAGCCTCGACCAGAAACAACCTGAAATTCAGTGCACAAATAGTACAGAACATAATTGCTACGTGGTTAAGTTTGCTTGAGAAAGAAATGGGAATAAAATGGCAGTCCATCACGCTGGTGTCATTAAGTGGAGATTTATTGACTAGCACACTCTATATTCACCCGCTCGATGGGTGTCAATATAGAAATGGGATCTCGAAATGAAAGAATGGTTGATTTAATGCATTGTGGTAGCTAAAGAAATTGCATGCATAGATTCATACGGCTGCAGAACGTCTGTCATCCATTTTGTGCTGTGCCTGATGTCCATTTTAAGTGGCTTCTTTTGTAGAGAGCCATTAGAAGAATGACCAGAAAAGTTGAATTTAAACTCGGCCCTGTTATTGCACTGGATCCCAGTTTCAAAATCAGTTTTAAAATCAAAAACACTGAAATGTTATATAAAGCCCTGTTATATAAAAGAGGACACTGTGTTTTGTTTAAAAGCTTAGAGGTGAATCGCACAAAAATCTGTCCTGTGGTATTTTAGTATTATTTATATACTCTTATAATATTTATTCATATTTTGAAATAGTTTTATATTTATTGCAGTTATATTAATTAACATGCTTTTGTTTTTTAAAATTGTTTTCTTATTTAGCTTTAATTATTATTTTTTATTTCAGATTTAGTTTTATGCATGACTTTAACTTCAACTTTATTATATATATATATGTGTTTTAATGTTTTAATATACATATACATACTGTATGTGTACAAACATAAAAGTTTGAATTTATATATATATAATTATATATTAACAAACTTTTATGTTAGATGTGATTAGTAGCGATTAATATATTTGACAGCACTAATAAAAATACATATATACATATATATATATATATATAATATACATGTATATTATATCATATTATAGTTTATTTTCATTTTATTTAATATATGTTTTAATATACATATATATATTAGTGCTGTCAAATCGTTTAATTGCTACTAATCTATCTAACATAATTACAATGAAATATAATTCTATTGTGCACTGTTTAAGGATGAGATTCACTCTTCTAGAAGAATTCCAGTGTTGTTTCTGAGCTGTCCTGTACATTTCTTTGCTTTATGAGGGAGTTTCCACAGATGTCCGGTTTGACGACTCTCCTGATATTTCTTTATAGCCCTCAGAGTCTGTGTTAAACAACAAAACAGCAAGTAATGAGCTCTGGATATGAGGAGGAGGAGAAGAGCGTAATGGACGAACAAAGACGCCACTGACAGAGAGAAACGCCACTGATGAATTTACCCACAAACCCTCAGTGGCACTGCTGACTCTGACAGACTGATGCGTACATCATCTCTCGCTCTTACAGCGCAATTAGCGCATCGTTAGTGGAGACAAAGGCCTGATGTGGTCAGTTAGTTGATGATCAGTTGTCTGAGGGTCAAACAGCAGCTATTCATCTATTCATTCAACAAGACCTGTCACTCAAACAAACACAGAAAAATCCTGCCAATCACATCAGCTGAAAATATGCATACACCTAAACCTTTAGTGAATAATGTAACCGTACGGATTCATAAATCACAGCAAACTGAAGATGCACAAGCTTTACTGTCGACTAGAATATCTCCCGGAAATACCAAATATGGAGCTTACGATGCCTTTTTAATTATGCAAAACCTCATCTGCATATTATTTGCATATGCATATTGCCATCCGGTGATTCTTCTGTTTTTATTCATACAAAACAATTAGGACAAGATACAGACTAACAATTTTCTTAATTAGTTTTTTCTGTTGTAAATACAGTGATATACTTTATATATAAATAATATTTCATTAATAAAAATGTATATTTACATAAAATATTAGTTAGTTAGTTTTATTATTTAATTATCAATAATTATGAAATATTAACAATTTCTGCTAAATGAATAAATGTAAATTTAATAACTATATACATAAACTGAGCTAAAGACGTAACATTTATGATACATGCTAAATTTGAGCGCGACAGTTCAAGTTAATAAAGAATACTTGACTAGAAAATAGACACAATAAGCCGTGACTTATTCACGATACAGCACTAGCCTCGAGTACCTTATTGCTTTAATAACACGGTTACCAAACAAAAAATATTAAAGCCGAAAAATATGTAGGCTATCTACGCAACTTTCATTAAGTAAAATCACTAAAAGCCTTCCCTCCGCTGGAAAAAATAGTCCCTGACCGTAAACAGCAACTATTTCGCCAATAGATGGCGGCAAACACTATCTTTATGAGTGAGTCAGTCAGTAAAGAAGACTTTTACATTGAAAGGATTTAAACTTGTGAACACGGAGAAGAAAGACGCTTCTGACAGATGACCAGGGGCGTAGAATTTAGTAGGGACGCTAGGGACGTGTCCCTACCAATATCCAATGACCACTGATTTGTCCCTAGCAATAATTTCGTTAAAAAAAAAAAGTATATATATATTTATATATAAAAACCAATTTTATATATAAATTTAAATATATTTATATATAAAACCACTCTTACAAGAGCGTTATGTGAAAAAGGCGCAATTCCCTTTTTCCCCGATCCTACATCGCTAATCCGATTGGCTAATTGCTTTTTCTTTCTAACTTGTGAGAGGCTGTAGCTTAATTTGGTTGTTGTTTCGGAGCAAAGTTCCTCCGAAACCTAAAGCGGTAAGTGAGAGAGAAATCAACAGCTCTGTGAACAAAAATTCGGGACAAATCGCGTCACATAGGCTATTGATTCTGGGACAGTGCAGTTTTTTTCAATGTATATATAGCCTATGACAATTGCGGGATAAGTAGCAAACCTAAACTGTGTGTCTGTGTCTTTGTCTCTGTATCTGTATGTTCATAGTAAACCAATAAATTCATTATTGCATGGCCCTGTCCACACGGAGGAAGTTTAGCTGTAGGCCTAGCCTATACGTAGCTAAAATTTTTTTTGTCGTATTGGCGTTTCGTCCACACGGATCCGGCGTTTTAGGACAGTGAAACCGCTATTTTTTTAAACCGGGTCCCAGAGTGGATAAATCTGAAAACGACACCCTTGCGGTTTCGTGCGTACAGCCAACCCGCATATTTTGTGAAACGATGATGTCATCACCCCACGTGTCGACTAGTCAGACAGTCACGTAACAGCAACAACAACCGCCGAACTGCTTGTGTAATAATAATAATAATATAATATAACATAATGCTGCAGAAACTACTGAGCGTCTTGTATTCCTTTATTTATTATTTACTTGAAATTGAATGTATTTTTATTTAATTGATTTATTTAGGCCTATATTTTCTTTCGTATGCTATGGTGCTGGTCTGTTGTCCGATTAAGACATTTCGTATTTTGTAGGGATGGGCATTTAAAGCAAAAATAACATTCGACGATCGATGGGACTATTTGATTATTAGGCCTACGGCTATTCAAAAAACGCACCCCTGAAATCCACTCCGACATTCTCTGTAGGTTGCTGTAGGCCTGTGTTGTAGCCATTAAAGAAAATGTATTTAGTTTAATATTTATGTTTAAATAATATGTTATTTTTTTATTTAATCTATGTTGATTATGAAAAGTGAACCGCATGCATGAGTAATAAGAGGCGCAATATATCGGGAGACCTAATTTTGACCACATTAAGTTTTGTTTTGTATAAAGCCTTTCTTTAAAGTGAATTTCGTTTTGTATAAATTGTATCTTAATTTTAATCAATGTTTCATCAACCAGTTGTCTGGGTTTAATAAGAAGCAAATATATAAAGCGGAAAGTATAATCAGGACATGGACGCGCCGGCGCGATATAGCCTTGCATTGCTCGTGAACTGGAACTCGTCATGAACCGAAACTTAGAAATATATAGAACGTTTGAAATGTCTACTTCTAAACAACCATCAAACAACAATTCAAAACGAAAATAAACAGATAATTCTCTCTTATGTAGCCAAATCCGTATGAAGTGCATTATACACGTTCACAATACTGGTGGCGAGTCAGCATCGTCAACTTCATCTTTTCAGTCAAGAATGACACAGAAAACACGAGTTTATTAATAAACAATTAAAATGTCTCCTTTCTATATTTGACACATTCGTTACTTTTGCCGGTTCTTTGTGGCAAGCTTTCTGAGTCCACTAGCTAATCGAATATCGTGACTCCCTATTTTGTACCAGGCCATTTATGGTTGTTCAATAAAGTTCTTGGTAAAAAAAGAAAAGAAGAAAAGAAGCTGCTACTGTGCCTAATATTATTGTATAGGCTAGTATTTATTTGACTATCTATGTATGGTCGCCTACAGCGCGCAAGGTTTATGCGCATGATCTAAGTTTTCTTCTCGCATTTTTAGTACATCGTTTTCATTGGTTTCGTGTGTACGTACGCAGATATTTTTCGAGACGCCGCGTTTACGGAATTTTTTTTTAGAACGAGGAAAAAAACATCGGATAGGGAAAGCTCTGGCTTCGTGTAGATGTGGCACACTATGAGCAGAGTAAAGTTAATAAGTCTGTTAAACTGCCTCCTTGTCATTATTTGTTACCGGTAACATTACTACAGAATTCATTAATTAAGCTATTAAGGTCAATGTATTAAGGTTTTTACATTGACCTTAATAGCTTAATTAATGAATTCTGTAGTAATGTTACCAGGCCATTTTATTTTATTCATTTCTTTTATTCATTTAATTTCCTGAATCCTCAGTTTCCGGGCTGTCCCCACCAATCTCAAAATCAAACCTACGCCTCTGCAGATGACTATAGGACCGGAAAAGCCTGTTAAAAGGACAAGATATCGCAGCGGACATTCAAACGGATTTTTGTATTATGAATACAGGACTGACCTGAAGGAAAAAGCTATGTCTACTGTAAATGCAGGGACAGTCGCTTACTCGATCTCTCACAGTACTACTCTAGCTTCAATGAACAATAACAATGAGTTCAAACATGTGATTAAGTTGCTAGGGGGTGTTGTGCAGTGATACATAGAACCGTTGGGTGAAGCGGTCACAGCCGTGTTTTATCATGAATAAAACACAGCTATTGACCAATCAGAATCAAGGATTGTAACTAACCATCTTATAATTATGATTATAGCATAGTGCACACACAAATGTCAGAATTGAATTAAATGTACGTCTAAAATGCAGTCATTGCAGTGCATTATGGGATTGCCCGATCCACAAAGGATAAGTGTGATGCTGTTTCTTATAAATGCACGTGATGAGTTTGTAACAGTCAGGAGCGAACCCATGATGCCTAACAATGCATGTAGTCTGTGTAGGCCTGGATCTCGCTGCAGTGCATTGTGGGATGGACTCACCGAGGGCATCTGGCTGGACAGCAGGTGCCCATCCTGCGCCAGCATGTTGGACATCATGAGCGCGGGCAGCTCGGGGTACGAGTACGGGTTGATCAGGCCGTTGTGAGGGATGGAGTGACACAGGTAACTGGACTCGGGGTCCATCAGGTGCAGCAGGTGAGGCTCGGGGTGATTCGGGGGGGTTATCGGGGGGATCTCGTAGTCCTCGTCTCCCCCCCCTCCACCGTTCCCGCTCCCCCCTCCGTGTCCTGAGTAATTCTGCTGCGGGAACACAGAGACAATCAGTTTATATATATATATATATATATATATATATCTTTATATCACCTGAGGTGACTGTACAATACCATACTGTAGGACAAGCTTCGCACAGACAGCCTTTTCTGTTAAGAGCGCTAGACGCTGGAATTCGTTACCATCTGACATTAAGGTCATATCTGACTTGAAAAAGTTCACTAACAGGATTAAGTTGTGGCTAAAGGCAAACCAGAACTGTAACCATTTTTAATTATTGTTATTTTTCTGGTTGTGTGTGTTTGTGTGTGTGTATTTGAAGAAATGTGAATGTTTTCTATTTTGTATGTATCTAATTATAATGCACTTAGAAATGCCCAACCAGGGACAGGAGCTGAAAACTAGCTTTAGCTACAAAACCTTACTTTTGTACTGTGACTATGTTTACGGTATGGTCCCTGTTAATAAATAAATAAATAAATAAAAATAAGGATCAACGCGTGGCTTGTCAGATTGAATATCATCTAAATAAAATAAAATTCAATAATAAACTTCCATTCAAACTAAATAAGTAAATACAATAAAACATTTTTAACGACGAATAAAACTACCTTAAAAATAAAAATAAACTTTGTATAAAAAAATACAACTTTTTTAGAATAAAATAAAATAATAAATAAATGTGTTTAAATACAATTTCTATATATATATATATATATATATATATATATATATATAATGTATATGTATATAAAAAATAAAACTTTCATTCAAATAAATAAAAATAAAACTTTTATTGTGTTGTTTTTTAATTCATTTTATTGTACATAAGTTGTCATTTATTTCATTTGTGCATAAGTTGTATTTTGTTCACGTTCAAATACTACAAATACATTACAAATATATCTTTTTAAATATATAATTCTATTTTCAAATACAATTAATAAAACAAAGTAAAAGAAACCCCATTTTAAAAAAGTCTGCTCAATCCCAAACCTTTCTGTGAGTATGAACAGCCGTAGACATGAGGCTTGCCTAATTACTCAGTGAAGAGAGGCATAAACACAATTATATAAATATTATGCAGTTAAACAAGTAAGAATCACATTTCTGGACGCGTATAAGTTGGCAGCTTCCGATCTGGCTTCACGGAAAGTTGCTGGAAATACGGCATTATTATCACAATCAACTTTTGGAAGCACAGACCATGTTTTCATAGCGCTAAAGTTTGCAATTGGCTCTCGTGTTTTTTCTATTTGCCACGCGTCTCTTATCAACCGCGTCAATCTAACTTTGGACCTGACAGAGAGAGAGAGAGAGTGAGAGAGAGAGAGAGACAGAGAGAGAGAGAGAGAGAGAGACCGAGAGAGAGAGAGAGAGAGAGAGAGAGAGAGAGAGACAGTGAGAGAGAGAGAGACAGAGAGAGAGAGAGAGAGAGAGAGAGAGATTGAGATTACCGGGGTATTCAAGAGGGAATGAAAAGCAATTCTGTAGGAGGCGATCTGACTGGAGCCCTGTCCATAATGACTGAGTCAAATTAATCATCAGAAATAATATTCCGCTGTCAACCATTCAAGAGCTTTTTTAATAGAATTTTTATGATTCATGTCTGCCCGTATACATCAAACAGTCAGTTCTGCAACATTTCAGAAATCAATTCAATATCATCTTTGTGTTGCCTGTCATCTTCGCCTGGAGAACGGCCATTTATCTTGCAAACAAATACTTTTAGCAAATACGCGGCCGTGGAGAATGAGAGACAAGGATTGTGGGACCTCAGATTTCACCTTGCCACGGCGCATTACTCAAATCACAAACTTCTCCTAAATATATCATCTGTCCGAGCGCCTCCGCAAGGCTAACACACTAAATGGTATTTTAAGAAAGAGACTTACTCACTCAGAAGAACATTTTCATTCCTTACAGATTACTCTTTCATTGCTCATGAGACTTAACCATATAAAGCTATACTGTATCTTATTTCAAACATGAAAACATGAATATCTAAAGCTTCTAAATGATCAACATGATCAAAACTTTGCTGATAAACCTGTCGCACTCAATCTCCTCCAGTCCTCTGGCTCTGATTGACAGTTTTAGTGAGTAAAAGTCTTTACGTTTAATTGTACAAACGTCCTTCAGCTCGAGCTTCACGTGTCTTTACGATCTGAAACATTTGATATTGTTAGTAATATTTCAAATATTAGTATCCAGACATGATTTATTGGAAAAATCATGAGTATCAAATATGATCAGGCTTTTGAGGAAGGTTCATCTCTCAATCTTCATTGTATTGCATTGCATTGTACGTTTTAAAACTTTGATCATAAAACTAAGCAATTAAATATCATCTTACTAAGACATATAACTGGCAGATATTGATATTTATGTGCATTTTATGTAAGTAGTCTGCTATACTGTTTTTGCATATTTTGAGGCTCTGAATAAAATTCAACTATTTGTTCCTCCTTAAGTTTGAGCTATAAACTATAACTATATGAGCCACAAAACATTATGTTTCATGCAAGTATTAGATGTTTTTTGAAAGAAATCCCAGATTGAGACATTACAGTGTTTTTCCAAGGAGAACAACATGCCCGATTATTTGTTTGCCGATATAACCCGGATAAGAAAGAGATTCTGAGGAGCAGATATTCAGCGTGACACATCTGAGGTCGCTCTATTCGTAATAAACATGCGCTCGTGTTGCCGGGCTGGATATTAATCTTCCATATACTTCTGCAGGCCTTTGAAGACAGATGTCTTTGTGGGCTTCAGGGCTCTCCTGTTATTGTCCGCTCTAATGGATGTGAAAATGAACATTTCCTGAGATTCAATTTCCCTCATAATTGTTGGAAGGAAACTAAATTGTGTGTTGTAAACAGTGGGGCGAGCAGCTATTGTGTGAAGAGAGACTGTCGTCGAGTCCTCAGGAGAATTCTCCAACAGAACGATCACATTCACCTCTTTAAACGTGGGATGAGATGAACCTCCGTCGGTGTCCGCTGATGCAGAACCACAGGGAAAACTGATCACAGAAAGACCTCAGAACAAAACTACTCTGATCATGCCGGATGGTAATATCGTGGTGCTTTGGTGCTGCACACCTTAGAAACAAAACAACATGCCATATAGTAATTGGTACTTTACAATATGTGACCCTGGACCACAAAAGCAGTCTTATGTGTCCATTTTTTTAAATTGAGATGTATACATCACATGAAAGCTGAATAAATAAGCTTTCCATTGATGTATGGTTTGTTAGGATAGGACAATATTTGGCCGAGATACAACTATTTGAAATCTGGAATCTGAGGGTGCAAAAAAATCTAAATATCGAGAAAATCGCCTTTAAAGGTTTCCATTTCTGTTGGCGATTGTGCTGCATCCATTTGCAAAAATACAATTTTGATATATTTAAGGTAGGAAATATACTAAATATCTTCATGGATCATGATCTTTACTAAAAATCCTAATGATTTTTGGCATAAAAATAATTTGACCCATAGTGTTTTGTTGGCTATTGCCACAAATATACCCGTGCGACTTAAGACTGGTTTTGTCTTAAAGACGCATTTTTACTGGTTAGGTGATCCAGGGTCACATACCACCCCCCACCCCCCCCCAAAAAAATACCACAGTAATACTATGGTGCACATCTAAAATACCATGTTAATATCATTGTACATGTCCAAAATACTATGGTTAAAACATTATCTAAAATGTCACAGGCAATTTCATGGTATATCCCTGAAAAAATATGGTAGAACCATGTTAAATTACCAAAATACCACAGTTCACATCAAACATACTACAGTTATATCATGGTACATGTTCAAAGCCATGTGGTGCATGTCTAAAATGCTGTGGTAGTACAATGGTAAATGTCAAAATGCCACAGTAATATTATGGTACACATCCAAAACGCCACGATAATATCATAGTGCATGTCCAAAATACTATGATAAAACCATGATACACATCTAAAATGCCACAGTGATACCATGCCCAAATTAGTCCAAAAAACCACAGTAATACCATGGTATACATCCAAAATACTATACCATTATACTGTCCAAAGGATAATATTGTGGCACATGTTTGAAATACCATGGTAATACCATTGTACATGTCCAAAACAATGTAATACTATGGTACACATCCAAAACGGCAAGATAATATTATGGTGCACATCCAGAAATACCACAAAAATAACATGTCCAAAATACCATGATAGTGCCATGGTGCCCTCTAAAATTACTATGGTAATACCAATGATAATCCTGTATTGCATGTTTAAAATACCTTGATAATACCAAGGTACACATCTAAAATACCACAGTAATATCATGCAAAACACCATGGAAAATGCCCAAATTACCACAGTAATACCATGAAACTTTCTGGAACTTTTTTGTAAGTCTACCATATCCATACCAGGGTTCTTTGGACATGGTACATTACTGTAAGGAACTGATGTCAGATGAGGTCTTTTAAATCTGCTGTAATGTGAGGAGATCTGCAGATGAAACTCCTTCATTACCTGAAGCTCATTGAGAGCGGCTGACTCAACACACTTCTCCTGCGCATGAAAGGCCACGCTCATCAAATCCCTCCACGTCATGCTGATTTTAAGGATAAATGCTAACAATGGACTCAGTGAATGTTTTGTGGTGAAACCAGGAGGGGACGGGACGTTTGTCAAAAGCAGCAGAACGTCCTTGACGATAAAATGTAAATCTCAAGGTGGTGCCATGTCGAACGGTTCGGAAAAATACATAATTCATCCGCCTCACTTCAGGATGTGATTATATGTATTACACATTTAATGCATGTAGAAGCTGCTCTTCAAAGGTTCATCGCAACAGTCAAAGCAGTTGGTAATAAGACAAATGTTTTTTTCTTTCTCTTTGTTTGCCACTTTTTTCCATTTTCCTGCTCCTCCTCAATCTCTCCATCCAATTTTCAAGGATATTAGAACTCAATTTGGATGCAAGATGGCGTTTGCATTGAGTTTGAGGGTTTCAATTTGTAGCTTTCATTAACTGAAGAGGGGACGCCACTTTGAAACCAACGCTATCAAATTCCTGAGAATATTTACGACGCTCAAAAACATTTGGTCGACTCAAACGCACACATTTGTACATGCGATCGAATGCAAACGCACACAAACCAAACGCCTTCTGTTTTTTTTATAAACAGATGAACGGCTAGTTGGCGTAAATGATGGGATAATGAAAAGAGAAGAGTTTTTTCTCAGGTTGGGAAGGCGTCCAACTATCTCTGGCATCAATTTAAAGCCATTGTATGCTGTTGGGCTGATTAGAAATCCAACATATGAGTGTGCGAGCTTCAGTCTTAACACAACAGATGCCATTCAGACATAAATCTATTTCGATCTGGCTTATTAAGACCATTATATTTCCACAACTACACTTTTACATGTTCTGATGCATGTGCAAAACCCAATCGCACGACTCTGAAGGGCATCTAGATATGGCTCGGAGATTTTATTCACATTTTATCATCCAGAAGGTGAAATTCATGCAATGATCTCTGAAATCAGAAAAGTCTAACCTTGTGTGTGAGTAACAGTAATGCAGTTGAGGTATCTGAAACCAGAGCATACAGTAGTTAAAGGAGGCAAACTTTCTATAGAGAAATGATGGAGTGCTTTGAATGTTATATTAATATTCACGTTTATTAAAACTAAAATAAGCTGCGCATATATATCTGAATTAGTCAAATGTCTCGGAGGAACACTTACTCAAGTGCAAATAATAAAACTCTGAAAGTTTCTTGTTTGGTGAGGCAAATGTAATGTGCTCGTGTGTTTAAAAGCATAATGACAGATTTTTCTAATAAGCATTTTTCTGTAGACCTCCAGCGACATGCGGTGATGGATGCCTAAATGATCTAACCTAAAACACATCCCCCACAAACCCCACAACGACAGACAAAGAAAGACATCTATCAGATTCCCATTCACTGTGTGTGTGTGTGTGTGTGTGTGTGTGTGTGTGTGTGTGTGTGTGTGTGTGTGTGTGTGCGTGTGTGTGTGTGTGTGTGTGTGTGTGTGTGTGTGAGCGGTGGCTTTATCAAAGACGATGTTTTTGGAGCGTCATCTGTTTTTATTTGGCTGACGGACAGCAGCACCATCATAAATTATCCGAAGACCAGACAAACAAAGTGACATACAATCGTTCCCAGAAGTGAGCTGAAAATGACAAAACCTTCTTTTGAAAGTATAATCAAAGGAAAAAAATATTTATAAATGCAATAATAATAATTGAATAAATATATGCATGCATTTTTAATTATAGTGTTATTTAGGGTTCAAGAGTTAGTTCACTCCAAAAAAATTAAGTTCAAGCTTAACGTCAAGCTCAACGAAGCTCAAACATGATGCGTTACATGAGAATGAACCTCATTGGTTCTCGCTGAAGCTCAAACATGTTGCGTTACATGAGAATGAACCTCATTGGTTCTCGCTGAAGCTCAAACATGATGCGTTACACGAGAATGAACCTCATTGGTTCTTGCTGAAGCTCAAACGTGATGCGTAACACGAGAATGAACCTCATTGGTTCTCGCTGAAGCTCAAATGGGATGCGTTACACGAGAATGAACCTCATTGGTTCTCGCTGAAGCTCAAACATGATGCGTTACACGAGAATTAACCTCATTGGTTCTTGCTGAAGCTCAAACGTGATGCGTAACACGAGAATGAACCTCATTGGTTCTCGCTGAAGCTCAAATGGGATGCGTTACACGAGAATGAACCTCATTGGTTCTCGCTGAAGCTCAAACATGATGCGTTACACGAGAATTAACCTCATTGGTTCTTGCTGAAGCTCAAACGTGATGCGTAACACGAGAATGAACCTCATTGGTTCTCGCTGAAGCTCAAATGGGATGCGTTACACGAGAATGAACCTCATTGGTTCTCGCTGAAGCTCAAACATGATGCGTAACATGAGAATGAACCTCATTGGTTCTCGCTGAAGCTCAAATGGGATGCGTTACACGAGAATGAACCTCATTGGTTCTCGCTGAAGCTCAAACATGATGCGTTACACGAGAATGAACCTCATTGGTTCTCGCTGAAGCTCAAACATGATGCGTAACATGAGAATGAACCTCATTGGTTCTCGCTGAAGCTCAAACATGATGCGTTACACGAGAATGAACCTCATTGGTTCTCGCTGAAGCTCAAACATGTTGCGTTACATGAGAATGAACCTCATTGGTTCTCGCTGAAGCTCAAACGTGATGCGTTACACGAGAATGAACCTCATTGGTTCTTGTTGAAGCTCAAACATGATGCGTTACATGAGAATTAACCTAATTGGTTCTTGCTGAAGCTCAAACATGATGCGTTACACAAGAATGAACCTTATTGGTTCTTGCTGAAGCTCAAACGTGATGCGTAACACGAGAATGAACCTCATTGGTTCTCGCTGAAACTCAAATGGGATGCGTTACACGAGAATGAACCTCATTGGTTCTCGCTGAAGCTCAAACATGTTGCGTTACATGAGAATGAACCTCATTGGTTCTCGCTGAAGCTCAAACGTGATGCGTTACATGAGAATGAACCTCATTGGTTCTCGCTGAAGCTCAAACGTGATGCGTTACACGAGAATGAACCTCATTGGTTCTCGCTGAAGCTCAAACGTGATGCGTTACATGAGAATTAACCTCATTGGTTCTTGCTGAAGCTCAAACATGATGCGATACACGAGAATGAACCTCATTGGTTCTCGCTGAAGCTCAAATGGGATGCGTAACACGAGAATGAACCTCATTGGTTCTCGCTGAAGCTCAAACATGATGCGTTACACGAGAATGAACCTCATTGGTTCTTGCTGAAGCTCAAACGTGATGCGTAACATGAGAATGAACCTCATTGGTTCTCGCTGAAGCTCAAATGGGATGCGTTACACGAGAATGAACCTCATTGGTTCTCGCTGAAGCTCAAACATGATGCGTTACACGAGAATGAACCTCATTGGTTCTTGCTGAAGCTCAAACGTGATGCGTAACACGAGAATGAACCTCATTGGTTCTCGCTGAAGCTCAAATGGGATGCGTTACACGAGAATGAACCTCATTGGTTCTCGCTGAAGCTCAAACATGATGCGTTACACGAGAATGAACCTCATTGGTTCTTGCTGAAGCTCAAACGTGATGCGTAACACGAGAATGAACCTCATTGGTTCTCGCTGAAGCTCAAATGGGATGCGTAACATGAGAATTAACCTCATTGGTTCTCGCTGAAGCTCAAATGGGATGCGTTACACGAGAATGAACCTCATTGGTTCTCGCTGAAGCTCAAACATGATGCGTTACACGAGAATTAACCTCATTGGTTCTTGCTGAAGCTCAAACGTGATGCGTAACACGAGAATGAACCTCATTGGTTCTCGCTGAAGCTCAAATGGGATGCGTTACACGAGAATGAACCTCATTGGTTCTCGCTGAAGCTCAAACATGATGCGTTACACGAGAATTAACCTCATTGGTTCTTGCTGAAGCTCAAACGTGATGCGTAACACGAGAATGAACCTCATTGGTTCTCGCTGAAGCTCAAATGGGATGCGTTACACGAGAATGAACCTCATTGGTTCTCGCTGAAGCTCAAACATGATGCGTAACATGAGAATGAACCTCATTGGTTCTCACTGAAGCTCAAATGGTGATGCGTTACACGAGAATGAACCTCATTGGTTCTCGCTGAAGCTCAAACATGATGCGTTACACGAGAATGAACCTCATTGGTTCTCGCTGAAGCTCAAACATGATGCGTAACATGAGAATGAACCTCATTGGTTCTCGCTGAAGCTCAAACATGATGCGTTACACGAGATTGAACCTCATTGGTTCTCGCTGAAGCTCAAACATGTTGCGTTACATGAGAATGAACCTCATTGGTTCTCGCTGAAGCTCAAACGTGATGCGTTACACGAGAATGAACCTCATTGGTTCTTGTTGAAGCTCAAACATGATGCGTTACATGAGAATTAACCTAATTGGTTCTTGCTGAAGCTCAAACATGATGCGTTACACAAGAATGAACCTTATTGGTTCTTGCTGAAGCTCAAACGTGATGCGTAACACGAGAATGAACCTCATTGGTTCTCGCTGAAACTCAAATGGGATGCGTTACACGAGAATGAACCTCATTGGTTCTCGCTGAAGCTCAAACATGTTGCGTTACATGAGAATGAACCTCATTGGTTCTCGCTGAAGCTCAAACGTGATGCGTTACACGAGAATGAACCTCATTGGTTCTTGTTGAAGCTCAAACATGATGCGTTACATGAGAATGAACCTCATTGGTTCTTGCTGAAGCTCAAACATGATGCGTTACACGAGAATGAACCTTATTGGTTCTTGCTGAAGCTCAAACGTGATGCGTAACACGAGAATGAACCTCATTGGTTCTCGCTGAAGCTCAAACGTGATGCGTAACACGAGAATGAACCTCATTGGTTCTTGTTGAAGCTCAAACATGATGCGTTACATGAGAATGAACCTCATTGGTTCTTGCTGAAGCTCAAACGTGATGCGTTACATGAGAATGAACCTCATTGGTTCTCGCTGAAGCTCAAACGTGATGCGTTACACGAGAATGAACCTCATTGGTTCTTGTTGAAGCTCAAACATGATGCGTTACATGAGAATGAACCTCATTGGTTCTTACTGAAGCTCAAATGGGATGCGTAACATGAGAATTAACCTCATTGGTTCTTACTGAAGCTCAAACGTGATGCGTAACATGAGAATGAACTTCATTGGTTCTTGTTGAAGCTCAAACATGATGCGTAACACGAGAATGAACCTCATTGGTTCTCGCTGAAGCTCAAACGTGATGCGTAACATGAGAATGAACCTCATTGGTTCTTACTGAAGCTCAAATGGGATGCGTAACATGAGAATGAACCTCATTGGTTCTTGCAGAAGCTCAAACGTGATGCGTAACATGAGAATGAACTTCATTGGTTCTCGCTGAAGCTCAAACATGATGCGTAACATGAGAATGAACCTCATTGGTTCTCGCTGAAGCTCAAACATGATGCGTTACACGAGAATGAACCTCATTGGTTCTCGCACGTCAAGTGAACATGCTTGAGCTTCCGTTTATCATGACAGATGTGTGCGTTGATGAATGTTTATATGTGAATAAAAGTCTAAATTAAATCTGTTCATCATATAAAGCGATCGAGTCTCTTTCGGAAAATTTGGACTAAACTGCTCAATTCATATGGATTAGTTTTACAATCTTTTTATGTACTTTTTAAAATGTCAAAGTGGTAGTTGCGTAGCTGTCAATGGAGGGACAGAACGCTCTCAGATTTCATCAAAAAGATCTTAATTTGTGTTCAGAAGATGAACGTAAGTCTTACAGGAACATGAGGGTGAGTAATTACTGACAGATAGTTTGTGGGAACTATCCCTTTTAGCTTGTAATAGTTAGTGGTGTTTGCAAAGTGAAGTTCCTAGACTCTTTTCACTTGAGAAACCACACTAGCAACGTCCTGTCAATCATCCAGAACACCCTAACAACCAAATAGCAATTTTGCACGAGCCCCCATTTTCTTCAGAAAATCGAAAGATATAATCATCATGAGCTTTATTTATTTATGTCTATATGTGCTCCTTTAGACAGGCATGTACAAACCAGCATCTTTTACAGCAGTGGATTGGATTATAGGCGTCTGCAGATAGAGATAATTAATAAATATCCGGCTAAATGGAACTTAATTGCAACAGTCACACACACAGTCTTATTCACCCATAAATAAAGTGAATGTGCAGCCTACATACCATCTGCTCCAGTCTACATTATTCGGAGAGCATGTGGACGAGGCGAAACATTTAACCTTCAATGTGTTCACTCAAACACCATATGCTCAAGCACCAATTTACAGTCTGAAATATCCAGAACTCTTTACATTCTCATCAGCCGAGTCCATTTTCTACAGTTCAACGGCACTTGAAGGAATTGTCTAGCAAAAAATACTTTCTTTTGTACCTCACTGTCGTCATCTCCTGTATGTGAATGCATGAACACACACACAAACACACACACACCGTTCTCAACAATATCATATCAGTCTGGTCAAACAAAGCAGGACAGAGGAGTCGCATTACTGTAACACGACACCTGGACGAACCGTTTCAAAAAGATACTTTATTAAGTACTTTACTTTTGGTTTTCTTTTGTAACAACACTGATGCAAACAAAATACCACAAGAAGACATGCAAAATAACTATCAGAGGCGAGTAGCATGTTATTTTCTGCCAGCTGTACATGTGAATCGATTCAATGTTTTAATTAAAAAGTCATTTTTCATACTATATGTGTCATATGCTGCTTTGCAGACATTTCTCCAGAATTGCATATACAACTTTTTTCTGATTTTGTTTATTAGTTTGTCTAATACTGTACTATTGAAATCAAAAAATTTTACATTTTTTCTTTTCAGATGTGCACAATAAGACCAAAAAACATGCATTAAGAAAGAAGACACATTTGCAGTCAGTGAGATTTAAAAATAAATAAATATATATATATATATATATTACGTATACTTTTATTCAGCAAAGATGCATTGAATTGATCATAAGTGACAGTAAAAACATTTATATTGCTATTTTTACTATTTCAAGAAAATTATGTTCTTTTGAACTTGGCATTTACTACTGTTTTCAATATTGATAATAATCATAAATGTTTTTTGAGCATCAAATCATCATATTATCCTGATTTCTGAAGGATCATGTGACACTGGAGTAATGATGCTGAACATACAGCTTTGATCACAGGAATAAATTACACTTTACTATATATTCACATAGAAAACAGATACTTTGAATCATAATATTACATAAATAAATGCAGCCTTGGTGAGCAGAAGAGACTCCTATAATAAGCATTAAGAAATCTGACCAAAACTTTTTTCGGTCTCGTCTATTTGATTGACAGCTTATGTTTGCTCAACTTTGGTGTGGCATCATTTTCATTAAACATAAGACTGTTTAGTGAGGCGTGGATTATAATGAGTCAACAGGAAGGATCAATAACTGAAAACAGAACCTGTCAGGTGTACTGTACTGTATGTGTTCATTCTGTGTCTTTGTCAATATCAAAAAATACTGATATGATTCATATAACAAATATGAATAGTAAGATGATCCAATCATCGTGAAAAAGGGAATGACACAGTCTCGCTCTGTCATTGCACTTCATTTGAGCATTATGTGAATTCTGGGAAATCTCAGGTCATTATTACTGCACACTGGACTGGAAGAGAAACGCTACGTGAATGTTAGAGACAGAACGAGAGCGAAGGGGAATCAAACTAATGATGAACACACAGGTCAGAGCGAGAGACATGGAGACCAAGATGCTTCGTGATGTGACATCAGGCAGATATTCAGATGAAATATATACATGATGTGTTTTTATGTGTCTTACGGCACAGCGTTCAGTAGTAATAACTGCATATGGCGTGCACTGTAAAAATAAATTTACAGTTAAATTTACGATAAAAGAACTGGAAGCTGCCAGAAATCTTAACTTAAATTTGCAGTAAAAAAACTTAATTATATGATGTATTAATTTACCGACCTATTGAAGAACTAATATCTGTTTTGTACCATTGTAATACACTGACAACCACCAATCACAGCAGTGATGAGAGACACATGACTCAAAGCTCATCACAAGCAGCTTCTCCACAAGAAAGTTAATAGTAATATATAGAAGCTGCACAGTGTCATTCACACAAACACTAAACACACATGAAATTTAACAAATGCAATAAACATTCATTTAACAACATTAAATGTAACATAAAACTATGAAGAAATGGTAATTTCAACAAAATACATCAAATATGAAGTGTCACGCAGGGAATTGTGGGATTTATACAATGACTTGTTCTTTTTCAATTCCAAAAACTGTAAATTTAATGGTATTTACTGTAAAATTACATTAAATGTATGTTTAGATATATTGCTGTTATTCACCATATATAGTACAGAAACATTCTGTCAACCAATTAACAGTTTTTCACTGCGGCCTTTTACCGTTAAAATCACAATAATTTTTTACAGTAGAATTTGGGTTTATAAAGGACCATTAATTGCTGATCAAATCAAAAACTAGTGAGCTGACTACCTAGAGAGTATTTTAAGGCAGTGTTGTTTTAGTTTCAGTGATATACTATACAGATCTGGTACTGTAAGTAACAATATTACGCTTCCAAGACACCTTGTTTTAGCCAAAGTCAGGATCACAAAAATTCACTGATGCGCTCAGCAGACTTCAACTCTTTACAGTTTTATCTGCCATCTCAACAACATTTCAGGTCCAGTCAGCAGTCTGACAATACACACGTCACTTTAGCAATGTCGTCTCAGGCACATGCACACTGTTTAACAGCAGAGGATCGCATAAACCCGCAGTTATCTTCAGATCACGTGAGGACGTATTCAATTGATCAAAAGTGACGTTTGTAATGTTACAAATCATTGTATTAGAGTGATTTCTGAAGGATCATGTGACACTGAAGACTGGAGTAATAATGCTGAACATTCAGCTTTGAAATCATTTAGATTTCAAATCATAATAATATATCACAATTATTAATGTAAATTATGATCAAATAAATGCAGCCTTGGTGAACATAACAGACTTCGACTGCATATCATTTATATATGCATTTTATAGTACATATAATTTATATATGCAGATTCAGATAACACAAGCTAAAGTCGTTCACTAATTTGTTTAGCATTCTGTGCTGAAAATGATGGTGATATTAATGACATTTGAAAGGAAAAATGCCAAGTTTTCTCATGAAATAATACACCAAGATCACAGAGGCTTCATGAAATCCTTCGAAAATGAAGTTTGGTTTTGTTTTGCACGTGGACAATGTTCTACAGTGACTTTTCCTTCTGATCTTAATCTGAAAGAACAACTAATGGCTAAAGTGTTGTGTGGGTATTAAGAAAAAATAGAACGAAATGAATAAACATAAGGCACACAAGATATAAGCAGTTGAGGAAATGTTTATCTGGCTGCTTTAAACACTTTCACTATATACACACATGATATCGAGGATCATATCAAAGTCTTTAAAGGAGTTCTCTATCACTCACAGCACAAATGAAGGATATCAGAGGACTTGGCAACACCGGCGGCTTGAATAAACACTCGGACGCATTTGTTAACAGTTCTGTGTCAGAGAAATATTCCAAACAGTCTGATGGGCTGAATCTCATGAACGCACACGTCTAACACCCTAAAATTAAAAGAAAGAAGCAAGAAATCACATTTTGCATAAAGCAAATGAAGCCAATGTTTAGACTTTTTTGCATTGTAATATTATTTTCATGATAACTGAACATTTTGTCCCCCAAACGACCATTATTGTAATGCATCCAGATGTTTTGCTTAGCTCAGAAATGCAAATAATAAAATGCAACTAATATTTCATTACAGTAATTAGAGTTTAAGGGTAAAAGTCCTTAATCGCCATAAAAAAAATGTCATGCAATGCAAGAAATCCTAATGGTCCTCGAATTGTCTTTATTGTCTTTATGCAAAACATAAATGGCGTGGAGAAATATGACCTGGACATGTTGTGGCGGGTTTAATGAGATTCAGCCAGTGATCAGAGATTTTCAGGGCGGTTTGTGAGAGAATGTGAGTTTTGCTGTGGCATCAAATCTGGCCGTCCAGCGATCTCTCTCGCCTTTTGTTTTCTGACAGACTCTCTGCTTGCTCAGCAATCGACTATAGAAATATTTTGGCAGGCTCGTGCTTTGTTTTCATTTCACAAAAGATGTGCGGTGGTTGCGGGGCGAGGGGGCAGGGCGAACGGGCCATCGCTCTCTCTCTCGCTCTCTCTCTCTTTCTTTTCAATCTAAACAGCAGGAGGAAGTTGTAAATCATAGTAATGTACTCAGCCGTAATTCGGACCAGCAGGGAAAGCAGCACACACACACACACACACACACACACATGCATTTCTCCTCCATACGGCAGGAGTTTACAGTCGACACAAAGCCGCTTTAATCAGAGCGAACGAGCCAATGACACCAGATCCCCAAATCACAGTCAGTCACAGTACAGCGCAAACTCAATCCCAGATACACATGGAAACACAGACCTCACTTATCATACACTGGTGCACTTTTACAGGGATCTTCATCTTTTCAATATATATTCATATACATATTCTATCCATTCAATCTAGACTATTTAAAAATTGGCCAATCAGAACAGAGCCATTTGCATATAAAGGCACAGGCATGTTCTGTAGCCTTTAACTCCATCATGTACATCATCATGATGCATGATGTCAATTACCACAGAAAATAATTACAGTACAGTGATGCACTTAGAAAGTCTATGGAGCAAGACAAAGTTTTTAAAGCAGAAACGTGAATCTAGTTTTTGATAAGAGCTTGCATTAATTATTCTGTTCATAAAATGAGTGCACTGAAGTTTATCTGAAGTTTCAAATCATCCCTTTAGGAGTATGACTTCTGTTCTAGACACATTTAGCTATGCTTTTTTTTCTCTCAACTGTATAGTTACATTACAGTGTTTTTGCACATATCATGTGAAAGTGAGAAGGTTTACCAACTTGACGGGAGTTATGTAGATTATGACTGTGAGTGAGTATGTGATTTTATCATAGTCTCATGTTTAGTGATCAAAGTGGATTGAAAACTACATAACAACCATTTTTAGTGCATGAATCGTTGACTAACATTATAAGTTAGTCAAACTATAATAGAAAATAAAGTATATAGTGGAACTGCATGATTCTGGATAAATGTAGAAATTTTTTATTTATTTTGTTTCAAACAGATCACGATTCTGAACAGACAACTAAACAAAATAACGTAATTTACTCTGACAAATGTTAATTGCTGCAGTCTAATGAATCTGAATAAATTATTTTATATTTAAACATCATGAATGAATGTTTCAATGACTCGCTCATAAATACTTCACGTGTTTCATTACTGGATGAATCAGCGTTTTTGAACAAATCTCTTCAATTAATGATTCAATGACTCACTTATAAAGACTTGTTTTAATTACTGAATGAATCAGTGTTTTTTAAACAAATCTCCTGAATTAATAATTCAATGACTCATTTATTAAGACTTGTTTTAATTACTGAATGAATCAGAGTTTTTTTAACAAATCTCTTCAATTAATGATTCAATGACTCACTTATAAAGACTTGTTTTAATTACTGAATGAATCAGAGTTTTTTGAACAAATCTCTTTAATTAATGATTCAATGACTCACTTATAAAGACTTGTTTTAATTACTGAATGAATCAGTGTTTTTTAAACAAATCTCCTGAATGAATGATTCAATGACTCACTTATAAAGACTTGTTTTAATTACTGAATGAATCAGAGTTTTTTTAACAAATCTCTTCAATTAATGATTCAATGACTCACTTATAAAGACTTGTTTTAATTACTGAATGAATCAGTGTTTTTTAAACAAATCTCCTGAATTAATGATTCAATGACTCACTTATAAAGATGTGTTTTAATTACTGAATGAATCAGTGTTTTTTTAACAAATCTCTTGAATTAATGATTCAATGACTCACTTATAAAGATGTGTTTTAATTACTGAATGAATCAGTGTTTTTTAAACAAATCTCTTAAATTAAGCTCTAATAAACAGTATATAAATGATACCAAAATAATAACCGGCAGGGCAGATAATACATGTGAAAGACTCAAAGATAGTTAAACTAGTCCTTCTGTAAACATCTACAGTTCTCTAGTTAGTGTTGATCTGATTCTTGGCCCTGACGGTTCAGTTTTGGATCAGTATGTATGTAAACGGTCTTCCCGAAGCCCTCGTCACCCTCAGTAACAGAATCTCTCTTCTGACGTCTCAGATCAGCAGCCAAATGCTCCTCTGGAAGAGTTTTCTCAGTCGTTCTCTAATCACAGGCTTGCTTGGCAACCAAAGCTCCGGGAAGCAATCAATAAAACCTTGTTACTCTAATTGTGAGATTATAATCTCGACCGCGACGTCTTCTGCATACTCAAACGGCGAGTCCATTAGAGACATTCCCAGCTACTTTCTTCAGCCAAGAATGCAAATGCAAAGACTAACATTTGCGCGGCGCTATCACATTGAGATGAACTTCAGCTGATAAAGGATGAGTAAATTGACACAGTGCTGGAGGACGGCTTAGCATGCTAATCAGAAGCAGCGCTTTCAAACTGAGATCGCGTTTAAAGGGATAGTTCATCCAAAAATGGAAATTCTGTCGTTATTTACTCGCCTCATGAACCACTGAACCAGTGTCCGAAAAAAAAAATAATAATATATATATATTTGAAATAAGTCTATTATACTCACTTTCAGTTAGATTTCTTAATTAAAAAAGCTTCAGTCAGATTTCTCAATGCTTTTGATAGAAGTCTCTTCTGCTCATCAAGGCTGCATTTATTTAATCAAAAATACAGTAAACATTGTGATGTATTATCATGATTCAAAATAACTGTTTTCTATGTGAATATATAGTAATATATAGTCACATGATCCTTCAGAAATCACTCTAATATGATGACGTGATGCTCAAGAAACATTTGCAGGATTCTTTGATGAATAGAATGTTCAGAATTTATTTGAAATAGAATCTTTTGTAACATTATAAATGTCTTTACTGTCACTTTTGATCAACTTAATACGACATTATAGCGTAAATAAAAAGAGAGAGAGGTTTAATTTTTGGGTGAAATATTCCCACTCTCACATTGGAGGTGATGTAAATTGAGCAGAAAACGTCTCAGAACAGAAGAAGCATTGATGTTTTCTCTTTGTAATCAATTCTCTCCCTGTATCTGTCTGTCTCTCTCTCTCTCTCGTCTCTCTCTCTCTCTCTCGTCTCTCTCTCTCTCTCTCGTCTCTCTCTCTCTCTGTCTCTCTCTCTCTCTCTCTCTCTCTCTCTCTCTCTCTCGTCTCTCTCTCTCGTCTCTCTCTCTCTCTCTCGTCTCTCTCTCTCTCTGTCTCTCTCTCTCTCTCTCTCTCGTCTCTCTCTCTCTCGTCTCCCTCTCTCGTCTCTCTCTCTCTCTCTCTCTCATTTTTTTCCGCTCTTGTTGAGCCACTATCGATCGGTCGAGTTGGCTGGAGGTCAACCCTCGGCGGACTACACACTCTTTTGTTGGCGGCGGTTACCGTGGCGATCCTCTGTGACCCTGAACACACACAGGGCTCGTTAGGGGCCAAACGGAGACGAACTCTCCCCTACAATCAGACGGGGTCAAAGGTCGCAGGAGGACAGCTCAGTCAACGTGAATGTGAAGACTCCTGGGAAGGACACGGCGCCTGATCCGAGACCCAAACGAGTGTGTGAGTGTGTAATGGACTGGCCTTGTGTGTGGCCGTTCGGGATCAGGCCTGTTTCCATGACAGTCGTTTTCAATGGAACCTTTTCAAATGGAATCAGTTTCAAAGTAACAACGGAATAAATAAAAAAAAAGAGATCAAACAGCGTCTCCTGATCTTCACACGTACAGTGGGATCTGAGAGCTTTTTGCATAACTGAATACACTTTTTGTCATTATGGATTATATTGTCAGATTAATGAACAAAGCCTCGATCATGTTCTCCAACGGGATTCCAAAGAGCATCTCGAGCTTGTCTGAACAAAGAGTCACATGATCAAAATCAATATGTCTGCACATGACCAATTAAAACTAAGTAAATGTGTGTCAATGATCATAATAATGCAGAATCATTTATAATGTGTAGTCTATATTATACGGTAACACTTATAAGGGCTCATTTGTTAACATTAGTTCATGCATTAAATTAACTAACTGAACTGCTTTATATTTCAATAATATTTTATATTCCTCAAAACCCTAAATGTGTTTATTTCTAGATTTAAATGGTTTAAACTCATTTACTTACATGTTGCCTTTGGCTTGCTCAGTTGGGGATATTCAAATGAATTAACCAATCATTAATAACATTGATCAGCCCTTCCAAACTTGGATGTCTTTTTTATTTTATTGTTTTCCACTAATAAACAAACATTGTTATGTTGTTTTGATTGATACTGTGAAGCTGCTTTGATACAATCTGTATTGTGAAAAGCGCTATATAAATATACTTGACTTGACTTGACATTTGATTAGTCACATAAAAATATTCCATAATTTACATAATTTATGTATTACATACATAAAAATAATGCAGTCATTTAATCTTTAGATTTTATAGTATGTATTTATACTGATAAGATCTTATAATATTTATATTTTTATTATATTTTTTCCTAGGGATAAATTAACACATCACTTATATTTGATTAGTCACATAGAAATAATGCAGAATCCTTTAACATTTCATATTTCAAATTTACAGTACATTTTCACACTTATAAAACTTTATATAACATTTATATTTGTATAATATTTCTATAATATCGTTATGATTGGTCAGATCGTCTGTCAATCAAACTCCCAGCAAATGTTGAATTGCATAAACACAAATACACATAAACAAATAGCATTGATGTCTGTGAAATACAGACTCTGAAATACATCACAGAAGTAAAACATGCCGTGAAACACAGCGGTTAGCTCCTTCTTTGTTATTAAACCATTTTAATATAATAATATAACAATTAAAAAAGAAGACACAAATATAATAAGAAAAACAGCGAATGTCAAGTTGATATGTTTTCATATGCAAGATAATTAATTCAATCTTGTCAAGCTGTTTTTTGCATAACTATTTCTCTTACTGAGCATCACTATCGTTTGAAGAACCAAAAATAGACATTACAATCTATATATATATATACGTATATATTAAAAATCTTGATTTAATTAAATGTAATTTAATTTAAGGTCAGAGATGATTCAATAACTTTTGTTTTAAAAAAAAATGACTCGCATGTTAATGGCCAATGAGATGGAAATAAGAAAGATGTTGTTAATAAAGCACTCAGCTAGTTGGGTGTGTGTGTGTGTGTGTGTGTGTGTGTGTGTGTGTGTGTGTGTTACATTACAGCGTTAAAGGCTAAATCAGTCTGAACCGCCTGAACCTGGTCAAGCGCAGAAGATCCGCAGACAGATGTCAAATAAGAGTCTCAGAGTAACAAACCAAGACAAAAGAAGAGACTGAGGAGCTTTATCAGATCCTCTTCAAGTTTATCTCACAGAACTACGACAGAACGGTATATCGATATACAGTGAGCAGAATATATTCACTATGATTTGGCCATTAATATTCCTAAAGAGCATGTCATTGTCCTGTCATGTCGTTTGTCACGAAAATCAAAAATACTACTGAACAAAAAGCCATTTCTTATGATATTTGATTGAAAACACTGGAAAAGATTAACATAAGGAACTAAGATTGAACAAAAAAATCTGTACATCCAGGCTTTCAAACAGCAGGTTTGAGGGTTTTGAGTCTTACCTGACTCGGGGAGAGGAACTCTTGGTTGTTCTCACTCATGTACATGTTGTCACCATCAAACTGCGGGCAGATAGAGAGAAGAAGATTAAAGTTTGATTGGTCAGACAGCTGAGATTAAGGAAAATGATTTGCATATCAGACAGAACGTGCAGAAAACGGGAAAGAACAATTCCATCAAAACCGTCAGAGAGAGAAAGTGTTTTTTAGGCATTTTAGGGCATGTTCAGCTTCTTTTGGTTAAATTATAATGCAGTACATTGTAATATTAATTTGCAATTCTAGATCTGAGCTTTAAAGGAACACTCCACTTTTTTTTGGAAATAGGCTCATTTTCCGACTCCTCTAGAGTTAAACAGTTTTACCGTTTTCTAATCCATTCAGCCGATCTCCGGGTCGGAAAATGAGCCAATTTCCAAAAAAAGTGGAGTGTTCCTTTAATGAGAATGCTGCCTTTATAACACCTTGTCCTAACCAGACATGACACTTTAGCATTGGATAAAAGGCATCTTTTTTGTTGAGTTTTTGTCCTAACCAGCCGCGATGACGACTTGCAACAATTCTATTTTAGAAATGGTTTATACAGTATTTCTGCAATGTCGTGGCTGGAACAGCAACATGCAAATTATGGCAATGATAATCTCAGGTACTGATTATGTGCTTTATTTAATGTTAAAAGCATCTAATGTGAGTTATTAAATTATCTCACTATATATTTTCACTATATATTTTCGCTATATATATATATATATATAGCGAAAATAGATAATTTACCTCAGAACTTTACTACTGTAAAAAAGAAATAAATTAAAGGAAATAAGAACTCAATGTGAACAAACAAGTGTATTTTATGACAGATTGTTTCAGTAACTCGGTATGTATTTTTAATAATGTTAAAATGGTGTATTATTTATGAATTTGATTATGAACTTGTCCATTTCATTGTGAGTGGAGTGGCTAGCAGAGAGACTCCGCCCACATGATCCCCTGATTGGCTGTGATTTTGGATTGATTTGGTTGTGAGTGCAGTGGCTAGCAGAGAGACTCCGCCCACATGATCCCCTGATTGGCTGTGATTTTGGATTGATTTGGTTGTGAGTGCAGTGGCTAGCAGAGAGACTCCGCCCACATGATCCCTGATTGGCTGTGATTTTGGATTGATTTGGTTGTGAGTGCAGTGGCTAGCAGAGAGACTCCGCCCACATGATCCCCTGATTGGCTGTGATTACTGATTGATTTTGTGGCGTCTTATAGTCACGTCACATCTGGTGTGGACAGAAAAATGTTTTGTCGCTGGGAATCTTATGGATTCGCATCTGGTTACGACACGGTGTAAGAAGGCAAAATATCAGCCATCATATTGGATATTGGATTGGATAATATTGGTCATGATATTGGTTATGGGCCACCACAGACTTATAATATTGACTATCATATCAGTTATCAGCTTTCACAGATTCATAAAATCTACATATGCACGCACACACACACAACGCATTGTACATTGTTTTCGTCGCAAGTAGTCAAACTCTACCTGAATCAAACCTCTTATACGCTTCCTCATATTCTATTTGCAAACTACTTTTTCTGCTGTCAGACTGAACAGGTGAAAACGAGACAGAAAAACCGTCCTTGTTCTGAAATAATGGAACGGTGTGAAAGGAAGGATATGACGGCTCGAAAGAGAGAATTTAAAACCGACCACAATTGCCCTGCAGCTCGTGTCCTCAGAGTGAAAAGTTGAGAACAAACACGTCGCTCCTGCCTTGGTGAATCTGAGGTCAATTACTCATAACTTCTGTTGTAAGTGCATGCTAAGATGCAAGAGCAGGACGACCAAACGCTGTCAGAGAAGAGACACCTAACCCTAACCCGCACACAGAGCATCTCAGAAGCTCTGACAGCTGTCAAATATAGCAGAGAGAAAACCCTACAATATATAATATAAAAAAGGCTAATCTGAGTAGTGCAGAAATAATTATTTTAATCAAAGAAACTAAAGAAATAAAGGACTCAATTAACTTGCTAATCGTTTCTTTCATTCTTTTAATTTACGTCTTCATTTCTTCATAATCACTCGTTAGACAAAACCAAATTGGAAAACCCAAGCGACGCTCATATTTAGACAACAGTTATAAGACAAACAAGCCAAAACAAAAAATAGTTACGCAAACAGGCAGTGCGTCAATGTGGTGTTTGCTAAAACCACACTAATCAATATGATACCAGACACTCAACAGCCAGCTCTGAAAACTAGATAGTATATGCACAATATATCACTGAACAAACAGTTTCAGAATTTTTTTCATATCAGGTTTCATAGATTAATATGATCACAAAATTAGCAAATTGGTGCATCTCTACAAAAATGAACGAAAGCCCCACTTTAACTTCACGACTGTGTTTTGTGACAATGCTTCACATCACGTATTGCATGCAACGGTAAACGCAACAGAGAAACGTAACACTACAGAATCAGAGTTTCTCTCTTTCTTTCTGGGCTTCCTCATCCATCTCTCTCTCCTCCCGGAGAAATGTGATATTATACTGCCGTCCAACATCAGGCATAATGACAAACCCGTCAAACAGCTGATGGGGGTCGTAGAGCATTTCTAATGTGAACACCCCCCACCCCCACACGCATATTATATGTATATGAGTGTGTGTGTGTGTGTGTGTGAGCTAAACATTCATCATGCATTCATATATTCTATACAGCAAACTGCAGCATCAATAATACAGCATTGTAGCATCCCATTACACACACACACACACACACACACTACTAAAGGCAGCACTGATAGTTTTGTTTATCGTCGTCTTCTAGAAATGCACTAGGACACCCCCCCCCCCCCCCCCCAGTCTTCTAATTAAGATGCAAATATATCCAAATGCACTATAGACATCTTTACAAATTACACCCTTGTGTGTGTGTGTGTGTGTGTGTGTGAGAGAGAGAGAGTGTAGGGGTGGTGTGAAGTTATAATGGAAGACTAAAAGATTTTCCCCCTTATCTGCAGACTTTATTAAATTCAGACACGTGTGCACAGAAATATATACACACTAGCATTCAAAAGTTTGGGGTCAGTAAGATTTTATATATTTTTTTTTTTTAAAGAAATTAATACTTGTATTCATCAAGGATGCATTAAATCAATCAAAAATGACAGTAAAGACATTTATAATGTTAAAAAAGATTATATTTCAAATAAATGCTGTTCTTTTGGAACTGTGTCGTCTTTGTTTCCACAAAGATATATATTCTGTTTTCAACTGATAATATTCAGAAATGATTCTTGAGCAGCAAATCATCATATTAGAATGATTTCTGAAGGATCATGTGACACTGAAGACTGGAGAAAATTCACCTTTACATTACATGAATAAATTATATTTTTAAATATATTCTAATAGAAAACAGAGATTTTGAAGTGTGATAATATTTCACAATTTTACTGTATCATGGTACGGTATTTTTGATCAAATATATGGTGAGCACGAAACAGCTTTTAATTCTTCACACACCACAGTAAGCACAGTTTCTATAAAAATTCAATATAGTTTCACTACCCAGAAGAACATGTCGTCACTCGATACAGACTCGAGTAATGTTCGAGTTCATATTGAGATCTTCTGATTGCAGATTCTGTTATCAATCATGGTACATTTTCATTCAAGATACACATCACATACAGTATGTCTGTATAAAGCGTTTCTCAGACGTCTTTAACTCTATTAATACAGCTCATACAGGATTATATCACACTCTTCCGTTCAAGACCAGTTCCTGTAGAAAGAGACATGACCACAAACACAGAGATGAACATCAGCAAACACCTGTGAGCGTGTGGAAAGAGTTCAAAACACACTGATATATATACACACACACACACACACACACACGTTTCCCAAATAATATCTGCTCTGTTTTTCTATTAAAGCCGCTATCAAAAAACCTTCGTCTCGCTTGCGTCTCATTACCTGCAACTTCATGCTTATTATTATTATACTGTAAAATAGTTTTATTTTTAGTGTTCTAGTAGCATATTGTTTCTTCTTATTCATACTGTGTATTGATCCTGTTATGTATTGTCTCGTAGTGTATTGTGTATTATTCTTACTAGCTATTGTCTCTCATAGTATATTCTCTTATATTTAGTGTCTGTGATTTTTATATAATCTGTGATTTTTTTTTAACAAAAAACTCGCTTTACGATTCGATTTGACTCCCCATTCCATTTAAAACAAAATAACTGTGAACTGTAAATATATTTAAAAAATCTATATTTATTGTATTTAATTAAAGTGCATCAACATAAACAAAATTGCAAAGGCAAACCCTTTCTCTAACTGAGATTGTTAAACATCCAAATGATTTATACTGTATTTGGATTGGGCTAATAAAACAACAAAAAATCCTGAACATACGTCGCAGGGAGCGTGCTACGGAAACCCTGAAGGAACATTTGGCGACTGCAAAATGTATGTACGCTGTACTGAAGAGGGAGAGAAATTAAAAATCAAAAAAATATATTTTTTGAAAATATGAATCGCTTTTTTTCCCAGCCCTAGTCTGCATATCATTGTTTCTTATGAGCCTCTTCTTTCCTGAGAGGAACGGACAAAATAAGGCTTTCATTGTATTAAAGTGCAGATGACAATTAAGATATGTTGCATCTAATAGCATACACAATAAACAGTGCAAACATAAGTATGCCTCATTGTTGTCACATGACTAGGTAGGATAAAATAAGGAGTCAAGAAAGCGATTGTGATTGATTTCACGTCTGGAAATAGAAGGTCAAGCGCATTGCATTGTGGGATACAGTATCTAACGCAGTGTGTTCTTTTGTATACTGCACGTTTTGATAAATGTCATCCAATGCATGTGAAACATTAGCATAGTGTGCTCGGTATACATACTACAGGAGGAGCATGACTATATCAGTCCCGTCCTGCTCTCTCTCGGCACGTCTGCCACACCAGGCTTTGCTATTACCCATCTAATTGCACATTCGGCAGTGACAAGAGCTCATTAGTGCTTAATTACACACGTGTTATTTAGTACAAACATCTCCATTTGGGCCCCTTTTGCCGTGTAATTGTTCTGCGGGGACGGCCGTTGAGATGGAGGGCACGTCGAGTGATTCGTGCCGAGTACGGGAGGCTGGAAGTAGGTCATGTGCCATAGCAATAAACAAGGAACACTGCAATAAAATAATATAGTCACACACACACACAAATGCACTCAAGCCGAAGCCCATAATATCCAAAGCTCATGTAATATTTACTGTGCACTAATAGAAGGCAGAGAGAAAGACTGTTTTGCATCTGCATTTCAGAGAAAGCTGCAGACCACATGGAAACGACTGGGCTCTGTGTAAGTTTGTTGTTTGCATTATAGAAATCTGAGTCTGAGATCGACTGATGCATACGATACAATGGTTCCAAAAGTATGAGAACACAATGAAAATCTGGGATTTTGTTCATGTGAAGAGGATCATGACATTTAATTTTTTTTAAATATGTTCCTTGAGGTTCACTTATAACATTAATAAAGATTTAAAACAGATGTAAATGCAAAAAAAATAAAATAAAAATATTGTTCCAGCTTGATTCTGAGCCTGTCCGTTTTTAAGGCGCGGCTCCTTTAAGGCGGTCAGTAAACAGACACGGCTGTGATTGGCTAACATCACTGCATAGGAAACAGTGTCAACACACTCGCTGTCTGAAAACATAAAACCGTCATTTACAGACAGAGCATTATGAAATCATTAACTTGTGTTTGTGATGCTGTCAGATTCAATACAGTCACTGCTTCATCTCTCAACTAAAGTTTCTTTGCAAACTCTCCATTACACTGTGCCTCGCAGACAAAACAAAATGCTCCGAACTAATATATAATCCTCTGACGCGATCCGGAACGCCATTAAAATAAACCATCCACTTGAATCAGGTGTAGACAGAGTCAGTCATTATAATGCGCTTTTTTTGCTTCTGACGCGACGCTCACGCTCACGTCCAGATGTCGGCTGTTAAGTGACTGAACACCGGTGGGCGGGGCCTATGGTGTGATGATGAATAACTATTGGTCGATGTCTTGCTTTGGAGGCGGGACAATGCAAATGTATTTGCATGTGTGACGTCACAGATCCTAATGGAGCTTGATTAAATAAATGCTTTGTTTTTTGCTGGATGTTTTACTGGTACAAAGACCTCTTTCATGTCGAAAGTTCAAGGAAATTTTTATTTCTCATGTCATGACCCTGGAAAACCCGGAAATTAAGCTTTAGGTTATTAAGTTAAAAAAATAAAAATAAAAAATAAAACATCTTAAAATCTTGAGTTTAGTTGCTAATTAAATTATTTAGGTATGATCAAACTGGCTGTTTTAATAATTTAAAAAAATAATAAAATAATATCGAAAATTTTCCTTTTTGCAACATTAGGTGACCTTTGAGTCAAATCTCATATAACTTACTTATAAAAGTTGAAATTTCTTGAATTAATGTGTTAAGTTCAAATAATGTAAAAACGTTTTATCATGACTAATTGATCATATCTTTTTTTTAAGTTAAATATTCAATATTAAAATGATTCTGGACTATATATATTATTATATAAATAGAAGTGTTGTAAAGTTTTGTAAGTGTAAATGTATGACATTTAATTAGTCTTTGTACAAACTGTCAGATTTTCTTTTTCCATTGAAGCTCAAGATCTCAAATCTTTCTGATCACCAGCGTTTGTTCATGTATTTTGAGACATTCTTGAATGCGTGTTTATTTTTGAGACTCAAATTTAAAGATAAAATCTGTAGTGAAACATTTATATTTAACTACAAAAATGCAAAACAGAAGGATTTTCACATGCAGCCTTGACCTTTGGAAGTTTTTAAACATGATGCAATAATGCGATAAGCATTGCAAAGATGAGTTTAACCATGGTAAAATCACTTTAAATGCACAAATGTGAGTGTGTTTGAGCTTTGGAAAATTACGGCAACTGTAATATGATTAAAAAAAAGTTCATTTAATAGGTAAAACTACTAAATTATTCTTGCCACAAATATAATAGTTTAGTCTGACTGTAGATGACAAGCCACAAAGAAACTTCATAAAGAATGTGCACCAGCATTTAAAACGCAGTTGATTTGATTTTGAATGCAAATTATAAATAATTCCGGATGCTGATTGGTAAATACAGCTAAAACACACACCTATGACCTCTCGCACACGACTGCTTAATTAAACGGATAAATTCACAGTGCAATTTGATTCAGTTCACCAGAGTCCAATTCACATTGCTTCTGACCTTTTATTCGCTCTGTTACTGTAATCTGGCACCCGGCGCGCTCGTCCCGGCCAACTTGGACCCAACAATTCAAACAATCCAGTTGTTGCCAGAACAGCGTTCAGGACGCGAGAGAACAGCCGCGGTAATGACGGGAGCACCGGTGCTCGTCTCCTCTCCCGAGGATGAATAATATTCTGGCAGTGCCGAATCTAATAGGCGCTCTCTCTTAGATATTCAGCTGAGAATGGCACTTATGAAATATTAATATCATACAAAAAATATGGCAACTCCAGCGCACTCCATCTCTCAAACTCCAGCGTAATTGACTATGCAAGTCTCTCCAAATCAGGGAGAGGGAGAAAGAAAGGAAAAACAGAATGCAAGAATATGTCAGACGAGCCGCGAGTCTCAAATGAGGAAGAATTAAATGTACAGATGTGACAAATGCACGATGGATCTGATGATTACACAGCAGAACCCAATTAAACATCGTGCGTCACGCAACGCCAAACCACGCTAAATTACGATAATTGGACGTGTTTACGCATTCAAATAAATTAAACCATTAATATCAAACACTTGAATGGCAAATGGACCACGACGGGAATGCATTTAAATAAAAACTCGTTGTTTATTCCTGTCTGAGTGTGAAGTGTTAAAACCTCCTCAACCAATTTAACATGTAAACAAACCAATACACAGAAATGTATTCCAGTGCAGATGTGTGAGCGTTTACAGAGCCACGCCTCCACGTTCCCTGATTGCCTAATCATATACAGTCTTAAAGTGCCACAACAAACTCACAGCTCCAGCTGGGACTGTTATTGGGACGCCTTGTTTCAGTCTTACAGCTCAAGTGAGAATCACATCACGTACTAAACACACACTACAAAACTCAAACACACACCACAAAACTCAAACACAAAACTCAAACACACACTACAAAACTCAAACACGCACTA
>JAULUF010000007.1:365000-412500 GCA_031834385.1 Semotilus atromaculatus | reverse complement strand
ATAAATGATTTACGATGCCGGTTTCTGGAACATCAATACCATATCGTTTCTAATTAAAAAGAAGCCGCCCACAATATTGCACACGGCGGGATTCACTCGAGCAAGACGACGAGAAGATCTTTCTACTGCAGAGGATTTTTTAGCGTTTTGGAAATTTTTATTTCCACAGTTTCACATTTTCAGTTAATATGCTGAGTAGATCAATTGAAAAGAAAAGCGGAGGGCACACACAGTTCGAGATTTTCCAGTGAGTCAGACGTGTTTTACTTTGTTAAATACGGACGTCCTTTCAAGTAACGGAAAGTGAAAAAGGAAACATAGGTAATTCTGAGTAAACATGCTCACTTTTGAACGTGAGTCACTTTAGTGTGTGTGAACAGTTGTAGCATTGCAAACATAAGCTGTGTGTATCTGCAACTGCAAAAACACTAAATAAAAACCATGCCTATAAAGATGGTGCTAAAATGACTGTGTATTCACGTGCATTGCTCATTCAACAAATGCACTATAGTAACTGTGTTTGTAGAACTCACATTATAAAAATGCATGTAAAATACTATTTATTTTGGCTTTGGAAATAATTCAACAAAGACATTAATTCTTCTCATGCTCAAAGCAAAGAAAAATAATTGCACCAAGGGCCATGTGGCAAAACCATTGTGCATGAATATGGTGATCATTCAGTGTCATGGCATTACCATCTGATGCTGCCACGGTGTGTTTTGTGAGTCTAAGTCGTTACACTTGACTGGTTTTTGGCTCAAACTTGAATTTTATCCTGTAGTGTGTGTGTGTGTGTGTGGGTGGGAGGTTATGGTGGGTGTGAAGTGTGGCCCTATGTGGACATATAGAGACTCATCATGTGTTCATCATGTGACCCTCAGAGAACCACAAACCCACCACAGACTGACAGTCCCAGTCAGACAACAGGGGGCGCTAGAGAAACCCTGATCCAGAACCCAGTGAACTGACGACATAAACCACGATGAGTGGAACAACAAATCCAATATGGTGGCTGTGTCAATAGACATGTTAATTATACTAGTCACAGTTTGGTTATTTCACCTAATATTTGTGTGTCGTGGTTTTATTCTTATTAAAGCATTGAGTGATTCGTTTAGCAACATGTTGAGTTGAATCACTGTTGCTGCCTATGCAGAGAGTAACAAACCACCCAGCAAACAATTTTAGGTTCTGGGAACGTTAGTTTTTGGTTCCCAGAACGTTCCCTTAAGGTTATAAAAAATAACCTAAAAATAACCTACGGGGAACATTCCTAGAATGTTCTTGTTTGGTTAACAAAAAAATAACCACATGGGAACCATCGGGAACGTCTGTGTTTGCTGGGCAATCACTAGTGTGGTTTCATTTCAGTTAAGATCCTGAACACCGAGGCCCGTTCTTTACCGTATAACTACGTTGTTTATTACAAAACGTTTCGTCATCTGCCACTTTAAATGCCCAAGCTCTTTAAAGTCAGCAGATTCTGATCGGATGTTTTTATCATTCATCAGCTGGAAAATAAAAATTGGTCTGAAAGCGATTCCAATGATGTGGTTATTCTGTGTTGTTTTTGTTATTGCTGTGGTGTGTTCTCATGGAATTAGAATGACTATTAATTTATATATTAATCTGTATTGAAAATAATTGCCTTTCCGATCTGATATGTGAGTGAGTTCAGCAAAGGGACTCTTTCTGTACTTCTACACTACTTCTACTGTTGACAATCCAGCGTTTTTGATGTCAGTGGGCAGAGTTAGTGTAAATAGACGCTCCATTATTGATTTTGGTGTTTGCATTCTTGCATAAACTCCTAAAAATAAATGTTCATTATTGGTATCTATGGATTCTTGAAGAACCTTTATCATCCATAGAACCATTCCAGGTTCTTTCTATTGGAAAATGGTACTTTAGATTATTAAAATGTCCTTTACATCTGGTTCCGAAAGGTTCTTTGGGGAAGCCATGATCCCAGCAAGCAATTTTGCGTTTAAAAGATGTCTAATAGCCGTGCAAACACAGCCCAGACGTCTAGGCTAATATTTCGCAAAACTACAATGGAAACAGTTTTTGCGCATTTACAGTCACGGTGTGTGTGGACAGAATACGTTATTTATTAAATTCATAAAAGACAAAATAATTACAGGAATTCTGGATTATAAACCTCAAAGAAACTCCACAATCAAGATCTAGAAGCAGAAATGAGAAAAACACCAGAAACTCCTCATACGAGCCGCTCACAGTATAAGAGTCTTTCCTTGTCATTAATGCTTGGATAACACACACACACACACACACACACGTCTCCTTCGGTTAATAATGTGATGTTTGGAATGATTATCGCGAGAGGAAAAAATGAGGTTTTAGTCGCATGACATCGGTTCATGGAAACGCCGTCATTTCGCAATCGTTTTTTGTCGACATTTAGAGAAAAAAAACGCAAATCTGTAATGGAAACACGCCTACTGTTGACTTTGCTTACATGATAAGATGGAGCATCATTCATCTCACAAGTTATTTTAGCAAAAACGACATGTAACCAAATTCGAGGTTATTTCGGCTAGAAGAGTGTTACTCGTAGCCGGACTGTATCGGGTCTATAGTTAATGATGGCTATTGCTTGCTGGGATGGTTCTTCTATGGCATCGCTGTTGTTTAGAGTATGTTTCTGGCCAGTAGTATCTCACTATCAGATGAAGAGGAAGATGAAGGTGTGGAACGGGTCTCACCCCTGAAGAGGGCAGTCTTTTCTCCTCAGGGTTGTGTCTCACGGGTAATGCGCCGTACAGCCTAACACCTCGATCTCCTACACTGAATCTGCTCTGTAGAGATGGAGAAAAGAGGAGAAGAAGAGAGTAAAGACGGAAGGAGACAGAGAGGAGAGAAAACACACACAACGGACCCAACTTAGAACTGATTCATCATAGACAAACAACCAATGAGAGCTTCACAAATCAAAACATCATCAATACCCAACAGGATTTCTGTGGTGTTTTCCCTCACTGACATTTTACTATAGTATAAGGTGTTTACCATAACCCACCCTCTAATATTATGGATATATGACTCCGTCCCTCCTTCAATGTGTGTCTATGGGACTTTTTCAGCGGTTTTATCATGCAGTGGGTGTAAACTGTGCCTTTAATACTTTAGGCGTTTGATCATATCATGATCAGCACTAGTACTAGTGATGACTGACTTAAATGCCACTATAACATATTGTGCTCAGCAGAAATAATGACATATGAACTGATTTCAGTCAGTCATTCTGGCCTCTTCCCACTGCGTGTGTGTGTGTGTGTGTGAGATCTCCTTTTGTCCCACTCTGTGTGTGAGGCTTGTTTGAGGAAACGCTCCCGGCAGGAGTTTTGGCAGTCTGGCTTTAGGAATCGGAGCAATCCAACATCTAATGATTCACACAAGAGAGTGTGCCAAACACACACACACACACACACACACAGCACACATAGACGTATATAACGAGTGTAGTGTACTTGTAGTGCACACCGCTGTCTCTCAAATGACCTGAGAGAAAAATTACAACCGGATGATAAAATACGCCCTCAGGCTCATTAACAAAATAACATGGTACATTTATATGGTTATATCATGGTATCAAAGCACAGCCCTGCATCTTAAATAAAACATAATTTGATGATTAAAAACTTAAAAACTTTCCATCATGTACAGTTTTATATATATATATATAATAGCTTTAAAATAACTAAAACATTTTGTCAAATGTTGATGTTTTAATGTATTCAAAAGTATTGTATTCAAAAATGTATTCAGTTTGTATTCAATATGTATCATTTAATTTACAATCTGCAAAGGAGTGGAAAAATACTAATAATGGAATAATGTTAAACACTGGATTTAATGTCTAGAAATATAAACACGTGCTTTTTCACAACATCTGTAATTTTCTGTCACTCTTTGAATGTAGTAAAACACCCACAGATGTAGCAGAAAACATCTGTCCATAACGCTAACCTTGAATTCAGGATTAGGCATAAAATAATGTCATTGAAAAGCTTCTGAAAACTGAGAGTCGTCAGGCTCAGAGGAAGAGAGGAATCGTGTCTATATGGACGTTTTCTGCGGATTAATGGATAATACAAGACAAATAGTTACAAATAGTTGTTTAAAGCAACAACAACAAAAAATGCTACAAAATCATATTTTGTTTGTGCTAGACCAAAACAGACTCTATTTCTGGAATCAGCACACCAAAATTAGTAAGAAACAAGTATTGGATTTCATTCAGCATGGTGCATATAAATATTTTTGAAAACTGAAATTGAAAATTCATGTTTGGTTATATTGATTTTATTGTTTCATTGTATGGTTTGTTGTTGTTATTGTTTTTATTTGTATTTTATGGGTTATGTGAGCTTTGTATTTAGGGCTTTTTATGTATTCATTTATTGTTTTACTGTACAGCACTTTGTGTCCACTCTGGATTTTAAAGTGCTTTATAACAAAATTTTTATTGATTGATTGATTGATGATAAAGACAAAACAGGTGTTTATGTTAAATATTCATATCTCACGGACATGTACATGCACATCTCAAAGTGCCACGGTAATACCATCTCTAAATCATAATACTGTCAATGTCTTGTATTTGCATTGCCAAAAGTAAACATGTTTTCAATAAAGTTTGATGTCAAATCTTTCCGTACACTAATATATGTCAATCAGTTTCTCTCAGCCAGTTGATTGTCTTGAAAACGCAAGCTAACATCCCACACGTGAAGTGATTCGCCGAGCGCTGGATGATTCTGCATATCACTGTAAATCAGAAAGTGTCGTATGACTAACAATATGCTGTCAAGTAAATCTGAAGTGCTGTGTTTAGCCGTGAGAATGTCCCTCATCAGATGTGGCAGATCGGGCCGGCCACGACGCTAATCGCTCAGACAGACTGACGGGATCGTGGGATGTTGTCATCTATTCTTTCTTTCTGTCTGATTTCACTACAGCTAAACTTAGACACACAACAGGGGTTTTCTGCACCTCGAGCCTTCCTGTTAACCACTGCACGTGTCCGTAATCGACGTGCCCTTTACTGCACACTTTACTGTAACCCGTGGGTGACTTTAGGGGACATTTCTGAATGTTTCGAACCAGACAGCTACCAGAACGATAGTGGTTAAATCACTCGTTTGACTGGAAGATGAGGCTCACGGGTTAAAATTAGATGACATTGTTCTGTACTCCTGTTACGCTACTAATACATGCACAAACATCACATTTGAAACGCATAAAATGAAGCTTGAAACGCAAACCCTTTCAACATATTGTTCTTCCGAGTAATGTGCCTCAACGAAGCGATCACAATAAGACCAGTGTTGGTATTGTTAACTGAAACTAAAATCATTTAAACAATGAAATACATCACTGTTAAAGGAATAGTTCACTTGAAAATTAAAATTCTGTCATCACTTACTCAAACCTGTATGAATTTCTTTCTTCTGCTGAACACAAAAGAACAAAACCAATAACAGTTGTGCCACACTAGCACAGAACGTTTAGGGAACGTTAGTTTATGGTTCTCTAAAGGTTAGTTTAAAAAAAACTAACGTTTAGGGAACGTTCCCTCGGGGTTATTATAATGTTCCCTGAACGTTAAGAAAACTTTCCATGGGAACCAAAACCCAAACAAAAACTTTCCCAGACGTTCTGTGTTGGACCCCATTGACTTCCATTGTATTTTTTTTCCTACTATGGGAGTCAATGGGGTCCATCAAATGACTGGTTACTGATATTCTTCAAAATATCTTCTTTTGTGTTCAGCAGAAGAAAGAAATTCACACAGGTTTGAAACAACTTGAGGGTGAGTAAATGATGACAGAACAAAAAAAATGAAGTGAACTATTCCTTTAAATAAACCAGCAGAGGACGTTTAAAAACAAAAAAATCTGCATCAAACAGAAACCCAAAGCACCAGCTGCTAGATGCAAATATTCCCTAAACCGCAAGACCATTACTGCAGTTTGAATATTGGATATTATTACAATGCAAATTGCATAGGGCCAGAGATTAAGTTGCAATTATGGCCTGAGAAGCATCTAGACGGGTGGAATGACTCTATTCCAGGCGCTAAAGCACTGGGCCGTCCACAGTGGGGATGTACTTAGTAATATTAAATATAGTATAAAATACTAGGTGGTGTGGCTGCGTACTACAGCGAGTGTGTGTGTTTAAGTGATGATCATGCCAAATACTTAACGCTGAAGATCCTCATATCATACGATGTTATTTTTTGCTGTGAAACTTCTCATTGTTCATTGTGATCACGTCTGTCAAGCACAAAATCTGGAAACAATACTGTAAAATGTTCTGATTTAATTTTACATGATGTTTTTAGTCATATATGTTTCATATATGCTTCAAAGAGCAGCGTGAGGGAGTCGGATGAGTGAATCTTCATTAAACTGGTGCTCTAACTTCTGTCCAGTAACAGACGTGTTTTTCTGTCCGTGAGTCATTAAACATAATCAAAACAAACTAATATAAAAGTGGGCGGCCGTTTATAAATGAGACAGAAACGGATCCGACTCTGGCTGACTTTCTCTGGAGTGATCGTTAGATTCCTCGTTAGTCTCTCACAGATTCTGTCTCATTATGCTAATAGGGGAATTGTTTTTTCGGTTGTGTGTGTGTGTGTGTGTGTGTGTGTGTTTAATTAGGATAACACTGAAAAATGAGGATGGGGTGCTGCAGAAGAGAACATCTGCAACACAACACAAATACACACACACACACACACACACACACACACACACACATGTTGGTGCAACTACATTATGAGGACTCTCCATAGGTGTAAAACATTCTGCATTTTTACATTTTTAATAAAACATTGTTTTTTATGTTTTTTAATCTATTTGAATTATGAGTACTCATGAAATGTCCTCATAAACCACATTGAAGTTGTAATACCAGTGTACTACACATGTCATTATACAAATTTGTGTCCTCCATCACATAAACAAGCACATACACATACACATACACATACACATACACATACACATACACAGACACACACACACACACACAAACACACAGACACACAAACACAAACCCACACACACACACAAACATACACACTCAAACCCTAAAAGTTGAATTTTTTTAACTGTTTTGAAAAATATATGAATAATTATATGGATTATTTTTCAAATTCAGGACATTCCTGGGTGAACTGCGGTGAACTGAGATTCTCCAGCTGAATAAACCGAGACACACACATTATTTCAGTAGGACGATGATGCTTATCTGTGACATTTAGCTACTTAAAACTAATCTAAAGTGAAGGAGTGATCCGACCGATGGCTTTAATTTCTCTCTGTCGTTGCATCACGGCACAAATCTCCAAAGCACACGATGTTCCCACAGACCTTTACATCGAAAATAACTCTGGCTGGAAGCTGTCCAGTTAATAACTGTGTTTGTACAATCAACATATTGTTTTGGTCATGTGAAGATGGATGACCTGTTTAAACGAGTGAGACAGACAGAGTGTTGTTGATGATCGGATGAGTAGAAATGAAAATAAGCTGCAGTGAATATTTACAGATGTTATAATATAAATATTCTAGCAGATTTTTTACATTTTCTGGAGAAAATATGAGTGGTCACTCACGACCATATTGCTAGGGTTTTGTGATTGGCCGGGACATTACTATGGTGTTCATGTTGGTTTTCACATTCATTTACTATGGTTTCCCTTCGTTACTATACAGTTTCTAGGGAGAGCAATAATGATGACTGACAAATTCCACTGAAAATATAATAAAAAGCATGATTTAAGGTATACAGTGAGTCTGTAAGTGCACGTGCACATTGTCGTGCCTGGATCAGTTTCTTTCTGTGGCTGTCAAACTCAGTCAGAGTGAGAACAACAGAGGCCAATCACGTTACTTTCATTTCAGATGCATTACTATACAACACTCAGAACAGCCAATCAGGGCAGCTGTAAAGGTGATGCTGACTGGATCATATGATTCAAACTGAAAACACATTCTGACTGTCAATCATCCTTTTGCCTTTTGACTTTACACAGGGATGCTATCAAAACATCTTATAAAACATGCTCAGAATTAAAATTCAGCGATGCCTACAGGAAAGAAGAATCACACATGAGATCTCTTTAACATCTCAGTTGTTTCTCACAGACAGAAAAGAGATAAAATTACGACTTTTTCTGATGCTTCCTAGTTCTCATATGTTTCTTTTGACTGTAGTTCTGTCATGACAACTGAGTTTTTAGCATGATAATGGATATGACAATGCTGATATGTTTGGTCTTGGCAGAACAGATCTGCTACTCTGCTGCTGTTATTGTTGCTTTTGGTTATTGCTTATGTTGGTTATTGCCTATGCTGTTATTGCTGCCTATGGATATTGCTGCTGCTTTTGGTTATTGTTGCTGCTTATGAATATTGCTGCTGCTTTTGGTTATTGCTGTTTATGGATATTGCTGCTGCTTTTGGTTATTGCTTATGTTGGTTATTGCTTATGCTGTTGCTGCTTATGGATATTGCTGGAGCTTTTGGTTATTGTTGCTGCTTATGGATATTGCTGCTGCTTTTGGTTATTGCGTATGTTGGTTATTGCTTATGCTGATGCTGCTTATGGATATCGCTGCTGCTTTTGGTTATTGCTGCTTATGGATATTGCTGGAGCTTTTGTTTATTGTTGCTGCTTATGGATATTGCTGCTGCTTTTGGTTATTGCTTATGTTGGTTATTGCTTATGCTGCTGCTGCTTTTGGTTATTGCTGCTGCTTTTGGTTATTGTTGTTGCTTTTGGTTATTTTTCCTGCTTTTGGTTATTGCTGCTGCTTATGGATATTGCTGCTGTGTTTGGTTATTTCTGCTTATGTATATTGCTGCTGCTTTTGGTGATTGATTGCTGCTGCTTTTGGTTATTCCTGCTTATGGATATTGCTGCTGCTTTTGGTTATTGCTGCTGCTTTTGGTTATTGCTAATGCTGTTGGTTATTGCTGCTGCTGTTGGTTATTGCTAATGCTGTTGGTTATTGCTAATGCTTTTGGTTATTGCTAATGCTGTTGGTTATTGCTGCTGCAGAGCAAGTACAAGACTTGCATCTGCCAATACATACACAACACGCTGCTGTGAGCAAGTAACACATGCTGCTGCTTTACAATATAACATACATTAAATACCCATAGCAGATCTATACAGGTGGAGCTGGGGAAGGTTTCTGAAAGCGCTCAGCAACTGCTACAGAAAATACTGACCAAGTATTTGAAAGTTGAGCCGCGAGCTCATTGGCTAATGATACATCAGGAACCAATCAGGTGTGCTGTAAAGATAATTATGTGATTGCAATCAGATTGAGGTTAGGACCAATCAGCCTGTGCCATCTACAGTTTCATGACATGCCAAGATATAGAAGTCAGCAAAATCTCAATATGAAGTCAAACATTTCTCATCAAATGATCCGAGCTGCTCTCCACATTAATTTTAAATAATTATTTGTCTCCCATTAGGAAATCATAGTATAAACATCTAAGATAAAGTTGATATTTCAATGAAACATAATAACTAAAGTCCTGAGCTCTGAACGAGCAACATCTGAGCTATTAAATGTTGCTTTAATATTTGGACTGTAAGCTTGGCAACAGGTTTCTGTCGCTGAACCAATGGCATTGGAGCGCCGTCAGGCTTCTCCGTTCCTCATCCTCTTTCTTTCCAGAGTATTTGGTGTTATGTCATCCTTCCATACACAGTAATGACAAAAAAAGAGGCCGCATTAAAATAATCTTCCGTTTGCAGGCCAGACAAAAGAAGGAAAGTGATTTCTTAACATGAAAGCAATCTACTTACAACCATCTGCTCGTCGTCTAAATCAAAAGTGCTGTTTCCAGAGAAAAGCCGTCCAAACACTCGCTGCCAAACACACATTTGAGACGTGATGGAGTTTAAAGAAGCCAAGTTGCAAAAACATTGTTCTCGCAAGTTAAGACAAACTCATTTGGATACTAACCGACAGACAACAGACCCGAGAAACTTATTATCCTGAATCCAGTCCAAATCAGCACACGCTGTAAAAATAATTATTTCAATTACAACTGAAAAGTGTTTTACATACAGTCTGATGCCATAAGAGAAGTATTAAACTTCTGTGTGTGTGTGTGTGAGACATGAATGTGCTGTTACTTTACTAAGTACAGATGCAGGATTTTCACACGCTGAACTATAAAACAGCTGGAAAATTCCCAGATAACAGAAACACTTGGGCCTATAATTAACCACCATAGCAACCACATACCATCACCCTAAAAATCACTCCTCCTTAGCAACCACATATCAATGCCCTAGCAACCACCCAGAGCAGCAAAGCAATGCCCTAGCAACCATCAAAAAACACTTTAGCAACCACACTAAAATGTACTCAGATTTTCTCAGCAACCATATAGAAACGCCCTGGCAACCACACAGAAAAGCATAGCAACTGCAAAGCAATGCTCTAGAAACCACCAAAACCCTTTAGCAACCAAATAGCAGAACACTAAAAATCACTCAGACCTCCTTAGCAACACCCTGGCAACCACACAGTACAGCCTAGCAACTGTGAACTCTAGCAACCACCAAAACACTTTAGCAACCACATAGCAGAACACTAAAAAACACTCAGATTTCCTTAGCAACTACATAGCAACACCCTGGCAACCACACAGAACAGTCAATTAGTACGTTTTTCACTTTAAAAGTCTAATTTGAGTTCAAAGAAAGCAAGGCGAAACTATCATGACTGCATTTGACAAATTGAAATTTGTCCTACAGCAGAAAAACTTAATTAGTCCAACAGCAGAAGAGATTATATTGAAATCCCGTAAAACAAAAATAGGTGAGATATATTTATGTACATGAATGTCTAATACTTTTCTAACATGTCAGACATTTATTGGTGTATCCAGGGCATTAGGCTGGCGACAGTGCTAGCGACAGTTTTAGCCCGTGAGTACGAGACCTTCTGATCCTGCCATGTGTGAGTGTGTGTGTGTGGGTGTGTGTGTGTGTGTGTGTGTGTGTGTGTGTGTGTGTGTGTGTGTGTGTGTGTGTGTGTGTGTGTGTGTGTAATGATCTCATGGGGTTTATTTTCCACAGCAGATGTCTCGTGTTGAACAACACAATAAATTGGCGTCCATGCTGACAGACAGATCAACATGGAAATATGAGAGACATGTAAACACACACTCAAACACACACAAATACAAACACTATAATTTAATCTTAGGCAATTAATTCAGATTAAAACGTAGGTTCAGATCAGGGGCGAGTGTGCATATGCATGTGTCATCGAATTAAATCTCATTTTAGCTCCTCATATTCCTCACCTCTCCATAAAGTTAATGTTTAATTTCTCAGTTCTCTCCGAGACTAAACCGCATCTGAGACAAAATATAAGCTATGAAAGAGCAACCTCACTGGTTGCCAAAGTAAGATTACGGTTATAAAAAAAACTAAAATGCTTCATAAAACCTCTTTTACCACCACATTCATAATAAGAGTTCATAACAAACTAAAACGCAACAGGTTTGGGTTTAGCAGCCAAATAATGTTCACATGTGTGTGGCGCCTGAGAATTAATTCTCTAAAAATAAACCTTAACAGTTTCATCAGGAATAATGTAGAATCTGGCAGGCGTGTGTTTACTTTATGAGTAATGCAATTACATAAACTAATACCAGCACATTTCACAGTGTGTGTCTTTCCACAGTGCTGATCTGAGGTCAGTTTCTTCCCCAACACTGATGATGCAGCTGTGGCCATGTAGAGAAAAACACTGGGACTGACTGCAAATAAGTGACTTTTTAAATGTGCAATATCTTCGTATAAGTTCAGCGGAGTGGGTGATTGTGTGTTATATCTGCTGAAAAAGATGATTCATGTTTTCTGCCCCGGAGTCCTTTGCACCGCAGCGAGGCTACAGCAAACTGTTTGTGTGATACTGAAAGTGCATGCTAAGATATTGTGGTCGGCACAAATAGTCGTTTTAACGGCATGAATTCAAGTCTGTCGGAGATGTGCAATAGATTATATTACAACAGCACTCAAGAGCTCTGCCTACGGCCTACAGAGACAGCACATACACAGCTGCCTACTAAGGCTGCATCATAACTGTAATACAAACTCATAAGGCCCAAAACACACAAAAACACAAAGAATGCTCAATGTTGTACATCATTGCGTTGCACAAAATTGCTATACTGTATATTCTCTCCCTTTACACTAACTCTACCCCTAAACCTACCCATCACACAAAACATTTTTAAAAAACACTTTACATATAAAAAAAATTATTCCAGATTTACAAATGAGGCTGTTCCTAAAGGAAGGTTTGTGTCATTTTGTCCCCAAAATATAGTACACACATACACACACACACACACATGGGTTTTTGTATTTAGTGCATACATGCAGTATATATGCATATGCAATGTTGCCTTAGTATTCAAAACCTTATGTTCATCCTTAGAATATTACGATGTTTTGAAAAAGCCTTTGCATCTGTATTGCACCTGTGATGCCAAAAACTGTGGTCTAGGTAGGCGGCTCACTAGGTTTTGGAACACATGCACAGTTATTAATGGCTTTTGTGTTGTTTGAAGATGTGCTTTACAGTATGTAAAAGCTCTACTGTTGTACCACTCCATGAATAGTCATTAACATACACTCAGAGAATGGCTTTTGTGTGGTGTGTGTGTGTGTGTGTGTGTGTGTGTGTGTCAGCACACAATACACAGATTGTCTTTATCTGACTGTGTGATATGCGCACTGAAATAAACCCTGGTAATGCCTGACATTCCACTCATCGGAGGAGACTCTCGTGAGCATGTCTATGCTGTTAATCTGCAGGGAATGTTATGAAGAAACACACACATGGTCCATTAATGTGAAATGGCTGTAAATGATACAACATGCGTTGGTTTGTGTTACAGGTAACAAAACCCTGGCAGCTGCTCTCGGGGTCTCGCATCAGTGGAGACACAGCAAACACTGAGTGTGTGTGTGTGTGTGTGTTCACATCACAATCACATGATACCAATGTTACATATATTCCTCAATCTATATAACAGGATCAGAACAGTATTATAGTAATGTAAGCAAGGTAATACCATAGTATTATTGGAAGCAATCTGAAATAATACATAAATATTAAAAAACGGTATTGTGATATGATACATCTGGACAAGATAAGAAACATGTATTTATTGTATATGAAGTAAGTAAACAACTAGTCACTGTTCAAGATAATACACTCATTTTTGTATTCAACATTAGGATTTAAGTTTGCATTACATATATGTAAGAAATGTTGAACAGTTACAGCTCCTACAATAGCTTTTCATTATACATACAGTATAAGTAAACATATATATAATGAAAGGCACTGTAACTGTTCATAGTTTCTTCACTAGTTCATTTGAATTAGTCCTACAGTACATTGTGACAAATTATCTAAAGGTATACTAAATGAATAAAAACTACACAAAAACTATTTAAAAAATATAATAATTGCTTCATTATTTTCCCAGCCTGTATTAAAAGCAATTTAATAAAGAAGATTTGAAACTGACAGATGCGTGTCTACATCGCTGTGAAATGTTTGGCCTTGAAGAAAGTCCGAAAGGAAAGTGGTTTTGAATATCAGACTACAGGCAGGACTCTAATCTGGTTCAGGTCCATCTTGCTCCTGCGATAAGCTTTGCCAATATGGTATCCGTTTCTGCTTGTTTCCTTGGCCGGTTGCCCAGCATCCATTGTGTTCCCTCTATATCCCACCCTGCACTCGTTTACTGCTCCCTCCTTCCCTGTTTGTTCACCGCAGCAACCGTCCTGCGCCCTGATTGGCCCAGATATCTGGCAGCTCAATTAACCGGTAATGTAGTGTTTACCTTTCAGACCACTGAAGAGGAAGACCAGATGTCAACACACACACACACACACACACACACACACACACACACACACACACATGGAATGGGTTTGTGAGTCACTTGGTGCAAAGGTGAATCTCACAAAACCTGTTAAGAGAACATCCAGGTCACATCTTACTCCGAAATTAAAATTATATTTTATATATATATATGACCATTTAAAATATAAGCCTAAATAGCCTAATGAATATACCAAAAAACACAATATATATATATACACACACACACACACACACATATATATATACAGTATATAAGGGAAAATATATACAAAAAGGGAGATTTTTTTAATTAAAATTAAAATTATGAAATAGTAAAACATATGTAATATATATGTATGTATGTATATAATTCATGACAATTAAACACATACAGTATAGCACTTGTGTTTCTACATCTTGTATCTTTAAAATATGCAGATTTAAACAAAACAACAACATTGTATTAAACAAGTTTTTACTGCAATGTGATTCATTGTCATGAATATTGAATATTTGGAAAGAGAAAAAAACTTACTTCAGGCAAATATGATTTATTTATTGATTCATTTGTATTATTTTGGGATGATGTATTTCTGCACATGCATTCGTTTCTAGTGACGTCCCTTGATGATTTATGAACCACAAAGATATAAATCTGTAAAAAGCCCACAGGCTAATGCATTATTATCAACACATGGCATATGCAAAGCTAATAATTAAAGAAAAGAAAAGCAATCAATGTATTAGAGAGGTGCATGTTTTTTTTGGGAGCCAGGCGTCTGTGAGGAACGAGAGAGCGAGGGAGCGCGGGACTCCTTCATTCAGCGGTTGCCAGTTGTATAATGAGAGTGTCAGTGTTGGTTAGCGTGTCTGTCGACTGCTCGCTCTCTCCAGCTGTAGACAGCCCTCATTAGCCCAGTAATGGCATGCCGTAGGGCCTTTCCCCACAGAAAGGTAAAGAGAGAGAGACACAGATTTTACAGTAAAATGAAGTCCTGCGGCAGAGAGACGATATAAAGGCCAGCGAGACAGATCCGCCCCGGGGGACGCCGTCGCTACAGTCTATTAGCACATAATAAGATCAGCAGCAACATGACACAATTACACCCGCCCACAAATTAAAAACCAACAAACTGCTGTGTAAATGAATTAACAGCCGCGCGCGATTGCATCTTTTAAGTGTTTACACAAATGACGCGATTACACTCGTTTGTCACATCGGTTAGCGGTTCAGCGCTCGGTCAGGATAGATGACTGCGTCGGGTCAAAGCCATTCCCCTAAACACACTGTTAATTAAGAGATTCATTCTGGGTTTGATGAAGAATGTGGCGAATACGGTTGGTTATAATTGAGCTGATTATTTATCGTTCCTCAGATAAGGCATTTCTAGGCAAAACACGACTGTTTTTCACTCAACACAACATCAACATTCAGGAGCAACGCTCTTTTCTCATTTCCAGACCCAAATGCCAGAGAAGTGTGGCGCGCTCAACCCCGATCGGCCTGTCGAGATACGGTTGAGATGGGATGATAAGAAGGTCAATGAGGTCAGACACACAACAGAGAGGAACAGAGAACAGTCCTGCACGGATCTGAGCCAATTCTACACAAACATACATGTGCATGAAGACGTGCTTTAACGTTAGGGTTGCAAAGGGGCGGAAAATTTCCGGACACTTTCCATTTTTTCCCTGTTAATTCCCACAGAAAGTTTCCAACTTTTAAAAAATTCCTGCAATTTATTTATAACTTATTTAACGTTAATGCATTTATCTGTGTGTGTGTGTATGTGTGTGTGTGTGTGCGTGAGTGTGCGTGAGTGTGCATGCATGTGCCCCACACCCCACACTCTCTCTCTCTCTCTCTCTCACACATACACACACACACACATAAGGGTGCAATTTGTAAAGATGTCTATAGTGCATTTGGATATATTTACATCTTAATTAGAAGACTGGTGGGGGGGGGGGGGTATCCTAGTGCATTTCTTGAAGACGACGATAAACAAAACTATCAGTGCTGCCTTTAGTAGTGTGTGTGTGTGTGTATACATGCAACTCTTACAAAAAAGTACCATGGTACAGTGAAGGTATCAGATGGAGTGTTACCAAAGATAGTATTGGTGCATGTCTAAAATACCCTGGTATAACCGTGGTACCTCGCCAATAAAAAACTATACTGTAGTAGTACTATAGTATTTGGGCGGTACAGCAGCAACGCCAAGGTCATGGGTTCGACTCCTTGGGAAAGCAAGAACTGATCAAATGTAATGGTGGACCTTGAATGTAATGTAAGTGTCTCTGGATAAAAGCGTCTGCCAAAATGCATAAATATAAACGCATACATGTGTATATCCAAATTATACACATTTTATATTTATGGTATTTTTATTGTAATTGGAATGCACAAGTACCAAAAGTTTACATAGCTTTACCATGGTAAATATGAAGGTATTACAGTATTACCATGTGATACTATAACTGTACCATGGTACAGCCAGAGTACTTTTCTGAAGGATCATAGGGATTATTGCATGGTACTTTGATATAGCAATATAATAGCAATATAATTTACTATGGTAAATGATCAAAAACATGACACATTTTTTACCATACTCAGTGTTTTTAGTCACACGTGAATTTTAGCAACATGGTAAATGTTAAAGTACTTCAGAATTACCATGGTGGTACCTCAACTAAAAACGCATATATACTGCATGTATGCGCTAAATACAAAATCATATGTGTGTGTGTGTATGTGTACCTACTTAACTATATTTTGGGGACAAATTTGTACCCAGAAGTGACCGAAACCTGGTAAATGACCAAAAACCCTGATAGAACCGTGGAACTTTTTAAAGCTAAGACAATTTGATAAACATATTCATGGACCATGGCACTTCTATGGTACGATGCTTCAAAGATCATGATTATTCCCATGTCACGTTAGTGGTAATACCGTGGTACGAGTTAGCGCAGGTTGTCTGTACGTGTGTGTGTGTGTGTGTGTTGGAGAGGAGAGAGTTAAAGCTCTTATCTCGATACACCAGAACACATTCCACTATGAGGCCACAGTTTGCTAGTTTCCTGCCTTCTGCCCATTGCCCTATTTTTACCCCATCTTTACCCTCGTACCCTCCACAGCTTTTTCCTCCACACACACAAGCACTTCCTGCGATTCACACACGGCTACTGTGTTGTTTTAAAGGGTTATAACCTGTGCCAAAGCAACGCCAGCTTCACCGCGCCAGAGGAAATGTAGTGTGTACGGAACGTCTTTGATATGACATATATGTTTGATTTTGATGTATACAGTATCGTGTTCAGAGTCTTCGCTACTGTAAACTAACCTGCCAAACGAATTTGCCCTTTGAAATGAACATCCCTTTACAACCCGCTTTCAGGAGGTCTTCTGAAAAACTTGTCTGGTTCATACGCCAGAAATGTCATCTTACAGAGTGACTAACCAAAACCACACTAGTAGGAAATAAGATTAATAATACATTCTCAATGATTTTGGAAGTAAAAACAAATTAAGCACCATTGAGAGTCCAACAGTGATTCATTGCAGTGAATCACTTCAAACTGAGTGAATCAGTAAATTGAGTTTAAACTCTGATTCAATGATTCATAGTCAATCATTGTATCCCTTAAAATTAAAAATGACATATTTAAACTTTTTTTTCCTTGAAAAAAATGTCTTCAAGCCTTAAAATAGCTTGAGTGTAATTCTATTCGACACCCTTGCCCAAATGAGCCCCGCCTCCACTCACTCCCTCACTAGGTAGTTTGTGTCTTCAGAAACACCAGCGATTTCAAACTGAGAAAATGCTGTCGACTTATGAATTTGCGCATGGTTTGTCTTAAAGCATATTTATCAAACACACAGAGACATATAAACAGCATTAAAAGCTGCATTTTCACCACAGGGGGACTTTAAGTAAATTACTATGATTATCGACAGTTGATATACTAGCGCATATAAAATGAAAAACAATGTGTTTTACAGGAATTTCCTTGCATGAAGCATTTTAAATCGGACCGCAAAGACAAAATAACATGTGTCAGCTGTATATTGTCACAGTTTGTTTTCATTAGTCATTTGTTCAGTTTTCCCGCCACTCCTTTGTTACCATGGTCACCATCATTATGAGTTCAGCTGTGTTTGATTAATCATCCTCATCTGTGTTTTCTATAAGTCGGTCTCTCACATCCATTCTCTGTCTGATCAGCGTTCTGTTGAGTGTGTGTGGATCAACCTGTTTGCCTGCCTAGATTGTCATTTGAAATGATCGTTTTCTTCGTCCGCCTTCCTGCTACCCAGCGTGACACACACGTGAAACTCGAAAAATTAGATTATCATGCAAAAGTTATAATTGTGATGATTATGGCTTACAGCTTATGAAAACCCCAAATTCAAAATCTCAGAAAATGAGAATATTACATGAAATCAATAAAAAAAAAGGATTTTAAATACAGAAATGTCGACCCTCTGAACAGTATAATCATGAATATGTATATAGTTATATATACTAAATATATTAGTTTCACCTTTTAATTTGAATTACTGAAATACATGAACTTTTGCACAATATTGTAATTTTTGGAGTTTCACCTGTATATATATATATATATATATCACATTTTAAATGTAACTTTTTTTACGCCATTATCCAGCCCTAATGGTGTATTTTTAATGTAGTACAGTAATATTTTTATAACCCGACTAATGTTCTTCCCCAATGACGGTTCTCTAAAATCACATCTCAGTCTTGATTCACTGAAGTGTGTCTGTGGCATTTTTGTGGGAACGAAAAGGAGAAGAGAGATGGTTAAGAGCTGTGAATGTGAAATTAGCGGTGGCGGATCACTGGTCAGACGTACACAAATACACGAGTGAGAATGAAATGAAGGAAAACACTCGCTGTGGAAGCAAATACTGAAGCGAAGGCATCCTTAAACATCCCAGAAAGTGGGAGAGGTGACACTGAGATATGTTATATTTATATGAAACATATATATATATGTTAATCCTTTTAAGCCTTTACATGGGTTGGCACCTCAATACTTGAACAAACTTTTAATTCTATATACTCCATCGTGTGACCTTCATTCATCAGAAACTGGTATTTTAACTCGATTTAACTACGATTGATCGGAGATGGGGCTTTTTCTTCAATAGCTCCAAAACTATGAAATTCGAGATAAGGCAAGCAAAATCTCTCAGCATCTTTAAGTTGTACCTTATGCATAATTTTTTTAGGGTAGCTTTTAGTTGATTATTTGTAATTTGTATACATTTTTCCTTATGCATAATTTTTTTAGGGTAGCTTTTAGTTGATTATTTGTATACATTTTTCCTTATGCATAATTTTTTTAGGGTAGCTTTTAGTTGATTATTTGTATACATTTTTCATCATGCATTATTTTATATGGTGTATTTTGTTGCTTTAATTAAAATGTTATATTGGTGGATTATTTTATATGGTGTATTTTGTTGCTTTAATTAAAATGTTATATTGGTGGATTATTTTATATGGTGTATTTTTGTTATTTTATTTTCTTTCTGTAGAGCGCTTTGAGATGTACAGTTAAAGGCGCTATAGAAAATAAACATTATTATTATTAATGAGCAATAAAGCTCCATGGCAGGACCATCTGATGTTGTCATTTTACCACGGTAAAGCGTTTTACTGCATTACTCAGATCCCCTTACAGTCTCCGTTCACAGCCAGACGACAGGTTACACACATACAGCAGGTCACATCACAAACGCAGAAAGTCAATAGAAACACAAGATGATTTGAAATGCGAGTTAATAATGAATAACACTCTATACGCTGGCGCTGGAGGAGATCACCTTTGGGGAATTGAGAGTTGAATCTATTTTTCACTGAAGGACATAAAACACAAAGCAGAAGTTATGAATCCGCTTCCTCATTGATGACGGGTCGCTGGTGTTTAATCTGCTCATCAAAAGTGCTTTCGAAGATCCGGCGGTCACAGCTTCTGTCTAACCAAGGTCCCTCGGGTTTTAAATGATACCACACGCTTTATTGACGTTTTTTTTTTTTTTTTTTACATAACAAGTATAGTATACTATATTTTTTTAATATTTGGAATTAGCTTTTATATTTTAAATTTTAGGTTTTGTTATATGCTTTTGACGTATTTCATTTAGCTTTAATGCATTGTTATTGAAATTTTACCATCTTCTGATGAAAAACGTTTAAAGGTGAAGACAGGTTTCCCTGAACACGCCCCCTTTCTGCCATTGGTCAAGCACAAAATGTAGCCCCGCCCCAAACTCGCCCAATTGGTTGAGTCAATGTTACTGTGCCAGACCTGCTAAAACAAACTCTGCACTGGGAAGTATTTTAACATAAATTGCACACAATCACCTTTAATGATTATTTATTTAGTTGTTTTATACAGATTGAATGTATTTTAGACCTGGAGAACTGTTTCTCCTTCTGTTTAATCATCCATTTAAGGGACGACTGACATGCAAAAACATAACAGGGTCATTTTACACACTTGTTCACGTCCAAGTCATCAATCCGTAGTGATGTTAAAAGTTTTGTGACAAAGAGAAAAGTTGTCAGCCAATGCTGATAACTGAAAACGCTAAATATCATCATGCTTTTGGCCTAGTTATATATGAGTTGAGTTCATCTTCATGTGGAAATGTGCATGCATGTGTGTGTTACTGTAATTATTTGGCTGTGTCTTTGTGAGAGAGCCACCTGGTGAGCTGTTATAGGGGAGAACAGTGGGGTCATTGTGTGTGTGTGCTGGGTGATACAGGCTGAGCGACCCATTTACACACACACACACACACACACACACACACACACACACACACACACACACACACAAGAGCCCACTATGTGTAAGACATCTGGAGGGCCTCAAACAGACGAGCATGACTACATACAACTGCATGAAAAGATACACACACAGGCAGACACTTAAACACACAAAGACAAGACAGACAAACACAAACACTCTCTTTCCCACAGTACATGTCACTTACACACTCACGGTCAAACGTGGAATAGAAAATATCCTACTTGAGGAGACATGAGTTTTTCAAGCCCGTCTAATAATTGACGACATCTTTGCATGTCTTATTTATTATAGTATGATGCAATTGCCTTAGGTCTGAATGCTTCATTGACAATTAATGCATTGTTTAAAATCTGAGACAAATGCAAGTGTCATTTTATGCATATGAAGTTTTGGTAGTAAATATGCTAGTGTACTCCAAAACCACTAATAAAATAAACAGGTAACACTTTATTTTACAGTGTCCATCCGTTGCATATGTTAAATGCACTTACTGTAGTAATAACAGTAGATTTTGCATAATTACATGCAACTAACCCTCAACTAAACTCTACATGCAGTTAATTATTATTACTCAGTACTTAAATGTATAATTACAGTGTAACAATGACACCTTAAAATAAAGTGTAGCCATAAAAAGTCATCAGATATGCACATTTAAAATGTACAGTGTTTCTCTTCTAAGACAACGGACCAAAATTTTATATATGCAAATGCATTTTTCAACTAAGAAAATGGACCAAAAATACTGATGATTCATGTTGCATTTGCATATTGTCATCCTAATACATATTGCATATTGTGACTCTAATAAACCAGAAAAACCCCAGAGGACACGTGTGTACAGAGTCACATTCCTCAATCTCGGCTCCTAAAATCACCCTGTAATCCTCAAATCCATCTCTCAGAAAGTAAAAAGTATGTAGTAGCAAACAAAAAAACATCATGGGGTTTCTCAATGTATGCTCAAATATTGCTAAAATACAGCAATACTCCTGATAATCCTCACAATATATATATATATATAGTATTATTTATATTATATAATAATATCCTCATTATATAATGGTATATTATTATATATAGAATTATTATTAGGGGATTAGGATTTGGTTGAGGGTTAGTTGCATGTAATTATGCATAATTTACTGTTAATACTATGGTAAGTACATGTAACATGTAAAAGGACACTTTTTGTACAACTTTTAAAGTGTGTACTTTTATAAAATCACAGTATTACTATGGCACATAGTCAAAAACAGACCACGACACATATGAAAAAAACACAGTAGTACATGGCCAAAATCATGGTTCTACTATGGTACATGCACAAAAAAACGTTGTAATATTAGCCAAAATGTGCATATAAGCACATATGCAGACTGTGGTTTGAGAGTTTCTGCAGGTCACAGTGACTCAGACTGATGAACAGATTGTGTATTGTGTAAGCCAGTGTAATCAAGGCATCATATCGGACTGCATATTAAATTACAGTAACGCTGAAATGCATCTGCTGGAGACACTCCTCACTATATGTTGTAAAACATGTGTTGTTCATTAAAGCGAGATCCCGCTCAAATTGAAGCGCTTAAACCTGATTGATCAAAACTGTGCAGTGGAAATATGTTTAGTCTGTAGACGGCGACTCACGGTTGTTTACCTGTCGAGAGAACAGAACAAAGACGGACTTTGGGTTAAACAAACAACGTGTGAAGTTGAAGGTCGTGACCCGCACACATCTCGGGGATCAGCAAACGTAGTGTTGTGACTGTTCTGCACGGAAAACTCCAAACACTGTGGGTTAAAACCAAGACGTGTTTCTGGCATCTTGCTTTCAGAATGTAATCAGAGTCCGACCGGCAGAATAAATCAAATTTGCGGTGGCCGAAAACAATCAAATCAGACGGTGGCTCGTTTTGGGTTCCGTATAATTAATTGACTTAATAAAACAAAATGTGTAAATTCACTAAACGATTTAGCTGGAATTATCGTGGCTAATCACAGAGGATTACTACAATAACTCATTGCATTTGTAACGACTGCCAGCGCTGTTGTGTTTTGCTGCAAAATCACGGAAAAGTCCCAGTAGAACGAGTGGGATTTGAAGTTGCTGTTCACAGAATGCTGAATGAATGTAGTCGGATTCGCCTCTGGATATACTGTAATACTAAATGATATCATGGCCTCTGGATATAAACAACTGAGCTCCAGTGCTTACAGTGTGTGTGTGTGTGTGGTTTGAAACAGACATACTACAACGTTTGTTCTGCTTTCAGACTCTTATTTAAGTGTGTGAGTGTCGTTCTCAACATCTAATGTGATCAAACTGCTGTCCTAACAAACTACATATACTTCAGTGTGCATTTTCTGTATGCATTTCCTAAAATGTGCAGCATACAACCCGAGCGCAATGCCAGAATGCAATGCAAACCGAAAGTGATGTCAACTGTGCATTTAACATGATGCATGTTACATGAAAATGCATATAATTGCATGCATGCCATTTGCTATATGCATCACATGCAATACATAAGTGATAATGTTGTATACAACAGCAATTCTAAACCAGTATTCAGTTTAAAACTACATATTCTACAGTGTGCATTTCCTAAAATGTGCAGCATGCGACCCGAGCGACCAGAATGCAATGCAAACAGGAAGTGATGTCGACTGTGCATTTAACATCTCCGCAGAAGAGCTTTTCATAAAAAAATTGTTTAAAAATGCAAAATACTGTTTATATGGTAACACTTTACAATAAGTTTAATTAGTTAACTACCTTAGATAACATTAACTAAGAATGAACAATACTACAGCATTTGTTAATCTTAGCTAATATTCATTTCAACATACTAATACATTATTAAAATCAAAGGTTGTGTTTGTTAACATTAGTTAATGCACTGTGAACTAACATGAAAAAAACAATGAACAGCTGTATTTTTATTAACTAACATTACCAAAGATGAATAAGTACGGTAACAAATGTATTGCTCATTGTTAGTTAGCTAACACATTAACTAATGTTAACTAATGAACCGGTGTTACCGTTTTTATTTCAGAGATGCATGTTGCATGCATATGCATATAACGGCATGCATGCTATTTGTTATATGCATCACATGCGATATATAAGTGATATAATTTTGCATGCTACAGCTGAAATTCATTCCAAACCCAGGCAATGCCTTTACAGGTGGCAGCAGTTGTACGTCTTAATAAAGGCTAATCTTAGCAACAGAAAAAACAGTGAGTGAGTGTAACAGAAAGAAAGAGGGCAGAGGTCGACGTTCTATTAAAACTAATTTCACCACCGCCAGCGTCTGCCCGACTCGCTACACTTTCACTCAGCCTCGTAAATGTGTCGCTGCACACCGGCCATATTTAGACAGCTTTTACGCAAACCTTTCTCCTCCCACCACAGCGCCTTAAAAGAACAAGAGTAGAAGGAGCTTCGCTGAGGTAAAGCCCTAATGCACTGACACAAGCTCGTCGCCATGATGGAAACTGAGATTTTGTTTGAAAAGTAGCTTACAAGTAGCTCACTCCAACAATGGTTTTTCTAATAACCCAAAAAAAAGTCACTTTGGTTGTGCCTCATTTCCCTCATAGTTCATGGGTATTCATACCACAATATATCATCATCAAGGCTTTTTATTTCATAATTATACATAATTTTACATATTAACTGAAAAAGTTTTACCTAAACTTTTTTACATAAATATATTTTTTTCTACTGAATAGAATATATATATATATATATATATATATATATATATATATAGTGCTGTCAAATTGATCAATCGTGATTAATCGCATCTAACATAAAAGTTTATATAATATGTGTGTATATACATATATACAGGCCCTATTATTATATTTAAATATATGTATGTATGTGTGTGTGTGTATATATATATATATATACATGTATATACTGTATATATATAAATATAATATATATACACACACGTACTGTATATTATATAGACAAACTTTTAACACCTCGCTTTGAAAGCACTATACATATATTTATACTGTGAACTGCTCATTTAAGCCATAATGGCACGTTTACTTTAATGCACTTCCCCAACGATGCGGTTTCCATTTCTGAGTATGAGCAACACGTAAAGATGCTCTTAATGAGGTACAGATATTGTTGTAAATCAAGGTCACAGGAGTAATCTGTGCAGTTTGAGTGTGATTTGCTGGAGATGTGAGCTTATGATGAGCGCAGTGATGTTTGAAGGGTTTTGAGCACCAGCTGTTACACTTCTAATCCCACATTCTCTCTATCTCTCTCCACTCCGTCATGACCGCTGTCTCTGCTTTTCTTTTTTTACTTTATTGCATTTCGCATGTCCTCATCTCACTCCATCTGTCCATTCTCTCATTCATGCCACTGTCTCTCTTTCGCACTGCTTTATGAACTCAAACCTGTACGACGTACAGGAGATGATTAGTGCAATGTTCATGTCGATCTTTTACATGCAGTGCAAGGAAATCAGAAAGCGATATTTTGTCAGACAAAGACATCACAACAACATATTCTGAAGTCATACGACCACAAATATGAGTCTTTAGGAAATGAGTCAGTAAGAAATTTCAAATCACTTTTTAATCTCATTTGCACTTACAAATAACAAACTTTGAGCGATTGGATTTATAAAACAAGTTGTAGGCCTTTGTTTTTTTTTAATTTTTAAACATAATTTTGTATTCAGCTGTTTAAACAGTAAAATATATTTTTTTAAAGTTGTAAATTCAATTTATGATTTTTTATGCAATTATTTATCTTATATATAAATGATCATTTTACACAGAATAACATACAATTTTACGTTTTTAATATTATTTAAATTTTTACATTCAATTGCATACAATTTCTACATGCAACTTCACACAAATTGTGATGCAACGTGAGCGTGTCGGTGTCTCTCACGAAGCATCATATGACATGTAGTGCCCAGAAGAGCAGCGTGAACATCCAACTAAACATCTTCTTTTGTGTTCTACAGACGAGAGAAAGTCATACGGGTTTGGAGCGACATGAGGGGCGAGTAAATGAAGACAGAACCTTGATTTGTGTGTGAACTCTGTCTTTAACACAGATATTATTATGTGTTGTGTGTGTGTTTGCGGCACATGAAAGCTGTACCCCACGCATGCCCTCTGGGCTCTGGCACACATCCACTACTCTCTCAGCCTCTTTCTTCTTTCTCTCTCCATCTAAGCTTAAGCATCCAGCATCCACACAGTGTCGTTCTCCGGGTGAAAGACGGCAGCTTTTGAGACACTTTTGATGCCCGATTTACCACGGTATGGCACACTCAAAGATCCCATATACAAAAACAGAGAAAGCAACATCATAAAACGCTGCATATCTGTAAAACACACACTTTGGACGGGTTATCTGTGCTTGTTGAATGTTTCACACACAATACACTAGTATGGTAACACTAGATGGTGTGGAAATCAGTGCCAGCCATCTCATTTGAATCACTGTGTCTATTGTACGCAAACACTGACTGTCTTTTGCATGTATTTAAAGTGTTCGACATCATATAACATGAAGACTATACTGTTTGTACAAGGAAAACATTGGTGCATTCAAATCACTGAATACACATCCCATCGAGCGACAGCAACCGGCCGAAATGCAGTAGCATCTTTTGCACTTATATTTTGCTCAGGGAAAGCTAGTTGAGTTAACACACATGCATGCACACTTGACTCAAACGGTTTTGGTAATCTAGGATTATAATCTGCATAATTTTGCATCTTTTTTTCAGTGCATTTTATTGGGCCAGCCAGAACGCTTCTGTGCTGAGAGTGAATTTGGGCTGAAATGGTTTAGCAAAAGCTTGAGCTGATTTGACAGGACAAGTACACAGGAAAGCTATTACTGTGGCTGGTGTGAAGAGAACAGACTCAACGGCTACATTTGCAGATGGCTTTTTTTTTTCTTCAATGATTTCCTCTCGTTCTCTCTTCTCGTTTTAATCTCACCTCAAGCTGCACGAGACTCTTTATCTCTCAGCACTGTTTGCAGGGCACTCAGTGTTTGTTTAAGGATGTGAGCTCACGACGATGACTCTGGACGAACGATCTGAGGCCATGGCGAGGTGAAATTAAGTCATATTTAGGAAACTGCATGTGACTATACATTAACCACATTACCAGCATGATCTCATTCATATTCAGACAGTAGGTATTCGTTTGCATGGTGCACATGAGCATGTTTGTGTTTGGATATACACTTTTAAAGTCCCTCTGTGGTAAAAAAAAAAAAAATCATGTTTTTAATAGGGCTGTCAAATGAGTAATCGCATCCAAAATAAACGTTTGTGTTTACATAATAAATGTGTGTGTACTGTGTATAATACATACACATGCTTGTATATATTTAAGAAATATTTGCATGTATATACTATATATAGATTTATATATAATTTATATTATATATAAATATAAATATTTTCTTAAATATATAAATGCACGTGTGTACTTATATATACAAAATAATTTTACACAGTACAAACACATTTATTATGTAAACACAAACTTTTATTTTGGATGCGATTAATCGTGATTAATCATTTGACAGCCCTAATGTTGTTTAGGTGGTGTTGTTTTTAATATAAAAAACAATGTGTAAATTCTTCAGTCAACACCATTGCTGAGAATTTTCTCCTTAAAACTGCACTTTATCAAAGACAGTCTCAAAACGCCCCTGTTTCCCACATCACAAACAAGTGACCAATCCCGTCACAAGGGGGGCGGAGCCTTTCTTCACTGACTTTCTATGATGTTACATTTACATTACATTTAGTCATTTCAGACGCTTTTGTCCAATGTTCAAATCATTTCTAAGACTGAGGCTTTTTTCTTTTTAAGGCAGATGTCTGACTCTGAGATGGCGAACGGGAACAAGGTTTGTGTAACATTAGCAACACATTATTAGCCGTTTGATAACGTAGCCAAGCCAAAGGCTAATCAGATCAATTACAGTCTGTTACCATTAGAGAGTGATACATAAAATGCATTAATATTCTGACACATGGACTGTATAATTCACTCTTCCTCTTCTTCTTCTCAGTCAGATTCTGTTTCAAACATTTATGGCTGAATTAAACCAATATTTCTACTTGCCATCATGTAGCGTTTACAGTTGAGTGAGTGGATCAGGTAATCTGAGCTGAGTGAGTGAGTGGAGGCGGAGACTAATCTGCATATTCATGAATTCACATATACTAAGTGAACCAAGGGTGCAGATTTACATTCAAGCTATTTTAAGACATAAAAAAACACAATTAAAACATTTAAATATGTCATTTTGATCATCAAAGATGAGTTTTAATGGATACAATTATTAACTTCAGAGGATTTTAACCTATTTCAAATGTATTGACAGAATCTACAATATACTTTTAAGTATGGACAAGTTTAGAGACGAACGAATCTGTGCAAATCCCCAGTAATTGCCATTTTTATTGCAGAATTGTGAGCGCAACTCATTTAATAGTAAATGATGCAACTTTGTCAGAAAAAGACCTTTTATTTTACTGATAAATTAAATCCAGATGTGACTTAAGACTTTAAAAGTCACTTACACTCTGAATTTAATTATCTTCAAAGCTGAAACATTGCCATTGCTAAAGCTTAACATGTGTTTCATTCATCATACTGTCAAATTAAGACAATTCATTAAATAAATGTGATGCTGTTAAAAATAATGTTAACAGTTTACAATAAGCTCTCATTTGCTAACAATGAATGAACTCTGACCATTCATTTATGTTCGTTAATAAAAAATACAATTGTTCATTATTTGTTCATGTTAGTTCACAGTGCACTTACAACTTTTGATTTTAAAATGTTTTATTAAATGTTGAAATTAACATTATTAAATACATAGAAGTATTGTTCATTGTTAGTGCATGTTAACTAATGAGTCCTTATTGTAATGTTTTACCAAAATGGTTCATTGATTCAACAATAAATGTAACTTTGTCCTTACCACAAACAAATCTCTAAAGTCGTAACAGGATCCTAAAATTGCACCTATATGTCCCGTATGAATATTAATGAGATGCTGTAATAGCCATTAAAAGCTGGAACAAACCAAGTTCTCTCCGACTCGAGGGGGGGACCGAAAGAAAGCATCAGTGTTTGACAGGAGCGAGTGGGCCGATCCAGGCTCTTAAAATTCCTGAGGTCTATCTGAACACAGAGATACGGCCATCGGGCTCTTGTTTTTAGAACAAGGCCTCTGTTTTCCCTGACTTGGCTCTTTCCATTCACTCGTGGTACGGAGGGCCGCTAAAAAGGGGCCGTGTTTATTTGCACATGTCTGTCATACGATTTTCTCATGTTAAGATGAGGCATTTGCACTAATGCTACGACATGACCTCGGAGACACACACGGACCGCTCGTTTTAACCAAATAATCAGGTAGCAGAAGAAATTATATTTACCCGAGTTGTGAGTTTGACTGAAATGACGAAAATACTGAAAAATATCATGATAAAATCAGAATTTTGCAGAACAATGGTCCTCAGATGGATAAGTGCAAATGTTTTCTAAAAACTAACTTTATAATTATACATTCCTGTATAATGGGTAATGTCTAATGTTCCAGTATAATGCCAAGGTCATGGGTTCAATTCCTAGTAAATGCATGAACTGAATGCAGTGTAAGTTGCATTGGATGAAAGCATCTGACAAATGCATAATTTATGCTTATTTAACAAAATAAATCACTTTATCTAATAGATTTTGGCCTTTTATGCAAAAAGGTAAAAAAAAGACCTATATTAAATGCACAGATAAACATGCCATGGAATGCATGAACTGATAAAGTGTATATCTTGAATCCAATGCAAGTCGCTTTGGAATGTGCAAAAGTAATATAAAGTAATAGTGCCTTTTGTGCAATGGCTATCAAGAGCATGCAAACATAATTCACAATTTTCCTACTCATGTTAATCATTTAAGCACATATTTGCTTACTTTTGTACAATAAACAGTTCTGGTCATCACTTGTAAAGTCTGAGTCACGAAGCAAAACGGCTGTAGGAAACGCTGGTTTATGCATCCCTATAAATAAACGTTTTTTGGGTGTTTTTTTTGTTGTTGTTGCTTAAACTCACTTTTTTCCGCAAGCTTGCTTCATAGTTTCCAGCAAAAATCTGGCACTGGGAAAGGCAAAGCCTCATTAAGAGTTTATATCCCGACCACAATATCAATAGCATGGATAAAAAAAGGGACAGAAAGATTACAGTAAGACCCGGCTTACAGCGGCGAACGGCTCGTGCCTTTGAAATGTCAAGAGGAAGGAGGAGGTGAAGCCATCACGAAACTCATTTAAACACTCGTGCAATACAAACATTCTGCTGCGCTTTCGCCCTGCAGGTATATTTAAAACATAAACGCTGTACGTCTCTCTCTTTCTGTGAAATGGAAGTGCGCAGAACATTCCAGACTATCAAACGACCGGTGCAACGATTTCCACATGCGAGCTTAGTCAGGCAAAAATATCCCGAAAACAGGAGCCGTTCGGATAATCTGTGACTTTACGCGGCGTCTCACGCCTCCTCCTCTGTTGCCTAATCTCCAGCGACAGCAGGCGAACAAATTAGGAGCTTTCAAAAAGAATGCCTGCTAAAAAATAATTAAGAAAATATTTTTAAAACAAAGTTGGTCGGAAGAAAAAAAAAAACACTGACGCGTCGCCTGGCTTTGCTGATTAGCTGTCTTTAAAAACTTAATTATGAAAGCGTTAAGAGATGCTCAGCGCCAGTCTGCCAGAATCCGCCTGACGACGAGGAGGACCCGGTTGAGACCAGCTGCGAGTGGCACCAATGCCATTTTCACTTGCCACTTATAATTTGAAGTTTACCCTCCGCCGTAACCGCGTCTGGAAAAACAAACAGTTTATCTCGTTCTCGCCACGGGTCAGAGGAAACGCTGCACTGTAAAATGGCTGCGAAACTCATGGTTTTTTTACGCCTGCTGTTTGAAATAATTGCAAACATGCTGCCAACAGCGACTGCAGTCCTGAACGTACAGTAACTAGAGCTGCTGATGTCACTAACCCTGTGCTTTAATATTTCAGATACACACACACGCCTCCAGATCTGCAGGTAATTAGCACTACTAAACTACTACAAATCAAACACACACTGACTCTGTTTACTACTCGTGCCTTACCAGCCCGGGGCTCTTTATCCCGAGGCAGGCGTTGCTTTAATCTACCAGCCCGAAACCATACGGCCCACAGGGGAGGAAATCACAAACATAATCTGTTTCACATCTCAATTGTTTCTCCAAGATTGCATGGAGAGCAAAAGGACACTTTTTTTTTTTGGCATTTTTGAGATTTCCAAAGTTTAAGTTCTCAAAAATGTCTCAGAGTCAAGTCGCATTTATTTCTGTAGCGCTTCATACGATGCAAAAAATTTCTGGCAAAATTCATCAATAATGAAATGACTTCACTTTGCTCTACAGAAGTCTAGTTATTATTCAGATCAATGTAGTGCTTTTGCCAAGATTAAGAGTGCAATTAAATCCAATATGAAGTCAAATATTCCTCATCAAGTTCAGCGATGTACTCTTATCGCACAGCAGCTCTTTCTCATTTATTTATTTGTGTTATTTCTCATTAACCTCATTATCCACTTTAACATCTGAAATGTGTTTGTTTTTCTGAGAAATTAGGTTTCTAGAGTTTTCTAGAGTACTCAGATTTGCCATGATAAAGTGTGCAATCATATCCAAAATTAATTAATCAAATTCACAAAGATCTGCATTCATTTTAAATGCAAGACAACTATTTTATTTGTATTATGTCTCTAATTTCAGGAGAAATATGAGTGAAAATATGTGAAAACTCCATTGATCTTCACAAAGCAAACTTCAGATCTCAACAGTGTCTCAAACAGTGCTCAGATTCACCAAGATGCAGTGTGTCCACACTTTACCCACATGTATTTTAAAGCACGACAGTATATTCCCATTAATCAATTTTCATTACGGTTTAGATATTTCTCAGGAATTAGAGTATGTAAAAACTCCTGAGCTGTGAACGAGCAACCGCTGAGCAATAAAACGAGCACACAAACTCACATATTTATACACTACAAATCCAGCTCCTGTTTGTTCCTAATTCAATTTATTCCCTTATTACATCTTTATAATCCATAATGTCTGCGTTTCCAGCGGCGTTTCTCTGGCTCAGACCTTTTCCTAAATGCTTCCTACCTTCCGCCGAATGAGTGAAACGACACCAAATTGCTTTTCCAACATGCAGTCGGCTTGATAAAGACAGCCGTCAGTTCCTCTGCCATACTTTCTTTATGGTCTATGTGATTACGAACTGCAACCCACACTCTCTTCCAATCTGTCACGCAGCCATACACTCGGCCAGAGAGAGAGAGAGAGGGAGAGAGAGAGAGAGAGAGGGAGAGAGAGAGAGAGAGAGAGAGAGGGAGAGAGAGAGAGAGAGAGAGAGAGAGGGAGAGAGAGAGGGAGAGAGAGGGAGAGGAGAGAGGGAGAGAGAGGGAGAGAGAGGAGAGAGAGAGAGAGAGAGAGAGAGAGAGAGAGAGAGAGAGAGAGAGAGAGAGAGACGGGCCAGATTCCAGTGTCTTTGTGTCAAAGATTAGGAGCTGGAATGGAGAACTCACTGTTTGCTCTGGGATCGTACATTATCCCAACAACTACAACAACACAAAACATTCCTCGTCAGTTCACGCACAGATCCCGCGGGACCGTTTCATGCTCATATTCATAACTTTGTGTCAGAAGCTTCTCCTAAAATAATCACAAAACAATTTTCACTCACAAAATTGCTTGTAAATTTCACAAATAACTTCAAAGAAACAAACTGAATTAAACGTGAAATGTTGTTTAGAAGTGATGGCTTTTAATTGCAGAAAAATCTTTTAAACACTCTTCTGCATCTCTTAAGGAGACATTAGAAGATGCGTTTCGGACGTGATTCGATGCATTTCAGAGTGAAACAGGATATTTAACAAGAATTGATTGGATTGGGAAAAGTGGGCGTTACATACCAGAAAGGAGTCATGTGATTTGAGGGGCGGGACTTGTGACATCAGCTGAAAAGAAAAGTTGTTGAGGAGATTTGGCACATTTTATTGAAGAAATTCAATATAAATGCGCAAAATAAAACCAAAGAAAGTTTCCATTTTAATTTCATGTAGAATTTAAAAGGACATTTTACCCAAAATTTTTAATTCTACATCATTTATGTTACTATAAATGATGACATTGTGATATATATATAGCGCTATATAACAGAATCCCTTTTAATTATTTAATGTAGAATTTTGAGGGATGTTTCACCCAAATATTAACATTCTGTCATTAATGAATCATTCCAAACCTGTAAGATATGAAATGTCTGTGGGTTTTGTTGTTTGTTGAATTGTTTGTCTATACAATGGTAGTCAACGGGGTCCAATGTTGTTTGGTTCCCACGTCCTTCAAAATATCGTCTTTTGTCTTTTGCAGAAGAAAGAAAGAAAGTCATACAAGTTTGGAACGACATGACGGGGAGTAAATGATGAATTTAATTTTAATTTTGGTGTGAATTATCCCTTTAACCAAGTCTCCACTTGCTCTCAACTGAGTCAAATTGCTTAGTAGGAAAAATTATTAAAAGTCTCATTTGTGGTTTTTCTTTCAAGCACAGTTTAAAGGCCTTGAAGCCACTCGAAAGGCATTCAACCCTGGTTTAGACATATGAAATGATCAAGAGATTTGCTGTTTAGCAGATGAACCTGAATAAAAGCATGTGATATGAGTCGGACAGGGTTATAGAGAGACAGTCACAGGTCGAGAGGCGAAACACGCTCAACTAAACAACAGAGCTCACGCCTGCATGTTAATTACACTGGAAACGCTCACAAACGCTGCGTTTCTATTCCAAACGGTTCTGACATCCGAGTCTATAGACGAGTATGAGAAACACACACATATGACTCTGAGATTGTTGATTGTTGAACCCATTTTTTGAGCATAGACGTGAAACACAGACCTAAGATTGGTCTCACACTGGAAATTAAACTGTAAACCAAAATATATATTTTACAAAACTCTAAAATTGATAGAAAATCAAAGCCACATCTAAACCCTCAGATACTGTCTGCAAAATAACCAAAAGATGATTTAATATTTTGTATTTTTACAGGATTTTATGGTAATAAATTATAGTTACGCAGTAGTTATAATCCATTTATTCACTTTTTGAGCATGGCCCTGAAAATTTTATTTACCACTTAAATCATAAATAAATAATATAATCATAATAAAATTTTAAAAAGTTGCGCTCTTCTTCCCTATAGAGCCGTATATCTGATTGAAACGTGAAATTGAAATGTGGGCGGGGCTTGATTGTGTTCCTGGGGAATTGATTGGATGGTTGTGGTTTGCTATTGGCTGATCTCATGTGAGTGACATCATCAGAGAAGAGGAACAACTTATTCTGATTCAAGATTATTAACACAATGATGATGTGCACGGATAAATCATTTAGAATAAAAACTGTTTTGATTTCTTGGAGACTCAGTTGTCCCTCAGGGGCCGTCTCAGGGCCCCGGGCCGGCCGTGATCGACTCCAGCAGTGTTTGCTCAGGACACGCCACAGGACAGCAAGACACTCTTGTGTTTGCCCATCTCTCTCTCTCTCTCTCTCTCTCTCTCTCCATAAAGCTGATGCATTCCAGCGCATACGGCGTATTTATTTATCTCATGTCCTCTCGTTTAACGTGTGGAATCAACTGTCTTTTACATTCAGTTGTTAGAGTCGTGATGTGTGGAGCCGAAACACACATTACACAACGTCTGCACTCGTATCTGCTCATGTCCGGGTCATATCTCACACTAAAATCAATAAAGAGAAATGAGTAATTGTATTCTGCTTATAGAGGAGGACTAGCAATAGCAAGTATAGCTAACAACATATATTTTTATATACACTTGTATAATGATATAATTAAATATTAAATACATTTAATATACAGTACATAAATAATAAAATGTTTAATTAAGGTAATAATAATATACTGTATATATACTGTATATACAACAAATATTAAAGTGACATTTATATATATTTAATAAAATAGTATAATTATATAATTATATTATATATTAGTCAATTATATATATTAGTCAATTATATATATTATTAATATATTAAATATATACATTTATTTATATTATAAATACTACTACAAATACTAAAATTACATATTTATATAATAAAAATTTATGTATTTTTTTAAAGATATAAATAATAAGATATATATTAATCCATATAACAATTATATAGAAATGTTTATTTATATATATATATATATGTATTATATTAATTAAAAAATTAATTATATATATATATATATATAAATGCTACAGTAATGCTTCAGTATTTGTGTGTGTGTGTGTGTGTATGTGTGTGTGTGTGTGTGTGTGTGTGTGTGTGTGTGTGTGTGTGTGTGTGTGTGTGTGTGTGTGTGTGTGTGTGTGTGTGGCTTGGGAATATGACCTTGACATGTGATTGGTGGGATTCACAAAGTCATGAGTCTGGATGTAACAGGGGAAGACACATATAAACAAACACCAGTGACGATCTGCCTCAAATCCCACAGGGAAAAGCTAGTTGGTCACAGGCGAGTTCACTTTGCAACTTCTGTGGTATTTTCTCCGTTAGCGCTGCGCTTTAGCTTGTCTTCGGCTCAGATTCAGGTGGACCCGTCGGCCTGTCAAACCGGCACATAATCAGAGCCAAACAATATCAGCAACTTCCAGGCCTTGTCAAAGTTTCCTGCGTTTACAGCTCATAAAAAACTCCCACGAAATGTGTTTTTGCAGCGCGGCCCCCACGCGCTCCTCCTCGGCCCTCGCCGATGCTTAATGAGAATATTTCACACCGTCAAGCAGCAAAAGCCATGCATACTCAACATTGACCTCGTATACTTCATTTATACACAATCATTCTATTATGAATGATTCATTAGTGCATATTACTCCATCTTTGCATTTGCGTGGTGCTATTTTTGCAAGCCGGATGATCAGAACACCCACTTTTTTAAAATGTTCTCACTCAATGGCATTTCGAGGTAGTTTTGACTTTCCCTTCCTCACCCTGAGCAAGATTATTATGGTTTCACGTTATTATAATTGTTTTTTCGTTCCGTTTTTAGCACTGTTCACATGTATTGGACCCTCATTATCAATGCCGCAATATAATCCTGCAGATTGAGCAAGTGCTTTATGCTTTCATAACTCATTTCCAGCAGCGCCTTGCAAGCCGGACGAAGTGCTTTCAGTAAGATGAGCTCAAGTGCTTTCACTAAAACTTTTTTCTGTGGGTCTCTGTAGAAAGCCGCAGATGAGCGAGGTGACAGGTCCACAATGAAGCCGAGTCCGCTAAAAATAATCAGTGAGTGCTTTCATTGTATTTATGTAACACTTCCTTTAAAAACCCCCACAGCAGGATGGCAGAACACCTCCAAAGAAACAACACTAGTTAGTCATTGAGAAACACTCGAGTTAGAGACAAAAACAGGCTTTTTATGGACTTTTTTGAATGCATGTTCCTGGCCTAAATACGAATGCTTTTTAGCAGTGCTTAATATTCCAAAAACAAAATCACCAAAATAACTTTCCTTTTCAGCTGACATCAGCGAAAGGCAACATACACACTTTTTTCACCATGCAATCAAGTCCTGATGGTGAAATCAATAACGATAATCACCTAAAGAAGCACTAGCTAGAAACCCTTTGATCATTCACACCATCTTTGCATAAAGGTCACGTTTACTGACACATAACAAGAAAAGAAAATCAGCCGGATCTGCCTCAAACCGGCGTCCGATGTCAATAACATCCGGATGGGTTTATAACTGTATCTGACCGATAGAATAAAGTCAAATAAATGCATCATTCAGATCAGAAAGCATCACACAAATGAAATCCAAATTGTCTGTGCTCACATGTGCATCAGGGGTTAAAACACTTCCTGACCAAAAAGAGACAAACTGAAAACCACACACACGTGGGTGACAAAGAAACTGTGCAAATTCTGCGATGCCATCCTGTTTGGTTTAGGTTCAGCTGCCACAAAGATATTTCCTATTTCAAATGTGCACAAGCAGCCATTTTATGACGAGATATAAAACAATCGCTCCGCTTGCCGGGGAGTGAAAGACAATTCGAAGCGTTTCAATTTAAATCTCTTATTCTGAACGACATCCGTCGACGATCCACCGGCTTTGAGTTCTGAACCATTACCATGCCGAGTGCACTGGAACAATAAACTTCTGTCTTTCACAGTGACGATCAGAGTGTGCCAACATCTGGCGGCGGGACTCGTTTTTGGGTCTCCAAACCGCTGACTGACAATTATGGTCAGCTGAGAAATAATGCATCTCCAGTCCTGTAAAACAGTCGTCGTACCTCCAGCCAAAAGGACATGCTACCGTCAAACCACAAATTACTCATTTTTTATATTGTTTCACTAGTGTGTGCATTTATGTAAGTGAGGAGAGCAAAATAAAGTAAACTGTGACATATTATACCCAAAAATATTCTTCATACAGTGACTATCAGTAACAATTTGGGAGCAAATATGATTCCGACACTTTGAGCTGATCATGTTTTGCTGAAGTGTTTTTTTCTTTAATGCTCTTTTTACACACAGACTGAACAACATGAAGCATTGCTTGGTCACTGGTTGAGCTAAACTGGTATTATCTAATTGTGTATTAAATTTACCAGCTGACAGATATTCAACATAATTCATGTGTGAGTCTAACAGAAGGACGGACAAAACCAGTGAAATATCCACTGATTTAATAACTCGGTACCATTTTCTACAGTGAATAAACTGATGATGTGAGAAATGTTGAAGGTGTCTGAGTACATTTGGGTTTTGCTGTATATGCGCATGCATTTGGGGGTGCAGCTACACCACATCCTGAAAGGGGGGTCTCGGGTGACCGTGCGCCACAGCGTACCACTGTTTCTGTAAGGCGCTGACGGGTCGGAAACACATGCCCCACATCAAGCACTGACAGGTTCTGATCAAAGTGCCCTGAAGCCCTGTGGGGGATTTGAATTAATGTCTTCCAGTTTGGTCTTACTTTTCCTCGGTTCATTGTGAGGTCATATTACATCAACACCACTGCTTTAAAAATGCCCAGTAAATTCTAATGCAGATTAATTGATGTGTTATATAGAACTCTCGGGTTCTTGGCCAATTTTAAAAGGTTCCATGTGAAGAGAAATGTCTTAAATGATTGGATAATTATTTAGGTTATTCCAGTGATGAAGCTGTTTCATTCATAAAATGTAATAAAAAAATAAAAAAAGATGAATTAAAACTAAATGATGCCATAATGGAACCTCTAAAAAAGGTTCTGTAAATGAAGTGGCTCACGGAACCCTTTAAGATTCTATTAATCGTGTCTAAGTTTGTGTTTACATTGTATATATGTGTGTGTATGTATTATTATATTTATATTTATATATATTTATTCAGACATATGTCTCTGTGTGTGTGTATATATATACAGGTGAAACTCGAAAAATTTGAATATCGTGCAAAATTATTTCATTATTTCAAAATTATTTATTTCATTCATATTGTATGGCTCTGAGGAAAGTTCATGTATTTCAGTCATTCAAATTAAAAGGTGAAACTAATATATTTAGTATATATAACTATATACATATGCATGATTATACTGTTCAGAGGGCCGACATTTCTGTATTTAAAATCCTTTTTTTTATTGATTTCATGTAATATTCAAATTTTCTGAGATTTTGAATTTGGGGTTTTCATAAGCTGTAAGCCATAATCAAAATTATAACTTTTTTCGAGTTTCACCTGTATATATATATATATATATATATATAATAGATATAAATAAGTACCAGTGGCTTTCTGTCTCATTTGTTAACAGTAATTTATGCATTAACTACTGTTAACAAATGAGTTGAATAATGGTTGTATAATTCAGAAACACTGAAAACTATATTTCTGAGTGAAACTGAACAAGACTTAATTCTCTCCGTTGGGAATCGATTGGATGTGAAAAGTGGGCGTATCATTGCCCGAATAAAGACACTGGTTGAACTGGATGGAAAAGTTCAGGATTGGCGACGTCAGCTGAAATGGAAAGTCATTTAAGAGGCAAAGCAAGTTATTGCATTTTGATGAAAGATTATGAAGGCATTTTTTCTCCTTTATAATAATATGCAGTGATAAATCATCCACGAAAAATGCTTTTAGAAAGTACATTCTGAATCACCAAAACCACAGACGCAGAAAAACCCTGAGACAAACTCCTGTTCACCTGAAGGGATGATGATCACACATCTCTAGATTCACATCATCCAGCCGGCACTCGGCCTCGGTAACGCTGGCCGTATCAGCGAGTGTCCCAGAAGTCTGTGCAGTTCTCATTCCCCGCGGACAGGCATCGTGATTATTTACCGGCTGCATTACTGAATCAGTTGCTATTCACCATGAAGCCAGCAGACATTCAGTGTTCTCTCTCTCTCTCTCTCTCTCTCTCTGCCAAGGCCAATTAGTGCTCTGCTGCGCCTGCACCCCCACAGCGACTGACAGCGCTTCACAAAACGCCAGCTACATTTACTGCATTACTGCCCGAGTGTGTGACTGGGCTGCAGACGCTGTTATACAGGAGACAGGGCAAAAAAACAAAACAAAAAAAATGCTCGGTAATTTTTTCACGGTGGTCACCTGAAGTGTTCTGCAGTTTTACTGTCAGCTAAAATAAATGTACAGTGATTATTAACGTCCCAGGGCGTCGAGACTACTGTATACCTGTGGGGTAGATGTCGAACAAAATAGGTTTTTCAGAGGTAAGATTCTGATACCAATCTAGAGAGCAATATAATGTTAAATATATATATATAAGAAAAACAAATAGGTGTAGGATTTACTTTTGAAACAATTTTCACTCAGAAATTATTAGTAAATTTTACGAAGAATTACAAAGAAAGAAACACATTAAATTAAATTTGAAATAGCAAATAGAAATAAAAACACTAAAATGTTTTTTTCTTGCAAATCTTACTCCAATAACCTAATATGTATATACATATATATTATACACATATACATGATACATATATACACATATACATGATAATTGTATATGATCAAACGCAGTATCTAAGTCGTAAATAAAACAATAAAACAGATTATTGGAGTAGCTTTTACAAGAAAATACTATTTCAGTATTTTTATCTAAAAATGTTGCATTTAAGTTAAGAAAAAAAATATATATATGAGTGTGTGTGTGTACAACTGTAATTTCACACACATTTTAATATAGTAAAAATGTGTGTGTGAAATTACAGTTGATGACAGAAAATAAGATATAAAAAATGCACTGCAAACTTATTTCCGCAGTTGTTCCCATTTTCTATGGGTCTGCACTGTATTTCACACAAGTATTGGAGTTTTGTAACACAGTTTTGTGGTTCTGACTCATAAAGCAAAGCATTGAACAGTTCTGAAAAGGTCTCGCTCACCACAGAATGTGCACAGACGTTTTCACACCGCACGTCAGTAATACACGAGCACAGTGGGTCGTGAAGAGTCTCGGTGCGAGGCTTCTACAACACAGGTGTGGCTTACCCTCGCCAACATTACTTCATAAAGAACCGGCTTTTAATTATTGCAAAGGACAATGTAGGTTTAACAGTGAATCTTTTTTTGTATAAACGCCTTGATCTACACATATACAGGTGTGCTGAAAAGCACTGGAAAGGAAAAGATGAACATGATTTGGAGAATTTGATCAGGTTAAGAGGAAAAAAACTCATGTTTTCAATGTGCTGCCATACATTTGGACCACACTGTAGCAATGCACACTGCTCTATTGGTAATACTTTACAATAAGGTTCATTAGTTAACATTTATTCATGTATCAACTAACAATGAGCAATACATTTGTTACAGTATATTAGTTCATCTTTGTTAATGTTAGTTAATAAACAATCCAGCTGTTCATTGTTTGTTCATGTTAGGTCACAGTGTAATGTTAACAAATACAACCTTTGATTTTAATAATGTATTAGTAAGTGTTGAAATGAATATTAACTAAGTGCTAGAAATATTGTTCATTCTTAGTGCATGTTAACTAAGGTAGTAAAACTAATGTCAACTAATGAACCTAATTCTAAAGTGTTACCGTTCTATTCATATACCTGTTCACATTACACACACAAATCATCAAAAACACCTGATGGATGAAAATAAGAGCTGAACACTGGCTCACAGCACGTTAGAAATGACTGTCTCAGCACAGCTTCTGTTAGTTCTGGATCGCCTCTTTCCACATAATTAACTTCCCGTGTACAGAACGCAGATCAGCTGGCCGACGACTCATTTCATCTCACATCTCCATTACAGAGCCGAGGAAACAGGACAACTGTCACATACAGGAAAAATGTAATTGCTTCAAGGATCTTTTTAGTTTTTCATGCGAACAAGATTGATTGATTTGAGATTATATATACAACATTAAATAAACATATAAAGAAAATAAATTTGGTGTCCTGCTGTTGCATTGATTCAGCATGTATACATTTAAGCTCGATTCGAATTAAAATGCTGAAAGAAATGCTGAATCAGCGTAACACTAGCACACCTTTCCCATGTAAATCTCCTGCCTCAGGACGAAATGCATTTACATATAACATTTGCAATGATACATGCACAGAAAAGCCATGATTTATGAGCAATGCATGCACAAAAATAATGGCTGCAATTTTCTCCTTTGAAAATCTCTTATTTCCATTGAATTTACTGCACCGATGCATTTGGGTTAAAGTATTATTTAAGCTAAAGACAGTTGCACTCGTAGATGCACCACTCTGCACCCGTTTCCAGTAATTGCTAGGCCTACGAGTTATTTTTAGATGGTTAAAGCAGCGAAGAACAAGCTCAAAGAGTAAGACAGACAGAGACAGACTCTTTGAACGGACTAAATAATAAGTTAAGGCTCAGACTCGCTTTAAATGAATCAAGGTTTTCTGCCGTCACACAGCTGGTAATGTGCCACTGCCACCCACTTACAGGGATCTGATTCAGGAGCGATAACGTTTTTTTGGCTGCCGCTTAACATCTAAGGTGCCTTTTCTTTTGACGGCTGACACTTGGATGTACAATTGAAATTGAAAGTCAAACTTCTCCAAAACTCACTGCAAGAAACGGCTGCAAAGATTACCATGTCGCACACGTATTCTTCTGGACGTCTGCTTAAGAATCGCCAAGTCAACATTTGCAACCCATTTTACTTCTGTAATATGACTTATTTATAAATGCAACAGGATATTAAATGAGACGAGACTGACTGGATGCATGGCAATGTTATTTCAAAGGCGGAGCAAATCATTGCATTTTGATGAAAGACTATGAAGACAATCTTTATTCTTTTGAAAAACACACACTGATGAATCAATCACAATAAAACCAGAAACGTGCATTAAGAAAGAGAGACTTGGATTTCTTATGGACTTATATTGATATGTTGAAAATCAAACTCTCTTGACATAGCAACACAAGTGAGCGCTATGAATATACTTGATGATCTAAGAGTTAAAAGTAGTTGGGTTGTCTCTAACACACTGTGGTCTGCCTATCTCTGTCTGCATTAATACAGTAACACCGGTGAAGAGGGGGAAGTGGTCCATCTTCTCTTAACCTATCCAACTTCAATTTTAAACGCCGCGAATAAGCCCGGGGCGATGCACAAGTCATAATGCATTCGACAAAGATTCTCTGGGTGAAACATGCATTTATGAAGAGATGGCCTTTAGAGGAGGAATTCACAGAGCGTATGCTTAACAAACAATACACCCACTCATGAAAACGAGAGATAGAAAGTCAGTCTGCTCAAAGTGAGAATGAGTCACAGCTCAACTGAAACTTCAGCATCAAGACACCAGAAATGTTCAACCCAAAATCTTGCACTTTTACATGCTTAATATCTGAAAACTAGACTGTGCACCAATGGGCACTTGAGTAAATACAAGCATAGCAGTTACTAGCGGCGCGGGCGTGTTTGCATTGGAAGTATGGATCTGGCAGGTTTGTTGCAGGGCAAATGATGACATTGGTTAATGTGTTATCGATTGCCTGGTTGTTATGGCTGTAAAGTTGCTTCCCTATTCTGAGGTGTAACTGATAGCAAACTATATGCATGAGGACTGTTTAGTTTTCTGAAACGCTTAAAACTTTAGAAGATGTTCTAAATAGCATGAAAACAAATCAACAGAAATCCACTTTAAAGTTTTTGGTTTGTTCTGCTTTTTGGTCTTAAATTGAGAACATTTTGTTGAAAAAAATGTATATTGTCTATTGCCAATATTGTAGTGATGTACAAGCACAGCTCACACAAAAGCAGCTTTCTGTTGGTCAGTGCAGCAAATTTGCCTAAAGTGGGCCTTAAGGGCCTAAATTTAACACTCACCAAGTGCCAAATGTGAGTTAAAATTGGTTTTGGCGAATATATGAAACGGTGTCAATCGGCAGTTGGCCGGTAATATTTTTATGAATTCTAGAAATGCAATGTTGTGAGAAAAAGAATGTAAACAAATGTGAACGACACCCGGGACAGTTGATGGGCCAACGCTGCATCTTCACGAAAGTTTAAGCCTGAACAATAGACCTTATTCAGACCAGCGCCATGACAGGTATGAAAGTGAGGCTGTGAGGGATAGACTTACTGTGTTTTCAATGGGATCCGCTGTAAAAAGCTGTATAAAACTCCTAGATCACTTATAATTTTAAACAGATCATATTGTCTGGATTATTTGGTCTACTGGAATTTCTCAGAAACATATTTTTGCATGGTTTCGTCAGCAGAACAATCCACAAACACATTTAATAGCAGTACAACCCACTGAAGAGATGGAGGTCTATCCCTCACAGCCTCGCTTTCATTCCTGTTAAAAATCAAAGATGGCGCTGCTGTGAATAAGGTCTATTGAAACATTCAAGCGCTAGAAGACGCAAAAGGGAACTCGATATGTTATTCGCTGTGTGGGAAGATTTCTGTCTTATACAGCACACGAATACTGACTTTAACTATCTTTCTTGTCTTCTTGCGCTTGAGAATGGCCGTATTGGCGAGTCCCCTTGTAAACATTGTAAGTTATGTCTTTAGTGAATATAAACGGTTGAGAAAGAAAATGCATGTGTATCAGTGCATTATCTCTTATATTGACAACAGCTGCCATCTGTGTCCTTAATCTTAATCAAACAACAAAAGAGAAAGAAAAATCACTCACTGCTCTTGACTGAATAACGTTTGTAACTTTAACAAGGATTAATCTATGATGAATTAATACAGTGTTATTTTTGTTATTAAATTATATACAGTGTTACACACTGACAGTGTAACATTTGATTACTTTAGTAAATTTCTGTACCTAAAAAGAATTGTGAATTGAGTCATAACTGCCTTTTTTTTGGCCAAAACTCAATGTATATAAATATATATGATTCTGCCAACCTAATGATAAAAGATGTTGGTCACAAATGGTGAGCAACTGGAATCTTGACTCCTCCAATGGGATCTTTATATCAAAGGCTAATCTAACTAGGTAAAAAATAAATGAAAATAATATTTAGATTTATTCACTTGTGAATTCTGCATATTCCTTTGCTAAAAAAAAACTCATCCAGTTTATTCTGGCTTTGGTTTCACATACAGTACATGCACTGTTCTATGATTGACGGTTTCATACTTCACATACAAGTATGAAAAAGCTCATGCGTGTCTCAGGAATGCAGCATGTAGCATGTTTGTGTGTTAGCGACAGGAAATCATAGTCACTTATCAAGGATGGCCTAGTTTTTCAGAACAGTTTCCGGTTCATGCGACACCACTGTAAACCACTTCACGCAAACTCTCAAACGTTACATATTAATGCAAGACCTCCATACATGACCTTCAATTGGGGCCTCTCAAGAATGCTGGAGAATATTGCATTATTAAAGCTGGAGCACATAAAGAGGGCCATTGTGGTGGGGAGAGCAGGCTTTCCCCCTAAAATTTTGTTTCATAATGTCCACTTGCACAGGATCATTTTTCAACGTATGGAAGTTGGCTTGGATTACTCTGTTCTCCATTCGCCGGCTGATCTTTTCCATATGCTTAGAGCCACAAGCTTAACTCTGTGACACCCTACTATAAACACCCATCAGCAAATTATGAGTTACTCTCTGTCAACATGGCTGAATTTAAAAGCTCCATCACAGGCTGTCTCTTAACAAAATAAAAATCTGAAATGCTTCTAAACAGAGTGGTTATTAAATAACAATAGGTAAAAGCCTCTGTTTCTACCATTATATAGCCAATGTGATTCATATACTACATATTTTTTTTACAAAACATGAATATAACATTGAGGTTTTGTTAATATAACTAAGAAGAAATTGACTCCTTTCACATTTCTGTGTTTCTCAGAAGTGGAAGTCGTCAGTTGGGTAAACTTCTAAAGCGGTAAATGAGAGATGACATTAAATGTATTTTTATGTTTGCATTTACTCAAATAGCAAAAGAAAAACTCCACAGTGTTTTTAGACTTTCAAAAAGAGGAAAAAAATAGAGAGATTGACAGTCAGAAGAGAGAAAGATGTACATTTGCTGTATTAGAAACACCCTCACAGCAGGTAATATAATACAAAGTATAGTGATAGGCTATACATTTACATACATTTAATAAAAAATGAAAGAATAAAAATCTTTTTATTATTAATGACCTTTAAAACTCGTAATCACAGTCTGAGATAATGGTCCATTAACTACTTCTCAACATTTGGAAGAAAAAAAATAATGGCGGTAAAACGAAAGATGTAACTGGGCTGCTGACTGAGGATCAATAATTCACACAGCTGATTGGTTCCTGTGTATTATAATGTGCAAATTCATATTTAGTCTGTTCATTAGAAAATTACAGGAAACATTCGACAATATCACCATTCTAGATCAGATTTGGTAGGGTTTAACAACGGCCGCTAAAGCTTCACGATGTTATCTATTGCTTGATTGACACGTGACCAAAGCCAGCGCTTAAATACGTGGATTCAGTTCTGAGTTCTAAGTAAACAGAATATGAATTTGACAGTTTGCGTAAACAAGATCATAAAAGATAAGACTACACTGTTATGAGAACTTCCCAGTAACACAATGAACCCAATTAAACAAAACATCGACTATACAACAGAAAAAAAGTATCATAAACTATAACTGAATTCTGTATTATAGCCTAAACGGCTACACATAGCCTACCATCAAAACTCACAAAGGGATCAAATTTTATTTTAATTATTCATAATTCACGCTATGACAGATCACTGGAGTGACGTATAATCCGTAGACAAATGAGGATCGGGGGTTCTTTAACCGACTGCTAAAATCTTACCCTAGTCAGCCTAGTCACTGAATGCTAGTGCACAGGCTATTTTCAGTCAGCACTACATAGTCTCTTATACATTCAGACCCGTTTTTAGTCACGCGCTCACTGGCAAAACTATCAAACTTAACACAACGCATTGCACACATTTTCCGGTTTGAAATATGCTCTAATGTTCTTTGCTGAAAAAAACATCTAAATGCACCATCATCCACCGTCTATTTCTACTTGTTTCACAGCACGAATAAATGCATGAATCATCGTAGAAATCTCGCTTAGAAATATTAGCCGAGTTCCCCTTAATAAATAAATAACTCGCCAACTAATTAATTGTTCGCTACTTCTAACACGTGCAATTGCAACTACGTCACACAGGGATGCAGTTCTATCAACAAAGCAATTATGAAGCGAATTCACATCCAGACAGACAGAAAGAAAGGAAAGCTGCATGTCTCCTATATAGCCTAAGAGGAGCCGGACGGGAGATCTCCATCTTCCCTCGGGAAACAAGCTGTCTCAGTGGACTTAATAATGCTTTTCATGTGCAATGCCACATTTAGCTAATTTTGCATGAATGTGCCAGCGGTTACAGTGATGCTAGTTGCAAGTGCACAATTCCCGAGATGCTGAAGTAAGTTTGGGATGCCCGGTCCGGAGATGCCGAGGTTTCGCGCGATCCGACAATGCGCACTGAAAACTAACACATTCACCATACTCAGCCTACACTTAGTATCATGATGTGCATGATTGCAACAGATGAAACTGTCCTGAAGTGAATGAAGCAGGTTATTTCCCACCTGGGAAAGATAAACTGGTGCGTAAAGAAGAAGAAGAAGAAAAAGCCAACGCATGGTGGGGTAAATTACCTTGTTGCAGTGGTAATAGTCCAGAGAGGAGAGGCTGGTGTCGGTGGGTAATGTACAGGAGCCCACGCTTGAAGGAGGTGCCGGGTAAAATCTCACATCCATCGCCCGCTCCGCTAGACTGAAGGCATGGAGAGCAGATCGCGCTTCTGTTCTCTCTCTCTCTCTCTCTCTCTCTCTCTCGCTCTCTCTCTCTCTCTCTCTCTCTCTCTCTCTCTCTCTCTCTCTATTGTTAACCCAAACAAAAAGCAACAGAACGACTGAAAGAGAAAGGGGTTGAGCCTGTGTTCATGCTCTCCTCACATCCGTTCGCGGGATTTGTTCTGTTCCATATGAAAACACG
>JAULUF010000007.1:350000-362500 GCA_031834385.1 Semotilus atromaculatus | reverse complement strand
CTTAACTCTAACAGCAGCTCAAAATGTGTGAAAATGAGTGTGTGTGTGTGTGTGTGTGTGTGTGTGTGTGTGTGTGTGCTCGTGTTTATATTACATTGTGGGGACCAAATGTCCCCACAAGTATAGTAAAACCTGAAATCACCTACATTGTGGGGACCAGTCAGCGGTCCCCATGAGGAGAACAGCGTATAAATCACACTAAGTAATGTTTTTTAAAAATGTAAACATGCAGAATGTCTCCTGTGATGGGTAGGTTTAGGGACAGGGGCAGTGTGTGTGTGTGTGTGTGTGTGTGTGTGTGTGTGTGTGTGTGTGTAAGGGGACAGAATATACAGTTTGTACAGTATAAAAACCATTACGCCTATGGAGAGTCCCCACAAAGATAGCGAACCAGACATGCGTGTGTGTGTGTGTGTGTGTGTGTGTGTGTGTGTGTGTGTGTTTTCACGGCTAAGGCCACTTGTGTTTGTGTGTGTGTTGTGTGTGTGTGTGTGTGTGTGTGTGTTTGTGAGTGAGCTGTCATTGTCATCGCAGTAGGACACTTGTTGTCTCTCCACGACCGTGTGTGTGTGTCAACATGCTTATTGTACCACATGCAGTCAGTGTGAGTGTGTTGGAGAGGGTCCTGGGGTGGGAACTTGTTTAATAAAACCCACAGATGGAGAACTCAACAGGCATGTGGAGTAGACGCTCGCTAGAGCTCAGAGAACATATGAGTTCATGCATTGCATTTATATGCATGCACATGCATGTTTTATGTATCTGTGTGTGTGTATATTTAGGGGTTAACAGGCTCAGGGATTCCATTGCATCACGGCTTTGGAATGTGTAGTGCCTCCCTTCCCAGCATCCTCTTGTGTTCAACAAAGAGCAGGGACAAAGATTTTGCTAGTGCAAAGATTTGTTTATGAAGGACTGATAAGCTGCAACCCAACGACCCCCAGAAACCAATTATATACCACTTTAATTGATCGAATCTCACAAAACCTGTCGAGAACACGTCCGGATCATTATTATTTCACCCCAAAATCATGAGAAAGACGCTGGGGTAACTGTGAGTAAACTGTTGATTCATCAAAATACAGAACATTGTGATTCTCTGGTGTTTCAAAACTGTGATCTGTTAGTTAGTTTGAGTTATAATTACCCTAAAAAATTATAGTAATCTATAAAACTGTAATCTATCTGTGTTAGTTTGAGACCTGACCAAAAAAAAAACAATGACGTGATGTTATTATCTGTATATCGACGAATGGCAGAAGGGGATGTGGAAACCTGTTCAGAAACAATCCAAACATCATTATTTTTGCAATTGTTACTGAAACATATATATATATATATCCATTATAGTTATGCAAATTGGTGAATTATATATACATTTCTGGTATTAGTGCTGTCAAATCAATTAATCGCTATTAATAAAAGTTTGTAAATATAAAATATATGTGTATTGTCATCTATCTATCTATCTATCTATCTATCTATCTATCATATATACCATCTCTATATACACCCTCACCCCACCCACCCATACACACACACACACACACACACACACCATATACACACATATATATACATATATACTAATATATACACTTTATTGCATTGACATTATTTTTTATTAATTTGCATTACTATATGGAAAATTGCATTCTCATTAAATTGATGCAAAAACACTGACACTATTATTTAAATTGTAAACTTTACATATACAGTATTTTGCCTTTAACTCATACTAGTTTCATAAAAAAAAAATGCATTACAGTAATGAGAAATGAGCACAATGAAAATAACAAAAAAGTCATACATCCAGACATATACAGTAATGAGAATTTGAAGGGGAAATGTGCTTAAAAATAGACAGAAATTTTTTTATGCAAAATAAATTCTTATAATTTGTTTCCATTGATTTGGGGGTTGAATGTGACCTAGACGTGTTTTTCATGAGATTCATCCTATTACTCCAGCACTTAGCCAATTAACAAAGCAGATGACACTTGATAAAAAAACCCGAACGTATGTGGGTCACAAAAAACCTTCGAAAACAGTCAAAAACGGCAGTCATTACCTTCTTTACAGTAAATGAACTCACACTCACACTTGAGCGAGACACAAACGTGTGTGAAGAGAGACCGCGAGTAATAAGGGCCGATAAATAAGGGAGGTTACACAAGTGTTATTAAATGTCAAAATGATTACTGTGTCAGTGAACGGCTGGCTTATTCGAGCTGAACACGTCGCGTTGAGCTCTCGTCACAGACCACCTCAACGAACAAAAAAATCCACTCTTATTATAAACTTATGTCTCGACACATTAAACCTTTTCCTCGCATTTATTGTTTCTGAATGCTTGTATACAGAATTAATTTCACTGGCTGCAGATATACGAGTGCAAGCTTCACATTTAAAAGGATATACTTCACCTAAAGGTCATCATTTACTCACCCACATGTGGATCCAAACCTGTATGACTGTCTTTCTTCTGGGAAACACAAAAGGAGATATTTAGTAGAATGTTCACGCTGCACTTTTCCATTCAATTTTAACGTGCAGATAAAACGTTATCAAAATGATTCCCAAAATGAATGGATCCGTGGAAATACCAAAAAAATCGGTATTATGCAATGCAGGACAAACAAGTAATTTGGAGATGTCACTTTGTAAAGAAAGATTATGTGCCTGCAAATACATATTCAAACACGCAAAGTGTGTGTTCTCGAGCACAAACAGTGTCGTGTGCAAATAAACGTCCAGAACACATTAAAAGTTTCTGTTTTCATTAAGAACGGTGTCGTGTTAGCAGCCTTTAAGTTAATAACTAATGATCTTTACAACAGAAGTGAATCAATCAAAACTAACTTTATCTGGACAATAACTTTATTCTAGATGTGCTGTAAAGCCAAAACAATCTGTTACTGTAATCTCCTATTATCACTGTAAAGCTGCTGGGATATTGTTAAAAGCGCTGAATAAATGAAGGAGACGTGACTAAACTCAACGCAAGCAGAAACTGTAAATAAAAGTACACGATGTGATGGTTTGTGAGGAAACAGGTCTAGTTGCTGATTGATTCTGGTAATCTTCTACTCATTTACATTGTCTGATGAACTCGATGCACTTTATGTGTGTGTGTGTGTGTGTGTGTGTGGGCATGAGATTCAGACCGACGGTGCAGGAAAGAAAACCATCATGCTTTGCAACCACGAGAGTGTGAGTAAATGATGACCAAATTCTCTATTCCTGTAAGTGCTTGTTTAGGGTTGATAGCTTGTGTTTGCTTGCTTTGGTGAGAAACCTGTGTGATTTTACAGGGATATTCATTTCATCCTCCGTAACCCTTCCGGCCCCGGATCATCACAACACGTGGACGGTTGAGAGAGACGTCTGTCGGCCTTTTTCATATTGTCATGTGATTTTACATTCTGCAACCACCAAAAGTAATATAACATAAAATAAAATCTATAGTACACAATCAAATGAAATCAAATTCTTCCATGTAATCTATACTATACTTGTACATATGATCATATTAAATATTTAAGCTATAATATACTGTCATTATAGTCCCATTATAATACTCACGCGCACACACACGCACACACACACACACACACACTCAAACACATCTACACACAAAAACACACACACACACACACACACGCACACACACACACATGTCTGGTTCGCTATCTTTGTGGGGACTCTCCATAGGCGTAATGGTTTTTATACTGTACAAACTGTATATTCTGTCCCCTTACACACACACACACACACACACACACACACTGCCCCTGTCCCTAAACCTACACATCACAGGAGACATTCTGCATTTTTACATTTTCAAAAAACATTACGTAGTGTGATTTATACGCTGTTCTCCTCATGGGGACCGCTGACTGGTCCCCACAATGTAATATAAACACGAGCATCTAGACACACACATCTACACACAAAAACACACACACACACACACACACACACACTCACACTCACACACAGCAACACACACACACACACACATCTAGACACACACACACACACACTCACACACATCTACACACAAAAACACACACACACACGCACACACACACACACACACACACATCTACACACACACAAACTCTCACACACACTCACACACATCTACAGACACACACACACACACACACACACACACACACACACACACACACACTCACACAAAAACACACACACACACACACGCACACACACACAAACTCTCTCACACACACTCACACACATCTACAGACACACACACACATATAGAAATACACACACACACAAATGGAGTTATTTTAGTATCATTATATTATATTTTTTGTCAATACTTTAAATTATCTTTAATATTTTCTGTTTTAATTTTAAAGTTTGTTGTTTCTCATTTTTATTAGTATTTTAAAAATGTCTATATAGTTTTTATCAGGTTTTAGCTTTAGTTTATTTAGTTTGTTATTTTTGTACTTCAACTTAAACTAAACGAAAACTAATATATATATATATTAACAACTTCAACTATCCTTTTTATGGTTTTGTCTATTTTGTTGGCCAAATCAGCAGTACTGTACATTAATAGTAAACATAAGAAGTGTATCAACACTCTTCACACGGTATATATGCATAACCTTTTCTTATGTACACTATATGGTCATGTCTCGTGATGGAGACATGTTGCTTTTATTTCCCCTAAACGCCTTCAAACATGCCAGTAAAGAGAATTTGTTTCATGTTTACGTTGGTTATTCGAAATCATTAAATCCATAATCCTTCCTGCGGGGTTTTCAATCAGGTCTTTCTTATTGCATAGCTTTTTGCATTATAAATAATAAATGTCAGAGCAGACCTCGCTTCTTCGTAATGATTGTGACATTTCAAAATCAAAACGAGTGCACTTCACTTGCTGAAGAGTCAAATTTTCCCTCAACAAAAGACTTGACTCGAAGCCAACAAAATGACTAAGATCAGCACTTTGGTTATCATCAGACGCTCTGTCATTTTTATGTTGCTTTTCATGCACTCAACTCTACAATCCGCTCTGTCAACTCCAGAGAGAACAGGCTGAGATTGAAAAGCCCTGTTTGCTCAAACATATTCCTCTCCTCTCTCACAGTAATAGATGCACACCTGTCTCTGTCTCTCATTCTCAGCAGATAGTGTAGAGACCGCGCTAAATATATCCTTTTATAATGTAGAAGATATGAAAATAAAGGTTCTTTAGTGGCATTTATTGCTTCTTGAAGAACCTTTGACATGCATGGAACCTTTCCATCGCACAAAAGATTCTTTAGAGTGGAAAAAATAGATTTAGATTATTCAAATGTTTTTTCCTACCTGGAAACAAAAATGGTTCTTTTAAAATCCCCCTCGATAACTGTATCCCTCAAAACTAATCTTTGATCACCAAAATGACATATTTAAAAAAAAAAAAAAAAAAAGGTTCATGCCTTAAAATATCTTTAATGTAACTTGACACCCTTGCCTAATTTATTATGTGTGGTTCTTTGAATATGCAAATGAGCCCCGCCTCCACTCACTCACTCACTCAGAGATCCACTGGTTGACGATCACACGTTGATCTGATTGGTTACAAGGTCGTTTGTGACGTCAGAAACACCTGCAATTTCACAGTGTGTGTGTGTGTGTGTGTGTGTGTGTGTGTGTGTGTGTGTGTGTGTGGGTTGGTTTATGTGATTTATGAGGACACAAATTTGTATAATGACATGTGTATTACACTGGTATTACAACTTATGGGTGGTTTATGAGGACACTTCAAAAGTCCTCATAAATCAAATGGCTTAAAAAACATAAAAAACAATGTTTTATTAAAAAATTTCAAATGCAGCATGTCTCCTGTGATGGGTAGGTTTAGGGACAGGGGCAGTGTAAGGGGATAAAATATATAGTTTGTACAGTATAAAAACCATTACGCCTATGGAGAGTCCTCATAATGCTGTTGCACCAACATGTGTGTGTGTGTGTGTGTGTGCGTGTGTGTGTATGAGTGTGAGTGTGTGTGTGTGTGTGTGTGCTGTAAATCTAGTGTTTTACAGGCACTCTGTGTGATTGACAAACTTCATCTGATCTGTCAATGGCTCTCGGGTTTCTGAGAGTAACGTGAGTACAGGTTCAATCCCTCACATTGTCGGGACGACTCGTGCGATTCGAGATGTTTGGGCAACAATCCACAATAGCTTTATTCATAATGTGCTGACCGCCTTTGCTAAGAGACACAATCTAGACTTACACTAGTCCTGCTGCGCATTATAATGAGCTCGTCATAATTACACATAATTGCAGTGTACTCACATCCCAACAACAGGTTTGAAGTAAGTACACAGTTAGCAAAGACAGTTTGCCAGAACAATAGCTGCTGAATTTTGATTGTTATTATTAGCGCATCAGTCTTTTGATAATTGTAAGTCGGCGAAAACAGCGCTTCTCCACTGGTTTTGTTTCAGGACCCAAATTTTGCATTAGACATCAAGAGCTTTAGAGCTATTAGACACAGTCGTTTATCATATATGAGTAAACAAAAATGTCCCTAAAAGCATCGAAACTGCCATGTTTCATGCTCTAATAATTATTGGCTGCTGAAAGCATGAAACCATTGAAAATACAGAGACATTTGTACCTAAATACCTAATGACATTACATGATTATTAATTTTTTTTTATACATATTGATTTTGAACAGACCTCTGTGACCCATTTTTAGGATCTGAATCCCAAATGTGCAGCAATAATTATTTCCAATGATCAGAGCAAGATGTTTGCAAACCTTTTCACTCACTTTTACATGCAATTTTCAGTATTCTGATTATTGTGGTTATTATTAACTGCCATTTTTTTTGATGACATGCCCAAAATGTCTCCATTGCAATGTTTTCAACATTAATATTATATTCATGTCAACATGAACTCAGTTTCTTCAGCAGCCAAAAATAAACATGCAGTTTGATCAAAGTGAAACGGGTTTGATCAAAGCGTTTACATGAATGTTTATTGTGATTAAAATCGGCATACGCCATATATTTTACTATGATCATTGTTGCTATGATTATGACCTTAATCTCATGAATTTGATTGAAGATTTGTGTTTACATGAGGTAAGGTTTAATCGCAATATTGTCTAAATATCATTATAATAGCATTACAAGGGTGCATGTACAAAAAACATTGAGAGTTTTCAAAAATTATCTGCAAAAATAAGTTCATGTGATGATTATGATATTAAAGTAAACAGAAATGTCCTTAGCATTGTTTCTAAAGATCTATTTCATGCTCTAAAAATGATTGGCAGCTGAAAGCATGAACCCTATTGAAATTAAAGAGACTTGATACAAACTGAATAAATAAACGCATAACTTATTTTGGTATCAAAATTAAGCATTTGTGTCATTCCATGTCAACGCAACCAGAGGTCAAATTTTAATTTTGATCATTTTTTCCTGATGAAATAAATACATGAATGAAGAAGAAAACCAATATAGTCAATGTCATGAATGTATTGTCGAGGGGGTCAAAAAGACAATTTTCACCTGAGATTTGGTGCCAAATTACAGTGGCTAAAAATGACTTTAGAAAGACGGCAGCATCATTATTTTATTACTGCATGTAGATTATAGATCAGCTGTATGTGTTACAGAACAGAGACTCACAACAAGGATGATGAACAGTTTATTTGAGATCGTGGGTATACTGGAGGTAAGTGATGAACATAAATATGATCCCAGCAAGCAATTTTGCGTTTAAAAGACGTCTAATAGTCGTGCAAACACAGCCCAGACGTCTAGGCTAAAACACAGCAACATTTGGGCTGTCAGTGAAAATGTAATAGACATCTAACCATCTGCAAGAATAGATGCACATGCTGTGCATAGAACATGTCAAAGAAATGAAACCAAACACCTTGTAATCACTGTTGACTTTGCTTACATGATGGAATATCATTCATCAAGTTATTTTAGCAAAAACGACATTCAAGGTTAATTTGGCTAGAAGTGGGTTACTCATAGCTATATGTGACCCTGGACCACAATACCAGTCACATGGGTCAATATTTTGAAACCGTTTATTACCGTTTAGGATTGAACCAAGGACCTTTAAAATGAAGAAATATTTGTTAAAAACCAAAATATGAAAGGATATTAAGATGTACTTCTTGAGTTACAGGCATGCAAACTTAGGGCAAAAAAACATAAAAGTGCTTTTTCCCATTTTTGAACTGTGACCCTTGGCATATTATGCAACAAAGATAGCTAAAGTCAACAGATTATAATAATAGATCTACCAATCTCTGTGTAAAAATAAAATAATGATGCTGCCGTCCATCCGAAGTCATTATTACCCTGTAATTTCGCTTGAGAAAATTGTCATTTTGACCCCTTCGACAATACAGTGGATTACCCAGTAAATATACAGCCATTTTGGCTTTCATCAATTTGTCTTTCTTCCGAAAAATATTACATTAATCAAACATTTGGATGTTTTGACATGGAATGACCCATTTTTTACATGCGTTTGAAAAGACAGATGACCCGTTTTCAGGACCGGATCCACCATTTGAGATCCACTGACATGCGATTGAAATGGAAAATGAGAGTTTTTAAAAACATCTCTGGAAGCATGCAGCCATATAAAGTGTGCTGTGCTGAAGTGAATGATCTAATGCTCTCTCAGCATGTGCACATCGAGCATCACAGCAGAAGATCATGTGACTCTGTAAGCGCTCGCATCGCTGAGGAAAACGCAGAGATGATACGATAAACTGTCAATCCCTACAGGAGAAAAGAAACAAAACGTTAATAAGTAATCAGAAACCTCATCATGAGGATTTGGCCTTTCCACGTTTTTGACAGCATCACGGACACGTTACAATCCACATTGAGGAATCACAACAAGTGTGACCTTTACCAAACATGGAGAACGAAAGAGAAAAGGTCACATGAGGAGGAGGAGGGAAAACGAGAAGTCTTCTTTACAGATAATGCACAAGCCATCTGCAAACTGATGACATCACGAATTGATTTTTGATTGACCAATCAGCGGAAAGGGGCGTTTCATTCCCGCCCACATGTAGAGATGAACATTCAAGCTGTTTTTTTTTATTTTATTTTCTACCCTTGAACGTAAAAACGAAAAATCAAGCTGAATTCTTGTTTTTCAAAAATAAAAATAAAAAAGGGTGGTTTTCTCATTTTTTCCACTTTCAATATTAAATCAAAAAACAAATTAATAAACGATACACAGATTTTTTTCATGTCTATTTAGCATTTTATTTCAGGATTAGTTTTAGTAATTTTAGTACTTCGACCTTTTGCCAAGGCAACATTTCTAACTTTTCATCTAATATTTTTGAATAAATAAAAATTCAGCTTTATTTCAGTTAACAAAATGATTTAAAATTTTTTAAATAATTATTTTTAGGGTGTTGCTTAGTCGTATTTATTTATATGCTATTATCGTATTTATTACTATTTTGAATTTTTTAATTAAAATTTTTATTTAAGTTTTAGTAATTTTGTTATTTGCTTTTGAAAAAAGCTTTTATTAAGCTGAAATTTATTTCAGGGTTAGTTTTAGTCATTTTAGTACTTATTTCATTTAGTGGCCAATGCAACATTTCTAATATCTAATATTTTTATTTTTCATTTTTGTTTCAATTATCAAAATTGATTTTTAATACTTTTAGTTAACAATAGCCTAACAATGGTGTTTTCACACTGGGGGAAAAAAATAGTAACATCTAAATGAACTAGTTTTATTCAAAGTCAAAAATATTATTTAACATTACTAAGTCATAGCCTATATTAATTTATACCAACAATATTACTTGTTAATGGGTAGAATAGCTCTTTAAGGTAAGCACCATGTCAATACCATGGTACTATATACATGTATACATCAACATACCATGGTCTGTTTTTTTGTGCTGTTCATAAACGTCAGTGAGTGAATCGAGGAGCTCAAATGATGTGAGCAAAGCTTTACTCTCTAGAAACTAAAAGCCAGATAAACTTCTGACGTGGCCTTTGTTGAAATGACAATACATGCTGTGACTTAATGAAGCACTTTTTAGTCAACATCTTTGAATTTGTCCCGTAAAACTGACTTTGAGACCAACAGAAAATAAGAATTGTGATATTTGTAATTGCATTATGGCAGGAACGCACAGGACTCTCTGGGATTCAATCGAATTAAACACAGATATCTCCGATTGGATTGCGGCTAAATTAGATTTCTGGCTACCAAAAGGCAAGGAATGTAATTTCATTCCATCTGAAAAATATCAAGAAAAAACAAACCGATGCAGGTCTAATCTAAATCCATCAGATATATTAAAACACAAGAAAAATATACTGTCGGAGAACATAATGTTTGAAGACAAAACGCTTGGATAAAACATCCTGTGGGAATTCTTCCATTACGAGATTAATGGATCCTTTCCTGGAAAGTCGGAATTTCCAACGTCCTACTTGGAAAAGTGCAGATCGTAGTCTGATGCTCGATTGGTTTTGTAATCTAAAGTCTTCCAAGACCAGGGTTGTTATTAATAACTAAAAAATAAAGCTATAAAAAAATTACAATTTTCATTTTAATTTGTGCTTTTGTCAATTCTATTAATTAAAAAAAACATTTCTATTGAGCTTTATTATTTTTTCAGTGTCAGTTTTAGTCATTTTAATACTTATTTAATTTACTTGGCAAGACGACATTTCTCATTTTAATTTCTAATATTTATATTCTATTTTATTTCAGCTTTTTTTTCAAGTTTAAGTTTAGGGTTATTATGGTTAACTGAAACTAAAGCTATTTAAACCATTTTTTGTTAAGTGAAATAAAGCTGAAATTATAACACACACACACACATTTTTAAAGATTTTTAAAAAGTGTAGAAATGTTAGAACATTTTAAATGTTTTAAAACTATAAAAAGCAATGACAGGAAATAAATAAAAAAATTAACTGAACTAAAAAAAGAAACCTAAATTGTAATATAATTTTTTTTAAATGGCCAAAGCACAGATTAAAAATTCTCAAAATTTACAAAGAACACTGACTGTAAATAATGCTAAAATAACCCTGTCTGAGATGATGTCATGTGAACTTGATGGCGCTCAGGTAAACACATTATTACAGGAACATTACACTACTTTATAAGACACCAGGAATGCATTCAGAATCTAAACTTGAAAATATTCAAATCAACCCAATATTTATGTGTTCAGCATATTTTTATGCTTAAGAAAGTTACTTTTAATTTAATGCCCCCATGCTGAATAAAAATATAAATTTCTTTCAAAAAATTCTGGCACCAACTTTTTCAACGGTAGTGTGTGTGTGTGTGTGTGTGTGTGTGTGTCTGTGTCTGTGTGTGTGGGTTGGTTTATGTGATTTATGAGGACACAAATGTGTATAATGACATGTGTATTACACTGGTATTACAACTTATGGGTGGTTTATGAGGACACTTCAAAAGTCTTCATAAATCAAATGGCTTAAAAAACATAAAAAACAATGTTTTTTGAAAATGTAAAAATGCAGAATGTCTCCTGTGATGGGTAGGTTTAGGGACAGGGGCAGTGTGTGTGTGTGTGTGTGTGTGTGTGTGTAAGGGGATAGAATATACAGTTTGTCCAGTATAAAAGCCATTACGCCTATGGAGAGTCCCCACAAAGATAGCGTGTGTGTGTGTGTGTGTGTGTGTGTGTGTGTGTGTGTGTGTGTGTGTGTTAGCAGTCCAAACACTGCCACAGTCTTTCTCGTTTCACATGTGTTTGTGAAATCTCTCTCCAAACTTTCTCTTCTACATTATAAGGATTCAAACCAAATTGCAGTTCCCGGCCCCATGGCCTTCAGGATCTGGACGCTAGCGCACAAACTCTCGGCTTGTCTGAAGGCTTGAAGGAATGCATGTGGGTTATGTAACGTGTCGGCAATATTCCAGCAGTTCATCTAGATAGAAGAATAAAGAATGACAGGCTTATCTTGACAACATCACAATGTTCTCCAGAGCCAAAGTTTGGAAAAATCTCTCCGCCAGAAGTCCACATCTCATCCCATGCCCGGAAAACACCACATTTGAGGAAGAAACACACGCGTCTAAAGCCATTTAACATTCTCAAGTAGGAAATTAAAGGAATAGTTCACACATCTCACCATCTTGGTGAAGTTGTACATTGAAGAAAAAAGAAATAGGATCAATAAGTCATGGACTTGTGGCAACAAATGTTTTTTCAAGTTCAACATATCTTAATAAACACAAGTTTAACATAAAAGTAAAAAGCCAGAAACTGAACTTAAGTTTTTAAGTTGAAGTAGGTAACACATTTTTACAGTGCATTAATTAATTTCTTTTTTAAACATTCAAGATACTCTTACTGGAGAAGCTAAATGACTTAAAAATGTGTCTAAAGTGATTTTATACTTAAAACAACAAATATCTGACAATGGGGGTTAAACTTCATTCAAATGGACTATG
>JAULUF010000007.1:205000-342500 GCA_031834385.1 Semotilus atromaculatus | reverse complement strand
CTAATTATAACTGCTCATATTGTGCTACATTCCTGCTAATCTACAAACAAAACACAATAACACAAAAACACAACATTTCCTGTAGCTACACGTCACGTCACCTAGTCAGGCCAGTTCGATATTTTGCTGCATTTTCTACGAAGGCCGTCTTTGCAGATATAACCATCTTCCTCACAGACGCCATTATCCTCTCCACAGCTCTCCATGACAACATCCTGATGTCGGTGAATAAAATTCAGAGTCATTGTTATTTGACGCTTAAGAAACGTAAAACCTGGTTGTGGTACAGTGTCAGTGATTAGTTGTGGAATCTTACTGCATAAATTCAATCTTATTTAATCCTCCATATGAAAGTTTATGTGTTTGAATTATTTTTATTTAGTTCAAAACAGGACGTTTGTAGTACTAGTTATTGGAGTCGAACTTCCACGCCTGTTATATAGTAATTATGTATTATGTATTTACCAATGCTCGGACACACTCGGTCTCTCTCCCGCACTATCGAGCGCGCTCTCGGACACACTCGGTCTCTCTCCCGCACTATCGAGCGCGCTCTCGGACACACTCGGTCTCTCTCCCGCACTATCGAGCGCGCTCTCGGACACACTCGGTCTCTCTCCCGCACTATCGAGCGCGCTCTCGGACACACTCGGTCTCTCTAACGCAGTTCACTTCTCTTTTGTCCAGTCCGGCGTCTGATTGACTCATGGAGGCACGTGATCAGACAGTGGTTTACGGAGCGCTAGATTGGCTTTGCAAAAAAAAAAAAAAAAAACGTTGATACGGAGTGTTCTGTGAACCGAATGATGCATTTTAAATATATCGCTCGATCGCGCGAATTTGATCGTGGAAAGCTAAAATCATGATTAAAACTCGATTAATTGTGCAGCCCTAGTTGGGACCTAAGTAGTCTCTCCCTGACAGTTGTACTCAGGGTAGACACAAGGGGGCGGACATCTATGTCCTGTTCCGGATTCACTAGGCCAAGACCTGCTGGTTGTGCGTTTGCTCAGGCTGTGTCAGGAGAGCTGGACCTGAGAGCCACATGGTGTCTTTGAGGCGTTCTGCTGAGATGAATCTCGCTGCGTGATCAGCAGGATTGTTATCCGTTGATACAAAGTGCCACTGTGTGGGGTCGGAAAACCTTCTTATCCGCTGCACTCTGTTGTTCACAAAGACATAAAATCAACGCTTTTCATTGTGGATGTAGCCCAACACTACCTTACTATCCGTGAAACAGCTGATGTCATCTATCTGAATGTCCAGTTCAGCAGTAATTAACTCTGCGATGTCCACTGCTAACACGGCAGCACATAGTTCCAACCGCGGGATAGTCAACTCTGGTCGAGGGGCTGGTTAAGGGTTCATTGGGGTTCTATATAGAACCATAGACTGTAAAAAAAAAAAGTTGGATTAACTTAAAAAAGTAAGTTACCTGGTTGCCTTAAAAATTTGAGTTAATACAACAAAGGAGATTGGTTTAATAAATAGAAACTCAAAATTTTGTGTTATCTGAACTACATTAATTATCTAAGTTGATTTGACAAAATGTAAAAAGTTGTGATAACAAATCATCAAAATGTATTTTTACAGTGTAGGGTTCTTTACTCAACTCAGGTAAAAAAGGTTCTATAATGACAAGAAAGAACCCTTTTGGCACAAAGGTTCTTTATAGGCTATTATGCATTCATATATTACATTATTCTGCAACATTTTGTATCTGTACTTAAATTATTGTTTATTAATCTGTTGTAGTAACTTAATATCACATTTTAATCATGCTGATTTTTGGAGGAGAACAACTGAAATGGCACTCTTCGTGTGATATTGATTAACTACATAAAATGATATAAATATATACATTTTCTAACCCCCATATCTTGAATTTTGTGATCATTCACATGCATTCATAAATACATTTTAGGGTCTTGATGTTTGTCAATAATATGAAATATTTAATTCGGAAAGGAGAAAACAAATTATAATGAATGAACCCCTAAAAGGTTCCATACAGAACCCTTTTCCTGGTTACAAAGAACCCTTAAAAAGGGTTCTGTATAGAACCTTTTAGGGGTTCCAAATACATAGCGCCGATAGAAGCTTTTAAGGTTCTGAAGGATTGCAAATTTATTAAAATGTGTAATTTAGGATCCAATACAATAGTATATCAACTGAGAAACGTTCTGTACATTGAATTTAGCATTTAAGGTTAGGATGGTGATATATATATATATATATATATATATACATATACACTCACCGGCCACTTTATTAGGTACCCCATGCTAGTAACGGGTTGGACCCCCTTTTGCCTTCAGAACTGCCTCAATTCTTCGTGCCATAGATTCAACAAGGTGCTGGAAGCATTCCTCAGGGAGTTTGGTCCATATTGACATGATGGCATCACACAGTTGCCACAGATTTGTCGGCTGCACATCCATGATGCGAATCTCCCGTTCCACCACATCCCAAAGATGCTCTATTGGATTGAGATCTGGTGACTGTGGAGGCCATTTGAGTACAGCGAACTCATTGTCATGTTCAAGAAACCAGTCTGAGATGATTCCAGCTTTATGACATGGCGCATTATCCTGCTGAAAGTAGCCATCAGAAGTTGGGTACATTGTGGTCATAAAGGGATGGACATGGTCAGCAACAATACTCAGGTAGGCTGTGGCGTTGCAACGATGCTCAATTGGTACCAAGGGGCCCAAAGAGTGCCAAGAAAATATTCCCCACACCATGACACCACCACCACCAGCCTGAACCGTTGATACAAGGCAGGATGGATCCATGCTTTCATGTTGTAGACGCCAAATTCTGACCCTACCATCCGAATGTCGCAGCAGAAATCGAGACTCATCAGACCAGGCAACGTTTTTCCAATCTTCTATTGTCCAATTTCGATGAGCTTGTGCAAATTGTAGCCTCAGTTTCCTGTTCTTAGCTGAAAGGAGTGGCACCCGGTGTGGTCTTCTGCTGCTGTAGCCCATCTGCCTCAAAGTTCGACGTACTGTGCGTTCAGAGATGCTCTTCTGCCCACCTTGGTTATAACGGGTGGTTATTTGAGTCACTGTTGCCCTTCTATCAGCTCGAACCAGTCTGGCCATTCTCCTCTGACCTCTGGCATCAACAAGGCATTTCCGCCCACAGAACTGCCGCTCACTGGATGTTTTTTCTTTTTCGGACCATTCTCTGTAAACCCTAGAGATGGTTGTGCGTGAAAATCCCAGTAGATTAGCAGTTTCTGAAATACTCAGACCAGGCCTTCTGGCACCAACAATCATGCCACGTTCAAAGTCACTCAAATCACCTTTCTTCCCCATACTGATGCTCGGTTTGAACTGCAGGAGATTGTCTTGACCATGTCTACATGCCTAAATGCACTGAGTTGCCGCCATGTGATTGGCTGCTTAGAAATTAAGTGTTAACGAGCAGTTGGACAGGTGTACCTAATAAAGTGGCCAGTGAGTGTATATATATATATGATTCTGTAGTTGTCAGATTACTGAAACTCTTAAATGGCTCTTTCCTGGCAGTCCTGTTCTCTCTTGTAAGTTAAATGAGTCAAATTACTGAGACTCAAGCCCTTTGTCTCTATGATAATGTTAATGTTTGAGCAATCCAGGCTGATGGGATTAGCATCTCAAGGATCCGAATAACGGTTATGCTGATGAGATCAGGGCTGGGGAATTTCCGGTAACGAGCAGACTTCCGTACTACATTTGCATACTTTGTTTCAGAGTGACTCCACCTCTATGTAATCCCTCCCCCTTGAAATATATAAAAACTACATGTAAAGTTCCCTTAGTTAGATGAGTTTGGGACGACTACACCGACACGCAATAGAGAACTTTGCTTTAAAGATACTCCACCGTCTCCTGGTCCGAGCTTCTGAGTTTTCTACACTACAAGAGAAAATAAGATCACAACAGTTCTATATAGAACCTTTTCTTCTAAGAGTGTAGAACAAAGGCATCTTGATCAAAGAGCCTTAAGTAGGCCACAGCTGCTACTGACTTGACTGATGCATCCGAGAAAATGCAGAGTTCTCTGCGTTGGGCTGTGGGACGAGAGATCTGCGTGTAGGATCTAGGTATCTGTAGGTCTCTGAACTCTTGGAGTGATTCTCTCCATGCTGTCCATAGTTGCTTTTTCTCTGCAGGTAGCGGTGCGTCCCAGTCGTGACAGTCAACTGTTAATTCCCAAAGTATGGCTTTCCCCTGCAACAAGATCGGGGCGACGAATTCTTAGGGGTCATACAGGCTGTTAAAGGTTGACAAGACTCCACGTCGTGTAAAGGGTTTGTGTTAATCAGACACCTGAAATGGGAATGTGTCGTTCTTCAGGTCCCAACTGACACCTAAACTTCACTGCGTGGGGAAATCGTCGGCTCCCGGATATACATCTTTTAGGTCGCCTCCAGCCCTTCCTCTATGTTAGTGATGCACAGAGTCAGACTTTGGTTAACTGCTTCATTATGTCTCGTCTAGACTACTGCAACTCACTTTTCCTTGGTCTCCCTGTTAAATCACTTCAAAGGCTACAATATATTCAAAACTCGGCAGCCAGGCTCCTCACTCATACCAGACGATCATCGCACATCACTCCCATTCTCCACCAACTCCACTGGCTACCAGTTCTGTCCCAGATCAAATACAAAGTACTACTACTCACTTTCAAAGCCCTGCACAACCTTGCTCCACCCTACATCCGCGACCTTCTGACACCGTACACTCCTTCCCGTTCACTCAGATCCTCTGACCAAAATCTCTTGGCTATCCCCCGCTCCAGACCTTCAGTGCCTTGGCTCCCAAACTCTGGAACCGCCTCCCACAACCTCTTCGTGACTGTACTTCTTTACCATTCTTTAAAGCACAACTCAGTTCAATGATCATTACTCCACTCCAAACTCATAGCTTCATACAGATAACTTGTCTTTGTTGTATTGTTTTGGTTGCTTGCTGTTGTGTTTCCTTACCTTCCCACTATGTAAAGCGACCTTGGGTTTGAGAAAGGCGCTATATAAAATAAACGTATTATTATTATTATATTATGATCGTCTGAGGGGAAGGCTGCCATAACCTCTGCATTGTTTGACGCGATCTTATGCAGCCTGAGGTTGGAGCGTGCCAGCATCTGCTGTGCCCTTTTGAACAGGTCGATGGCAGCTGAAGCAGAAGGTAGAGATTTTAATGCATCATCTACGTAGAACTCCAAGAAGGTCTCCTCTCCCTCTTGCGCAGTCTTTCTCAGTCCAACAATAGCTACGGCCGGTGAAGGACTGTTACCAAAAACTCTATTAGTCATTGTCTTGATACCACAGAAAACGTAAGAAGTTTCGGTGGTCTGGTCTGACAAGGAAGCAGAGGAACATCTGCTGGATGTCCGCTGTGACGGCAACAGAATCCTGGCGGAAACGAAGGAGCACGTGTAGGAGGTTATTAAAAATGTCTGGACTAGTCAGGAGGACATTGTTAAAAGAGACGCCATCGTGTTTAGCACTTCTGATCTGTCCAGGTTTCTTAGAGTGATATACCCCAAAAATAGGTAGATACCCGCACTCCTCCTCAGGTTTGAGCGGGGGTGCTTCTTCTGCATGTTCATTCGGAAATATCTTTTCGATAAATGCATTGGTTTCCTGTTGAAGAAGCGCTGGAGTGATCTGAAAGGGTTAAGAGCTTGAGCCTTGTTGTTGGGCAGACGACGTCTCTGTGTCTTAAAGGGTAAGGGAGCCGTCCAACTGTTATCTTTATCTTTGTAAAACCCTAGTTCCATGATGTTCAGAAAAGCCACGTCTTCAAATGAAGGTGCAATTTTGTCATCGTCTTTGGATCTCTGAAACACAGTGCATCCTATGTGGTCTTTGCTGTTCTTGCAGATGAGAGACCCAGTCCTGTCATGGGTTTCTTTCACAAAGTAGCGGTTGGGACATGGCTTGAAGAGGGATGCTCGTCCATTTTCCAGTATGTTAGTGTAGAAGGTGTTTACTGTGTCTGATGTGTGGACCTTACCAAGGCAGACACTGCCCACTATAACCCAGCGCAAGTCGAGCTTGTCGAGTTGTGCGGGCCGTTAATTTGTTTACGCACTTTATGGACTCTGATGAGGTCTCTGCCAAGCAGAAATGTTATGGGTGCCTGGGAATGTAAAGTTGGAATCTGTTTTGCAATACATTTTAGGTGCGTTTGTTGAACAGCTCCTCTGGAGTGGGAATTTCAGATCGGTTGTTAGGGATTTGGTTGCACTCTATCAGAGTAGGGAGGGAGAGAGTGACTTCTTCATCCAAAGATTGTAACTGGAAACACTCCCTGACTTCTCCACTACTCCCGCACATGTCCTGAGGGAATATGGAGAACGGTCACCTGTAACATTGAAGAGCTTGAAGAATTCTGATCTTACCAAGGACCGATTACTCTGTTCATCCAATATGGCGTACAGCTCGACTGCTTTATCCCGTTGGGCGGTAGGGAAAACTCTGACCAAACAAATCTTAGACCAGGATCTTCCAGTCGTGTCTCCGCTACAGACTTCTGTACACTTTAATGTCACTGCAATGTTTGGACCGACACTCCCATCCTCCCCGCCATGCTCGTGTGTAAGTTTTAGGGTCTTGATGGCCCATGGAGCGGGTCAAGGGTGAAGAACCGAATGGTGTCTGTCATCGTCACACTCGGTGCATCTTTGCAGAGTTCTTTGCGATATGAGATGTTGACGCGCAACAATGGAAACAGATGCCACTTTGTTTTAGAAAGGTTTTCTCTCCTCGAGGGTCTCTCTCTGAACGCACAGCATTTGTAAAGGGGATGGGCCTTCTTATGAATAGGACATGTCTTGCAGGGTCTTTTATCTTGGTGTGTGTAGGGTCAGCTGGTGTAACTATAGCTGGTGACATGTCAGTCAATACAGAACAATAATGGTAAATTCATTTTTTATTCTAATTCATTGAAATAATGAAACTTATACAATTTAACAACAACAAAAATAAAATAAAAATTCCCTCTAATTCCGTTTTTTTAAACCAAATCCAGTTTTCTGTTTTTTAAGTTTTCAATTGAAATGATCAAAAAGCATATCTAATTAATTAAATTTCTAAAAACAACAACATTTATTTTATAGTGCCCTACAATAATAAGGCCCTATGAAATGTTTTGTTTTAGAGCATCGAGCCAGATTTGTGCAAACAAAGCGGCTATTGATTATTGAACACCGTTCAATAGACTAGGGCTGCGTCCCAAATCACATTATCTCTTGAGTAGGTACTTATGTTGAATAAGTAATTACTTCACGACTGCTAAATAAGTATGTTCTATCTATAGGCCTTATAAAGCAAACTTTTATTTTGACGGGTTGCCGTGAAGACCTTTGAGTTTCTGTGTGTTTGTGATGCCTTCGAGTGCTATCGTAAATATTAGTTACCTAGTAAAAAAATCAAAGTCAAAATTTGAATGCGATAATCTCGTAATCACGACTTCAGAAGGGAACATTTCCGAGAGCATGTGAAGGCAGCGTGAAATGACGAATACTACAGAAATTAAAGTAATCAAATGTAAAATACCATTGGATAGCTTTCATTGTACAATTCAAAAACAGATTAATACTAAAGCCCCGTTCACACCGCCAGCGACAAAGCCACAGAGTTCAAGGACGATTTCACTGTTTTATATGATTTGACTGTGACCACATTCATGGATATAATAAAATGATGCATGGAAAAGAAACTGTCGACAGTCTCAGTGAGTTTAATTCATGCATTTATAGTTCGAGTGTTGTAAAGTTTAGCACTGCTGCAGTTCATTTTACAGTTTCCCCCCTGCAAATTACATACAATTAAATTACTCAGTATTTTAGCAGCATGACGACACCAAACATCCAACAAAATGAGGTCATGTCACAATAACGTTTGTCGTTACTGATGCAATTTTTTAAAACAGTAGACGGCACACACACGGTATACGTGTACAGTATCCAGAACACCAGCATATTATTCCCAGCATTCCTAATGTCACATCAACAGTTTGCTGCCAAAATGTGCTTTTCTGAATGTTTAGTGAGTGTGTGTGACGTCCTTATGAAGGTGTTGATCAGTGTGTGTGACGCTCCACAATAACCACTGAAGAGCATGTTGACCCGCAGCGAGTGTGTGTACGAGTGTGTGTACGAGGAGGAACATTACAGCTCTCTATCATCATCACTCCATCATCACGAGCATTACTGAGAGACACGACCCTTATATAAACCTGACGTGACACGCCGCTTTACTCTCTCTCCACTGTGACACTTCATTCTGCACGGGGAAAAATGTCAAAAATATTTATCCACACTTGACTGGAGTTAATTACGTCCCGGCGACCGGACGCTAATGGCATCGACTCCCAGATAAAAATCCATTTATAAAAATATTTTTAGCTAGCGATCTAATTTACTTAATATCAAATATTTATGCAGCCACAATTAGATTAACAATGTTTACGTTCCTAAAAATAAAGACATGATGTGCTCATGTTTTTTTAAAGGTTGATTTGACATCCTAGAAATTTCCCAAAATGCCACACCGGAAATTTATGCACGTATATGACTCCATAAAAACGTCCTGAGCTATGAATGAGCAACCTTTGAGCAATAATATTTTCCTCTGGTCTCTGAAAGAGGAAGTGATGTAACCACAATAATATTTTGGCAAAGGTCCAGTGAGGAACTCTCTCTCATTGTTTCTCTCTCTCTCTCTCCCCCCCTCTCCCTCTCTCTCTCTCTCCCTCTCTCTCTCATTGTTTCTCTCTCTCTCTCTCTCATTGTTTCTATCTCTCTCTCCCCCTCTCCTCTCTCTCTCTCTCTCCTCCCCCTCTCTCTCCCTCTCTCTCTCTCTCTCTCTCTCTCTCTCATTGTTTCTATCTCTCTCTCTCTCCTCCCCCTCTCTCTCTCTCTCTCTCTCTGATGGTTTATCTTCTCTCTGCATTGATGTGCAGGTGGTTTGGGACTGAAATGTCACAGAATCAAGAAGCAACTGTCAAAAACACTTGAAAGTCTTCTGGTTAACTGTGAGTTATTTAAAGCACACAGCGAATGTGAGCCAGATCAAGATGGACAAGTGTGTCTTTTCAAGAACATTTACAAAAGCAAAGTTGTTCCAGTGAATTCAACAGCACATTGAATCTAATTACTCAGAAAAACTGAAAAAGATACTGAGCTATTCATGTGCGAACTGTAATTGTATATGCATTGCAAAATAATGGGAAGTGTCTAGGCTATATCTTTTTTTGTAATTGCCTGCCATTAAAATAATTAACGTTATACAACTTGCATTGATACGTCCACTTTTCACAACTATGAATCAGAACATTTTTGGTAATTGAAACAAAATAAACATTAAATTAAATTATTTTATTTCATCAAGTTGCCAGTGGAACATTTCTCATTTTTATTCAGTTTAACTTGAAGTACTAAAATAATTAAACAAACTAAATACACTAAAACTAACAAATCAAAAAATGATACAGACATAATCCGAAAACGACAAAAACAAACAACACAATGACTTAAATTTTTAACCAAAATTAAAGTTAAAATATAAAAATAAAACTGAATTTAACATATTAACAAAAATTATAATAGTGAAACGTCAAACTCAAAAACTGAGCTGATCCAAATGTAGTGTGTTTATTAAACAGACAAAAGTACAAATAAACAAATAAAGACTGTGTTTCAACATAGAAGTCCTTAAACACAAAACAGGAATGTAACAAGTGATACTATTGCAGAATCTGCGCGTTTCTGGCTCACTTGAACACACACACGTCACTACTCAACAAATAACAGCACGCTTGTTCACTTGCATTGAAGCAATAGCGAAGATTAAAAAGCATTTGGTGAACAGAAAAGACATTGTTATTTTCCAAAATCCCCCCCCCCAAAAAAATGATGTTCTCTGTACTGTATTGATCTGTCAATCTAAAACACATTTTTGATGATGAGGATGAAAGAGGAGGAGATGCTGAAAGACATGATTTTGTTTGAATAAGAAATGAATGTATGAAATCCAAATTTCATGATATATATATATATATATATATATATATATATACTGTATATATACAGTGAAGAAAATAAGTATTTGAACACCCTGCTATTTTGCAAGTTCTCCCACTTAGAAATCATGGAGGGGTCTGAAATTGTCCAGAAATCACAATGTATGATTTTTTAACTATTTATTTGTAAGATACAGCTACAAATAAATATTTGAACACCTGTCTATCAGCTAGAATTCTGACCCTCAAAGACCTGTTAGTCTGCCTTTAAAATGTCCACCTCCACTCCATTTATTATCCTAAATTAGATGCACCTGTTTGAGGTCGTTAGCTGCATAAAGACCCCTGTCCACCCCATACAATCAGTAAGAACCCAACTACTAACATGGCCAAGACCAAAGAGCTGTCCAAAGACACTAGAGACAAAATTGTACACCTCCACAAGGCTGGAAAGGCCTACGGGGAAATTGCCAAGCAGCTTGGTGAAAAAAGGTCCACTGTTGGAGCAATCATTAGAAAATGATGCTAAACATGACTGTCAATCTCCCTCGGACTGGGGCTCCATGCAAGATCTCACCTCGTGGGGTCTCAATGATCCTAAGAAAGGTTCCAAGGTTACTGTTGGTAATACACTAAGACGTCATGGTTTGAAATCATGCATGGCACGGAAGGTTCCCCTGCTTAAACCAGCACATGTCAAGGCCCGTCTTAAGTTTGCCAATGACCATTTGGATGATCCAGAGGAGTCATGGGAGAAAGTCATGTGGTCAGATGAGACCAAAATATAACTTTTTGGTTATAATTCCACTAACCGTGTTTGGAGGAAGAAGAATGATGAGTACCATCCCAAGAACACCATCCCTACTGTGAAGCATGGGGGTGGTAGCATCATGCTTTGGGGGTGTTTTTCTGCACATGGGACAGGGCGACTGCACTATATTAAGGAGAGGATGACCGGGGCCATGTATTGCGAGATTTTGGGGAACAACCTCCTTCCCTCAGTTAGAGCATTGAAGATGGGTCGAGGCTGGGTCTTCCAACATGACAATGACCCGAAGCACACAGCCAGGATAACCAAGGAGTGGCTCTGTAAGAAGCACATCAAGGTTCTGGCGTGGCCTAGCCAGTCTCCAGATCTAAACCCAATAGAGAATCTTTGGAGGGAGCTCAAACTCTGTGTTTCTCAGCGACAGCCCAGAAACTTGACTGATCTAGAGAAGATCTGTGTGGAGGAGTGGGCCAAAATCCCTCCTGCAGTGTGTGCAAACCTGGGGAAAAACTACAGGAAACATTTGACCTCTGTAATTGCAAACAAAGGCTACTGTACCAAATATTAACATTGATTTTCTCATGTGTTCAAATACTTATTTGCAGCTGTATCATACAAATAAATAGTTAAAGAATAATACATTGTGATTTCTGGATTTTTTTTTTTTAGATTATGCCTCTCACAGTGGACAATTTCAGACCCCTCCATGATTTCTAAGTGGGAGAACTTGCAAAATACCAGGGTGTTCAAATACTTATTTTCTTCACTGTATATATATATATATATATATACACACTCACCTAAAGGATTATTAGGAACACCTGTCCAATTTCTCATTAATGCAATTATCTAATCAACCAATCACATGGCAGTTGCTTCAATGCTGCCTTCAACTGCCTTCAGTGGGGGATGTTTTCTTGGCACACTTTAGGCCCCTTAGTGCCAATTGGGCATCGTTTAAATGCCACGGCCTACCTGAGCATTGTTTCTGACCATGTCCATCCCTTTATGGCCACCATGTACCCATCCTCTGATGGCTACTTCCAGCAGGATAATGCACCATGTCACAAAGCTCGAATCATTTCAAATTGGTTTCTTGAAGATGACAATGAGTTCACTGTACTAAAATGGTCCCCAGAGTCACCAGATCTCAACCCAATAGAGCATCTTTGGGATGTGGTGGAACGGGAGCTTCGTGCCCTGGATGTGCATCCCACAAATCTCCATCAACTGCAAGATGCTATCCTATCAATATGGGCCAACATTTCTAAAGAATGCTTTCAGCACCTTGTTGAATCAATGGCATGTAGAATTAAGGCAGTTCTGAAGGCGAAAGGGGGTCAAACACAGTATTAGTATGGTGTTCCTAATAATCCTTTAGGTGAGTGTATAAACTGGATACATAGAGTACACACACGTAAAGCGATATATATCATATGGCAAATCTCAATTATACTTGACTGTTATATGCAGAAAAATTTTAACCATATTATCACCCATCAATATAACAAATATTGGATATATAATCTATCCTACTTTATGCATACAGTATTTTTACGTAAGCTGATTGTTTACATGGTTGTAAAAAATGTAATTAAGAAAAAAAAAATTTTAGCTAGTGGAAGTTCTGAATGGCCGCTACCTTAAAAACTGAAAGTTAATTTCAAACCCTGATTAAGACTGTGTGTATAATGTGTGTATGTATATTCATATTTTCCAAAGCAGAAGTGAATTTAACTTGCTCAAGCCGTCAAAAATGATTCTACCCAATTCTTTGTGCATGTGGGCTCGCAAAGTCTACCGATGCAAACAGATCATTTTTGACAGCGTATTCCTGTGCGTTTCAGACGAGCCCCCCCCCCCCATTCTCTCTGTGAGACACAAGCAGTGGAGGCAATTTAGCCAGAACTCCTGTGTATTGATCAAACCCCAGTCAAATAAATAAGCTGCCAGACTCGTGCCACTCACAGCTGACAGCGTATGAGGAGCTGGACCTGTTCTCCATCTCACATCTCACAGCCATATAACAAGAGAAATGAAGAAATAAAACCACGTTCTGGTGCTTTCAATCTCAGATAAAGGCAGGCTGAATATACAGACACAGTTATGAGTCTCATCCTTCATAAGGTATATGCATTAGTTTCTCATGCGAGAAGTTAAATGATATGATATCCTAATCTACTAATGCAGTTGCTTTCTCTTAAAGTCCACCTAGTCAACCATTTTATCCCTAAAAACTCATCTTTGATCAGCAAAATTATGTATTTAAGCGTTTTTTTCTTCCCTTTAAAATATCTTGAATGTAACTCGACACCCTTGCCTCATTTAGTATACGCGGTTCTATGGATATGCAAATGAGCCCCGCCTCCACTCACTCACTCAGAGATCCACTGGTTGACGATCACACGTTGATCTGATTGGTTACAAGGTCGTTTGTAACGTCAGAAACACCAGCGATTTCACACCGTGTTTTCGAGACTGTCTTTGGTTCACTGCAGTTTTAAGGAGGAAATACTCAGCAATGCTGTCGACTTTTTATCTATGATTCATCTTAAAGCATATAAAAAACACCACATAGACACATAAACAACATTAAAAGCTGGATTTTCACCGCAGAACCGTTTCAGTTCTTAGTGTGAAGAACTTTTATAAGAACCTTTTTCCCCTCAAATTAACCTTTTGTTCAATGGCAAAATATTAAAGGGATACTTCACCTCTGGAAACATGTGTATTTAAAACGGGTCATTTATGTAGAAGAAATGTGAAATTATTTTTGACTTTGGAGCTTTCTAGACTGAGAAAAGACAGAAAATGTATTTTTGCCTTATGTGGATGAAAGACAACAACTCCCAGAATGCACTTGCTTCGCTGCCTTGGAGGCCACGCCTACCGGTAACAGAGCGCAGTAGTTAAACAACAAGGCTAGGCTACTAGTGAGTCTCCGTGATGAGTCTGTCCATGATTTCGAGATCGAGATTGTCCAGGATTCAGCTTTTGCGTTCTACAGTCGCCTTTCCTCATGTTTACAGTGGCGAGCAGGACGAGTGACACTATGGCTCAATCCCAATTCACCCCTTTCCCCTTCCACTCCGTTTTGCGCGTTAACGTCGAGGGGTAGGGTGTCCCGATTCTTGTTGTGATAGAGGGGTAGGGCGAAGGGGTAGGGCTACATAGCCCTCAAAACTTTTTCGAGGTTTTTCAGAGGCACACTCTGAACGGAGGGCTACGAGAAAGTTCACAGAATGCATCGCGAATCACCGGCGAGATGGCTTTGCAAACGGTTAAATATTTAAATGTAGCCCCGGATGACACCATCATGCACTTCATTTACTCTTATAATAATAATATAGTCATTTAAATTAAGAAATTGTATAATAAATTATCTTTCTGAAACAAAAAAGACATCCATTTCGAGGAAGGATCGTTATAATCATCATGTTTAATCAAAGTTAAGAGCAGCGGCGCTCATTTTCAGTTGTTGTCATTGAGAAATCCTGTAAAAACTCGTCGCGTCCGTAACGTCAGAGCCATCGTCGACGACTGATGACGGATCGGGTTCATGAAGGGTTGTTCCATTTCGTAAGGGAATATTTCAACCCATGTAACTCTGTTTTACACGAAAACAAGGGGTAGGGGCAAGGGGTGAATTGGGATTGAGCCTTAGTGTACATTCTGTGAGTGAGAACGCACCCTCTATGGGCGGTTGAGAACATGCGGGACAGCGCCTACTACTGGCCGTAGTCTTTAGCCTCGGGACAAAAATCCTCTGATGACGCAAAATTACGATTTTTACGTCATCGGAGGATTTTTTCCAGACAAAAAATAAATAAATCTCTAGTCTCAGGAGGATATGAGAGAGGAAAGCACGGTAATTCGAAAACACTACAGCTTGAAGCTAAATCCTGAAGTATCCCTTTAAATTATTTTAATAAGCCAATAAAGAAGCTTCATTGTTAATAGTGTCAAATATGGTCTCGTTGACAAATCAACTTCTTCTCTGAGAAAAAGAATTGTGACTTTTGATTGCAAATGTTGCTATCTTGTCAATTTTGAGCCCAGTTTGAGCCATCGCTGAGGTCTAGACGCCTTAATTAAATCAAACAGTGTCAGATCATGAGGAGACACTTAATGATTTGAGTTCGAGAGATTCCCTTCAAGCTCTGCCTCCTATAATAACGTCTCAGTCTACAGAAGAAGTAATGATGTAACACAGTCATTTTGCTTCAATCCTTTGACAAACTGATCAATTTTGAGTGCGTGGCAGAAAAAGGTCCAAACGCAGAGAGCCTTCACCTCTCATCTCTATTTAAACTCTTCTCCTGCATGTGTGCGTCCCTCACTCAGCGCTTCTCTCTATTGACGTGCCAGTTCCCTGCGTGAGTGCTGTCATTCCCACGCGCCGCGCCACAAACACACACGGTCATTAGTATTATAGTGAGAGCGCCTGGATCCCATCTACCACCACCCTTGACTAATTCTTTATTTGTGTCAAAAAGAGGAGAGAAAAAAAAAAACATGGCAAATTCCCCCGAGCAACAACAAGCTTCACGTCTCATTTGACTATGCTAATTACCTTTTGCATGATTAATTGGACCAATTAGAATTAGTGGTGGAAGAAAATGATTCTTGGCAAGGTGCAAACTATTAATTAGTCATGAAAACATTATTAATGCGAGGCTTAAATCTGAGTGAATACGACAGAATTACAGAAATAATGGTTATTATGCGTGAGTCACACGCTGTGTGGACGGGAATCTACAACCTGGAAATAAACAACGTTTTATGATTTTGAGAAATCTAATTATTACAGAAAAATACACAGAGGAATATTATTATTTAGTATTACTGTTTTATTGAATGATAATTGATTAATATTTAATACTATTATTTACAATAATATTTAATATTATTGTTTGATTTAATATTAAATGAAATTTATATAATATATTAATTTATTTTTAATATTATTATTTTATTATAGTTTAAGCTTAATATTTATTCATATTATTTAATATTAGTGTTTCATTTCATGTTGATTCGCTTAATATTTTATTCTATTAATTAATATTAGTGTTTTATTTATTATTTATTTATTTCATATTTAATGCCATTATTTAATATAATTGTTTTCTTTCATATTAATTTATTATGCAATTATTCAATATTTAATACTATTATTTCTATTTTATTTAATATTGATTTAATATTTAATGCTGTTATTTAATATTAGCCTACTGTTTTCTTTAATATTAATTTATTTAATATTATTGGTTTATTCAATATTGATTAATTTAATGTTTAAAAATATGATTGATTTATTTAATAGTAATTAATTGTTAATTTATTTAATATTTAACACTATTATTGATGTCACTATCATTGTTTTATTTAATATGAAAAACATATATTTTATATATAATATTGAATAGTGTTATTTAATATATATATATTATATGATTATTTAATATTATATTTAAGGTTTTATAACATACATTAAATATATTATATGAAATATGATATAAATGCATATTACTAATTTTAATTATTGAAAGATTCTGTACTATTTCCAGGTGATTAATTGCATGTAAGTCATTTGATGTTGTTCACTTGAATCATCTCTCCATACACTGAAATGACTCAGTCTGGTTGCTCACACTTTCTCTCTGTGCTTTAGCTTAGCAGTAAACCACAAGACATGTTTGTGACTCAATATAAACCACAAGACATGTTTGTGAGTCAATATAAACCAGAACACATGTTTGTGAGTAAATACTTTGAATGTTTTAAGAGAAGAGAATCATGCGATCAGCAGAAACAGAGGTTTTGAGAAAAGCCTGGTTCTGTGAAAGAGCAAACCATGCACTAGTTAAAGCAACTCCCACTGAGTGACATGTAACACGGTTAAATGCAGTTAATGTAACTCCATTTAGCTGGTTTAATGTCAGGTCTGGACATTATTGCTCAGTATGGTGTATTCTAGCCGTGATCTGAGAAGCTCTTGCAAGCGTTTACTGACACATCATACCAGATTATGCACAAAAGTGCATAATGAAACTGCAGTTTAGTTTCTTTGCACGTGTGACCCTAAAATCAAGCTCCTGCTGCCCCCAAAATCTCATTTCTAACCTGTGAAGATCAAACTCACGCGATGAGACAAACGCTGCTCCACATAACGAAACATGATGTTTGCTAATGGTTTCTGTTCTTCAGGAAGTGGATAATGAGTGTTTACTTGCTGCCGCAACGATCCCACTGGATCAGGGATTTCCTCGTCTTGTTATTGTGAGATTGTCATATAAATATAATGAAGTACAAAGACTCCTTTGAGAGCCAAGTAAATCATACGTTAGCTGTATAGATCAATGTCACGACCAGTCAATGATTGATCAAATGTTGCATATTCATGATCTACAATGATTTATGGGGATTTTTTTGTGATGCAATTATAGCAAACAAAATAATGCGACCTACACATAACAGAAACATTCTAACTTTTTAATAATTATTCATTATTGAAAAAGTAGTGTTGTTCTTAAACTTGAACGCCAACATTCAGTAGGCCTTATTAAAAGGGCTTGTGCAAAATTCAGGATGTATGAGTGTTTTTTAATTTAATTAACCACAAAACACAGTTGAATTGGAATGAGAGGAAGAATAATTTACTGAATTGTTATTGTAATTGTAATTGAAATTGAACACAGGTAATGCATTCTTTGATCCATAAAAGTTTGTTTATATATGATTAAACATCTCAATAATGCATTAGTTGTTGGTTGCAGAAGTATTTTTTTTCTGTTCATTTCTGGATTTTTAAAAAGCCTTGAATATAAGCCATGAACCAAGTCAACCAATCAAAACATCACAAATTTTGATTTGAAGCTAAAAAAATATTTGAAATTTAATATATTATGAAATATTTCAAAAATGTTTGAAAATTGGACAAAAATACTTAACAGCTTTAGTTAGAGAAAGAACAATCAAGCATTGCGAACCGATGGAGAAATATAAAACTGTTATATTTAAAAATATTATGATCAATAAGTTATGATGGTGACAACATGTGCTTTAACTCATCAAAGTAAGTTAAGCAATTTTTTTTATAAGATATACAAGATTTAACTTATTTTTTAATGTACTTTAAGTTGAAATTACTTATATTTTTTGCAGAATATGCATATATATATATATATATATATATACATAAAATACTGTATATATAAATAGTTATTTAAATATGGAAGTACTTATGTTCATGGGAGTGGGCGGAGCTAAAGAGCTCTTTTGGAAAGCTTTGCTTGATTGGTGGAATATTCTGTAGCATCATGGGTAATGTAGTTTTTCACCACATTCAGTTGTTAAAACCGATTGTTTTAAAACTAAGTTGAATAATGATGGATGGCAGCTTCAACAGAAGCAAATACCATCGATTAACAACCTCAGAACTCACAGTTTCTTTAAAGGTTTATTGTTTTAATTTATTGTTAAAAGTCGATTACTAGTTTTTACTCGAAAAAAAAGTTTTTACTTCCTGTTGCACTCTATGCCTGTGAGGCCATAAAAAACTTTTTGAGGCTTTTTAAAAAACTTTGTAAAAAACAGTTTACATTTCAAAAACATTTCTAGTTAAAATTTGTTATTGGATTTTTTTTGCATTTCAAACAAATTCAACACAATAATGCATTCTGGGAAATGAAGTGAAAATTGTTAAAAAAATATTCAACCCTGCAATTAACACAGATGTTTTGAATCTACATATATGGGAATTGTGTTTAGAACAAAGTAAGTTCAAAGAATCAAATCAAACTTTATTTATAAAGCACTTTAAAACAACCGAAGTGGATTAAAGTGCCATACAGAAGAAGAAAAAACATAAAATAAATACTTTATGTAAAGCATATACAGGTTATCAAATTAAAATTATACAGGTCAAAATTTGAATATTGTGTACTTCAGTAATTCAAATTAAAAGGTGAAACTAATATATTCAGTATATATAACTATATACATATGCATGATTATACTTTCAGAGGGCCGACATTTCTGTATTTAAAATATTTTTTTAAATATTATAATATTGTTATATTTTTTAATTATTATTATTTATATATATCACATATATTAATATATATTATATTATTATTATATAAATAATTAATTATTATTAATTACAATATTTTAATATTCTAATTTTCTGAGTTTTGAATTTGGGGTTTTCATAAGCCGTAAGCCATAATCAACAAAATTATCAAAATTAACTTTTGCACGATATTCTAATTTTTTTGAGTTTCACCTGTAATACAGATAAAACAAATCAAGCGACATAAAACATAGGACAAAATAAACATAGCATAAAAACATAAAATAAACAAAATGTCACCGTCAAGTGTCAAAGGCCGAGGAGAAAAGGACAAGAAAACATCTTGAAGACTTATAAGCAGTTATTAGAGAAAGTGTTGGCCTGAGCTGATTGGTTTAATGTTTACAGTGGCGTATTTACAATCCATTAAGAAAAGACTATTTTGATTTAAAGTGCGAATCCACAACGATTCACTCAACCAAAACTCGTGCATTTACACGCGCCGCATTAGCACATTTCATCCTAATCATATAACAGGTGAACATGTGACTGTTTGTCCAAACGAGATGCTTAAAAAGCCTAAAAAAAGAAGAACTGTGAACGCAACGGCAGCAATCCGAAATGTCAAATACAGGCATGGAAAAAATGAATGTCAACCTCATCTGGCTTCCAATCTGTTTCCCTTCACATCCAATGTCTTTTATGAAAAATCTCTGAAACAGAAATGATCTGGGGGAGCAATAATGTCCAGCACTAATTTAATACCTTATTACCATAAGCCTAGTGCGATGCATGCATAATAAATTTGTTGTATCGCACAAGGCTCAGGCATACGTTTGGAACCGGATTGCGGGTCCTGAGACAGCAAGCCCCATTTGCATGATATGATGTGAGAGTTGAATGAATTGGAGGATTATGGGAAACACTGCCTCCCTGCCTAGGCTCATTGTACTGAAGAGAAGTATCACATACCCACAGATGGTTCAGAATTTGGAACAAACCAAAGAGAAAACCATGGAAAAGAGAGGGAAAAAAAAGATGTGCATGCTTTAAAAAAAGAGGAAGGAGAGGGGAAACGAGGGGAAAACATCAAAGACTGCATTTTTAATTTCATTTTAAAGCGCAGGACACTATCTACCGGATTTTCTTTTTAATTCAAGAGGAAATGTAGTTTTACTTAAAGCGCAGCTTTTTTTGAAGTACACTCAATTTCTTAGGAAAGGCTTATTTGAACAGATGCAGTCGAAAAGTCTTTAAGGTAGAGAAATTAACATATTTTTTAAATTAACTCCCACATTATAGGTTCCACTTTACTTGAATCTATAAGAAAATATGTATATTTGAGGTTTTTCAATATTTTTAATCACCTTTGTGCTTTATCTTAGGTCCTGATTTTTTTTTTTTATATGCTCAAATATTCACATAATTCAGCTATTATTTAAAAAATGCATCCATAAAAAGTATGAAAGAAGTATAAAATGCTGTTTTAAAAGACTTTCAGATGCGAAGTCAAAAAGTCTTTAAGGTCGAGAAATTAACATATTTTTTTAATTAACATCCACATTATGTTCCACGTTACCTGAATGTATAAGAGTTTTTTCACAATTTTGAATCACCTTTGAGCTTTATCTCAGGTCCTAAAATGTATGTAAATGTTCAAATATTCACATAATCCAGCTATTATTTTAAAAATGCATCTTTTTTTTACAGCAGCTTCTTTTTATCATACTTTAAAAGAAGTATAAAATGAGTTTTGGATGCAGTTTATTCAAGGTAATGCCGTGTCTTTGATGCTGTGGTGTATCAGCACTGAGTTCATAATGAAAGTTGTCATTCGTGAACCACACCTTGTGCAGGTCTTACAGACATAAAAGCAGTGCGGATATTTCTTGCATCATTTAGTTCGCACCTCAGTGCTGCCCGGGCCTAAAAAAGAAATCACATGCCCATTTGGTTTTCACACCTGACATATTTTGACATCTCATCTGCTAATTTCAGTTTCAGGTGTCTGTTGCACGGCAAAAACAAGATGCCAACATGTTTTGATTTGATTAAACGCAACGCTTGTTCGTTGGACATGTAACTTTTGCCCACTTTATGTAAAAACATAAAAATGGCAAATACTTTTATTGATTAATTGAAAATGTGCAATTATCTATCAAATCAAATAAACATAGTAGCTGTAAATAATGCGCAAGATCACAAGACAATAAACTGTCAAATAAAGCAATAAAAGTATAATATTATTTGTATAATATTTTATTTTTATCTGTATAATAAAATAACAAAATGCTAATCGTTCCATCATTCTGATGATTTGATCAGAAAACTAGATGTTAAAAACCAGCAAAAGGTCACTGATCCCACGTGCCACAAACACACAAAGCTTTTCACACACACACACACACACACACACAGAAGAGCTAAGCATACAGTATGTATCAGAATGAGGTTAAACGGCTGTTCAAACGCTGCTTTGTTAGCTCATTTGTGAACTGAAACATGCTAATTGAACATGACAGTTATGTTAACCTTTATCCAGCACTGCCGTACCTTAGATATGTCCGAGAGCATGTAAAGCTGGGGGTTTTCCACCGCGATGGGTTATTAGCATGATGCTAGAGCTGATTGACTGTGCAGAAGTTTAGCTTCTAGTTCAAGCAACTCTAGCTAAGGTCATTATGGCTTTTGAACAACCACCAGGCAAGTTTCAATCTTACACATATTGCTAAATATGTCACTGAAAAACCGAGATCACTTTAAGGTAGGCACGTTTGCTTCACCGGTTAAGAGAAAAGTTTGATTGCTTCAAGTTACTTTGTGTTTCATAAGATCAACTGTGGTTTAAAATATGGATTTGTAATATTTACAGATGGTCTGATATCATATTGTGGTCTCTGTCTTTGAGGCCGAGAACTAAAAGAAAGAGGAAGCTTTTTTTTCTGATGCGTTGCACAGTTATCGCTCTGTATCATCATAATTACCATATGTATACAGTACAATTAAGCCTTTTCAAGTTTTTCCCACAGTAATCATCCAAACACATGGCTCCATTTTCTGCAGAAAATTCAGACATTTGCTCCATTATGCCGCATTGTTCCAGAGTACAAAAACAATGCATGCATTAGCATCGCAATTTGCCTCTTTATTAGGCTCTATTTGGCCTTGCTCGCACCTTTTTATAAAAGAAGAAATGAAAGAAAAGAAAGAAAACATGCCTTTCAGTGGCATTTACATGCATACGGAACATACTTGAATCTGAAGTAAGTCTTTATCAGTCCTACTCAGATATGATTTTGGACATTTCTGAGCATTTTCTGAGCCATAAGTGTCTTGAGTTTCTCCTTCAGCTGCACAATTCTGGATAAATTAATTATTAAAATCGGGGTTTTTTTTGTTTATAATGGTCTCCCATGATTCTGAACAGACAAAACAAAATAACAATTCACTAGAGGTTCTGACAAAATGTTAATTGCTGCAGTCTATTTAAAAAATCGAATTAATTCATAATTATTTTTAAATATTCGATCTGAATGAAAGATTCAATGACTCACTCATAAATATGTCACTTGTTTCAGAATCAGCATTTTTTAATGAATCTTTTGAATGAATGATTCAATGACTCACTCATAAAGCTTCACTTGTTTCATTATTGGATGATTCAGCATTTTTGAATGAATGATTTAATGACTCACTCATAAATATGTCACTTGTTCCAGAATCAGCATTTTTTAATGAATCTCTTGAATGAATGATTCAATGACTCACTCATAAAGCTTCACTTGTTTCATTATTGGATGAATCAGCATTTTTGAATGAATGATTCAATGACTCACTCATAAATATGTCACTTGTTCCAGAATCAGCATTTTTTAATGAATCTCTTGAATGAATGATTCAATGACTCACTCATAAAGCTTCACTTGTTTCATTATTGGATGAATCAGCATTTTTGAATGAATGATTCAATGACTCACTCATAAATATGTCACTTGTTTCAGAATCAGCATTTTTTAATGAATCTCTTGAATGAATGATTCAATGACTCACTCATAAAGCTTCACTTGTTTCATTATTGGATGAATCAGCATTGAATGAATGATTTCATGATAAATAAGTCGCTTGTCGCCACCTACTGGCGTAACGATGCAATCGACACAATCTTTATTTAAAGCGTCAAGTTACTTTCAAAGGGTTATTTTTTGATCACTTCTTTTGACATCAGTGTTTATATCTGAACTTAAAACTTTTATCCCAGTACCTCTATGATAATCTGAACATCTGTATGTGGTTGAAAGGACTGATTGTGAAGCGGTTTATACCAATACATGACAACTGCTCTCTCAGGATCAGAACACAGATCTGAATGTTCACTATCGTACTTGTCAAAGGTTCAATATAGGGAGCCGAATCACTGTCATTTAGGAGTGAGATCATGTGTGTTTTTGAATCGAGATCCCCATCTTTTAACGATTAATCGTGCAGCTCAACTTCAATGTTATTTTTTGCTTATTTTTACGTCTTGCCAGCAAAATTGCAAGTCCAATCCCTGAAAAATAACAGCACAGCAACAAGTTAGACAAGTCATGTGCAGAAGTTAAATATGAGCAATACATAATAGTGAAGCTTGCAAATGATTTTGCAGATTGAATGCAAGTTGGAAGTCCATCACAATCCAGCTCACGTCATTTTGTGTCATATTGATCTAATTGTCTGTTTCAAAGCCAATCAAGTTAGAAGCGCACAGCAGCTAAAATTACACGAGGATGACTCACATCTGAAATCATCTAAAGGTTACCTGATTCTAAAGAGCTGTAATTGCACTGGAAAGACTATTAGCTGTGATAAAGTTCAGGAAAAAAGGACATTCTCATGTTGTTTTCGTGCTCCCACACAATGCATGCGAGTGCTAAGCAATAGAATCATGTAATCTGACGGTTTATGAAGTTATGTGGTTTGGCATTAGTGATCCTAAACATGGAGACAAATGGGTTAGTTAGACTTAAAGTAACTGGATAAATGAGGTTCTGACTAAATGTTAATTGGTGCAGTCTATTTAAAAGTATTTAATTTGAAAAAATCTGATTGAGTGAATAATTCAATGACTCATTTATAAAGACTTAAGTCGTTTCATTACTGGATGAATCAGAGTTTTTGAACGAATCTCTTGATTGAATGATTCAAGTCACTTGTAACGATTTAATTGATACATAATTTATTCTTTATTTGAAGAGTCAAGTTACTTTCAAAAGGTCGTTTACTTTATTTTGATCAGGATAAATGAATTTTGAACCAATTTCAGGTTTTGATTCTGGTTGATGGCACCATACAAACTTTTCATTCATTTTTCATTTTCTTTCATTATTTACTCAAAATTCACTCAAATAAATGAGATAGGAATTTATAATAAGGTTCAAATCATTTACATTTACATGAACAATTAAATTGTTTTTTACAGCATTTATTGATTTGGGTTTTTATCAAGTTAAAATACTATTAACCCGTTTAATCCCAAATTTTTTCTTGCAACTTGAGTACATGCATTTTACTCCTTAGACCTCCCTAACACTCAAACATTATGCCCTTTTTGATTTTATGTTGGTTAAGTTAGTGAAATATTAGGTTTTATACTCGGTCACAATAGTGACCGGTGGGAAACAACATAGTCAGAATTCTTTCAAATTCTTCAATTAGACCTATTGACACAATATATTCCAAGACAACCAATACCTCGTTTTGTCATTTCGTGAAGAAGGCTTAGTGAGGTGAAAAGGTTGTCATGTACAAAGTTACACCCTGGAGGAACTTCTGCTTGTTCGGCTAGACCCCTATGGGCCCCCTATGGGCCCCTGTCCTAGGCCAGTTTCAGGGAGATGTGTGGACTCATTCAGTGCACTGAAGATGGGCCGTACGTTGTAGAAAGGGTTGTTTGTGGTCATGTGTGGGGCACACCAATTGGTTCTCATGAACATCTGCCCAATCCTCCAGATAATTCACCTCTGCATCTCCATTCAATAGTCTACTTGGCAAATGGGCTGTTTCACCCTGGTACTCCCTATCTGAGCCCTATCTGAGCCCTATCTGAGCCCTATCTGGGGTGGGGGTGGGGTGGGGGGAAGGGGGTCACGTACGTCAAGAAGGTCCAGCACATTGACCGTTTCTGGGACACTCATCACTACACTGAACAAAATTGTAAACGCAATACTTTTGTTTTTGCCCCCATTTTTCATGAGCTGAACTCAAAGATCTAAGACCTTTTCTACGTACACAAAAGGCCTATTTCTCTCAAATATTCTTCACAAATCTGTCTAAATCTGTGTTAGTGAGCACTTCTCTTTTGCCAAGATCATCCATCCACCTCACAGGTGTGGCATGTTCAGTGTAGGATTGCCAAAACCTGCCAATACCAGCCAAGACCTCTGTTTTCAATTGAAGTACTGTGTTATACTACCGGTCACAATTGTGACCGTAAACAAATTTACAAGTCTTACGAGCAAAATATATATGCAGGAGTATAATTCTCAAAATATATCAGTAGTAGACCCTTTAAAGAATATATGTACAAAATATGATAGTTCTATATGTAAATTAAGATGTTTTATATAGTACTTTTTGTAGTAGTCTGAGGAAGACATCTTCTTCTAGATGTGCAAGCAGGAAGTGAACTGATCTGGTCATGTGACCTTTCACAATAGTCACATGACATTAATTGATTTTAATCAAGACAATCTATTTTGTCATATAAAAGTTGAATTTCTTGCCCAAAGTCAATAAAAACATTTTTAGAGCTTCCAGAAATAAGAAAAAAGCTGCGGTCACAATTGTGACCGGTGGGATTAAACGGGTTAATTCAAGTTCATTCATAATACATTAACTCAAGTTAATTATAGAACTTTAACTAAACTATGAAACTACGAAATGCATTAGTACATTCATAAATTAACATGAACATATTCATAAATGCTCAAAATGTATTGTTCAAAGGTTGGATAGCAATCATTTGGCAAAACTGTGATTGTATGCTGTAAAAAAAAAAAGGAGAATAGAGAATGTTTTATAAGAAAATACTAGTGCTATCAAATCGATTAATCATGATTAATCGCATCTTACATATACAGTATTTAATTATAATATAATACATTTAAATAATATATATATATATATACATATATTATATAATATATTTAAATACATACACACACATGTAAATATATACAAACATTTATGTTCGATGCGATTAATTGCGATTAATCGATTTGACAGCACTAGAAAATGCTATTTCAGTTTTTCTACTTAAAAATATTATATTTAATTCATTTTGATACTTGATGTTTCTTTGTGGAGTAGCTAATTGTGAAATTTACAAGCAATTTCAGAGTGAAAATTGTTTCTACGATTGTCTGCTGGTGCTGTCCGCTGCTATTCGCTGCAATATTAGTAAATAAATAAGAAAAACCGGCTGCAGTTCACCAATTCATCACAGTTTCCTCAGGTAAACATCATTCAATATTCTCCACCATGGGAATACAACAACAGAAGTCAAAAGTCAGCATTTGTATTTTGAAGTTTATTCCAAAAAGCCAGTTCCATCATATAAAACTACAATTTTATGATGCACAAATCCCATTCCCTAAAACACCACAACCGCTCCTTATCGGAGGCTGAGAAGATATCAGGAGCAATCGTGTTTTTCATCAGTCTCAGCCCGCGCTCCGGTTTATTGTCACGGAAAATGAGAAGCTTGCGGGTGAGGAGGAGGATTCCGGCTTCCAGAATAAAAGTACGTTGAAAACACGGCGATGCATAATGCAGGAGCCGCGGCGTGTTTGTACGTGCTGATGATTTGCTCTGCGCCGAATGAGACGAGCGCCAGAAAATGCTCTTTATCAGAGGTTTCTACTGTTTGTTTGTGTGAACGCAGAAGAAGAGAGCCGTGCACTTAACAAGAACTCATATTTAGATCAGCAAATCTAAAGCAAGCGTCACTTTGACTAGAGCTCATACTAGCTTTAGAGTTGCAGACATGAAGAAGGATTCTGTTTCTGTACGGATTCCTTATAAACATCAAAGAAACGCCCTAGCAACCAGCCTTAGCACCCTAGCAACATTTTCACCTGCTGGACCAGAAAATCTCAGACACAGACTGAAGAACCACAACTATTTAGATATCCAAAGTTTCATAGCAACTAATCTGGAACCTATAGGATCTTTGTCAAGTCGAGAGGCCCTGGTAACCACCCAGGCAACCCACCTAGCAACTGCTTGTCTCAGAATACCTTATAAACATCAAAAGAAATGCCCTAGCAACCACCCTCAGCACCCTAGCAACTACTCAACACAACTAGTTTGTATAAAGAACAACGACTCAGAACATACAGTATATAATAGACATAACAGAGTAGAAATGCCCTAGAAGAATTTCTTAGTAGAAATGCCCTAGAAACTACCCACAGCACCCTAGCAACCACCTAGCAACTAGAACACCTTAGAAACTTTGTAGAAATACCCTAGCAACCATCCACAGCACAAAGGCAACTAGAACACCTTAAAACCTTTGTAGAAATGCCCTAACAACCATCCACCACACCCTAGCAACTAGAACACCTTAGAAAATTTGTAGCAATGCCATAGCAACCACCCACAGCACCCTAGCAACCACCTAGCGACTAGAACACCTTAGAAACTTTGGAGAAATACCCTAGCAACCATCCACAGCACCCTAGCAACCACCTAGCGACTAGAACACCATAGAAACATTGTAGAAATGCCCTAGCAACCTCCCACAGCACCCTAGCAACCACCTAGCAACTAGAACACCTTAGAAACTTTGTAGGAATACCCTAGCAACCATCCACAGCACAATAGCAACTAGCACACCTTAAAACCTTTGTAGAAATGCCCTAACAGCCATCCACCACACCCTAGCAACTAGAACACCTTAGAAAATTTGTAGAAATGCCCTAGCAACCTCCCACAGCACCCTAGCAACCACCTAGCGACTAGAACACCATAGAAACATTGTAGAAATGCCCTAGCAACCTCCCACAGCACCCTAGCAACCACCTAGCAACTAGAACACCTTAGAAACTTTGTAGAAATACCCTAGCAACCATCCACAGCACCCTAGCAACTAGAACACCTTAAAACCTTTGTAGAAATGCCCTAACAGCCATCCACCACACCCTAGCAACTAGAACACCTTAGAAAATTTGTAGAAATGCCCTAGCAACCTCCCACAGCACCCTAGCAACCACCTAGCGACTAGAACACCATAGAAACATTGTAGAAATGCCCTAGCAACCTCCCACAGCACCCTAGCAACCACCTAGCAACTAGAACACCTTAGAAACTTTGTAGAAATACCCTAGCAACCATCCACAGCACAATAGCAACTAGAACACCTTAAAACCTTTGTAGAAATGCCCTAGCAACCATCCACTACACCCGAGCAACTAGAACACCTTAGAAATTTTGTAGGAATGCCATAGCAACCACCCACAGCACCTTAGCAACTAAAACACCTTAGACACATAGTAGAAATGTCATAACAATCACACACAGCACCCTATAGCAACTAAAACACCATAGACACTTAGTAAAAATGTCCTAGCAACCACACACAGCACCCTAGCATCGAAGTGGCCAAGCATCACTCACATTTTCTTGACAAATGGTGGAAATGTAGTTACTGTTAAGAGTGCCTAGTAAATGTGCCTAGTTCATGAAAACCCCTCATGTGGTTGCAGAGCCATCAACTATGATGCCTTATGTAAAGGTTAGTTTCATTTATAGAGAACAGAGAGCTGGACCGTCCATCACCGCTGTATGTGTGAAGGAAGAATAAATTTTTCCACAACCACTATGACATTTACAAGAGACTCGAGAGAAAGAGAGAGAGAGATGGTCTATTTTAAAGAGAAAAGGTGGTAGAGACGTTCAGAAAGTTGGTGTTTGGTGAGAAATGAGAGTGGGAGGGGTTTCCCCAGGTGAGAGTGAGTGAGTAAGAGCGAGAGAGATACAGAATATGATGGTGAGAGAGAAGCTGTGCTTTTATAATACTTTTGTAGTGGAGATCTGCAGGTTGAGTATGTAAAGGGGAAATATATCATATATTTTTATCAAATCATTTAAAGTCAGTGAGCGCTTCATGCACCAAAAACAGTTTTATCATTTTTCTGCATATTCCTGCCTCTTTTTTTTTTCTTCTTTTGCCGCAGTGCATTTAAGACTAATATGAAAACGCCCTGTCGGTTAAAAATACTGCAGTTTCTAACTGCTCTTATCCTTCAATAACAGTCTGTATGTAAAGCATAAAAACAATCATAAAACAATCTTCACTGAAACGTGCCACTCTTTTTGTTCACTTTACAGCTTATTCTGCTCAAAAACTGTCTGTAAAATGGTTTTATGTACCATTTAGAGGCAGGTGAATCTGACTTCTCAAAATTTCTAAATTAAACGTTCAAAATATAGTCCAGCAAAAAATGCACAAGAAAAAAAACTGTTTGCAATTAGAATTTCTGTTCATCCTAAAGAAATAAGGTTATTTCATTAACAAGAAAACAACAACAACAATAAAGCAGAATATCCTCCTAGTTTTTAATGTAAATCAAGTTATTTAGCTGTAGAAAAACAGTCCATTTTGCTACTTGAAGTTGCTAAATTTGTTATTATATTAATTTATTATTATCGTAATCGTCACAATCAAGCCTTGCAGTTTTGAAAAATACGGTTCATATAGTTCTTCTCATGGATATCTACAATAATTTACTTGCTACTAAATGTCTCAAACTAAATTATGTGGAATGAGTCACAATTAGTTACTTCTCAGAAAAAATGATAAAACATAAAATCAACCTGGTAACTTTTAAATATTTTTCACAAGTTCTTTCCCTTTTTGTGTGCAATCTGCATCAATGAACAGACTTTGGATGCCATTTGAGGTTATTTAATTAAGTACCAATTTTGATATTGGTATATTTTTATCTGGTGTTTGAGAAAAATGGTATCCTAGCTAACAGAGAACGTTATCAGAACGTTCTGCAAAGGTTCTCTCAAAGTTATGAACAAATAAAGTTATCTGGTCTTTAATAACATTCTCAAATCGGTCATGGAGTGTTTTTCTGAAATGTTTTAGTTGGACGTTCATTTTTTAAATGTTGCTGACCTTGATTCCAGAATATTCACAGAACATTAAAAAGTAACATTCCCATAATGTTTATATGTCTGTGTTGTGTTATTAATGTGCTTTAAGACAAACCATGTGTAAGTTCATAAGTCGACAGCATTGCTGAGTATTTCCTCCTTAAAACTGCAGTGAACCAAAGACAGTCTCAAAAACACGGTGTGAAATCGCTGGTGTTTCTGACGTCACAAACGACCTTGTAACCAATCAGATCAACGTGTGATCGTCAACCAGTGGATCTCTGAGTGAGTGAGTGAGTGGAGGCGGGGCTCATTTGCATATTCATAGAACCGCGCATACTAAATGAGGCAAGGGTGTCGAGTTACATTCGAGATATTTTAAGGCATGAAGAAATTTTTCATGTAACTTTGATGAGTTTTAAAGGATACAATTATTGACTACAGGGGGACTAGACATTTTAAACGTTCAGTAATAATGTTTTCATAACTTAAGGGAACGATAGGATAGCATAACATTCTTTGTAAGCTGGGATGCTTCTCTCAAAGTGAATCTGTGGGCCAAATTTCTGAAGACCAAACTGGCTTAGATGTCATGTAATGTGTTCATCATCACTTTGGAATGAGCCATTTTTCCTGCATGCCTGTCTAACACTTCGTTCATTGTGATGTTAAAACATAACGTACCTGCCATTTGCTCTTTAAATAATGACATTGGTTGGTAAAAGCAGTCACAGCTTGTATAACTTATTCAAAAGCACATTAGCAATCAGCAAAACCAGCAAGTTAGTGCCTTATGGAGGAAAGTGTTTACAAAGGACCTCTAATGAAGTCTTAATTATGTTTAATCACGTTGCCAACCTCATTGTTGTTTTGATATGGAATAGTGACTGAACAGAATATGCAAATGTTTAGTGAGCTAATGGTTGACGTGCAGCTGTGAACGCAGTCGTTTCTTAACTCATTCCACATGATGACCTTTTAAGTGGAGCAAAAAGAGCGAAAGTGACAATACTGATGAATAATGGATGATTAAAAAGGCTTTTGAAAAGCTTAATGGTGGAATTAAATTTACTATAATAACAGATTTGCATGGGGCCCGTCATTCCACTAATATTTAAAGTGGAAGTTTAAATATAGCTTTATGGCATGGCATTGAGAGATATGATAAAACGCATTGTATGCATTATGCACAGCTCTCAGACTTGAACATCTTGCTGTATTCGAGGAGAGACACTTCTCGGTTTATAATTCAAGGTCAGCAGAATCTCAGAATATTCCTCATATTCAGAAGAAAAATCAAGACCTAAACATGGCAGTTGCAGTTTTCAGTAATATAACTTTTAGTTTTAAATAATGTTTAACCAAATTATGAACATTTACAGTTCTAAAAACATCTCTGATGCCAAACTTTAACACTCTTCTATTTAGGGACGCACGATATATCAGCCACCATATCGGTATCGGCCGATATATGTTCATTTTTAATGTTATCATTATCGACCAGATAAGAAAATTAGGCCGATATATTAAAGCCGATAAATAATTAACTATTTCCTTCAGCTGAGACGCTTCAGATGTGCACTGTTCAACATGATGGTTTTGAATTACTTGAAATAAGATTGGACTCACTTTGAAAAAGTGCAACAATTAAGTCTGTCAATAAGGCTTCATAAAGTTATATTGAGAACAAGTGTGTGTTTGGAACATGGCTTTTAATGGTGAGACTTTTGTTTTTGTAATCAGGCTCAAAAATTATATTAAAAAATTGGATTTATATTTATCGGTCAATATATCGGTTTTCAGACATAAAATATTATCGGCTAAAATGTTCATATCGGTGCATAGTTCTATTTAGAACTCTAACTCAACTTTAAAGAACCTTTATGCCAAAAAAATTCTTGAATGATTGCATAATACTTTGATGTTTAATGAGTTATTCCATTTTTTTTTTTCATGTGCTAAAGTATGTTTACGGGCCGTTTAATTCATAACCTTTAATAAAAATAAAAAAATTATTAAAACTAAATCATGATGCTATGATTTGAAAAGGTTCTAAATATGAAGCAACTGATTATATAGAACCTTTTCTTCTAGGAGTGTTATATGTTTTTCAAACCAATAACATAATTATAAGCCATATAATAGTGATGCTTGGCTTAGTGAACACACCACCAACCCAAAACTCTCAGGCTTTCTGTCCTTCAGTGTTTCCCCGACTGTAAATGCGTTTGTTTTCATTTGGCTGTGTCTCTAAACGAGTGTAGCGTTGTATTATTCATGTCCCCCAGAGCTATGACTGTATCTGCGTCCTCGTGCTCGCCGTCCTGCCGCTGCCAAGACAACAGCAATGGATCTAAAACAACACAGGCAATTAATGAGGAACGAGTACGTTGTGCAGTGTTTTAAAGAGCGATTGAAACGCTTTCAGTGGCCTTGGACGCGAGTGTCGGTGTGGGAGTCCGAAGGGCCCTGGAGTCGCTCCTTCGTCTGTGTTTCTACACTCAGAGGTGATATAGAGTTGATTTAGGTGCCGGATATTTAACCTCTCTTGCTGATGGCTGTCATTAAAACTCAAAACCACTGAACAATAAACTCGCCTTAAAGGGATAGTTCACCCTGAAATGAAAGTTGAGTCAAATTTTACTCACCCTGGTGTTGTTCCAATGCCATACGCCCTTCGGTCTTTTTTGAAACACTAAAGGCGGGGAAGATTTATAAGCAATAAATCTTTATACAATGGCAGTGAATAGCAACAGGCATCAAGCTTTGTAAAAAAAGACGCACAAGTATCACAGAATGATCCATGAAATTACGTGTTTTACGTAATTATTATTTTTAATTTTTACATAGGCCTATTTAAATTCTTCATACCTTAAAATATCTTGAATGTAACTCGACACCCTTGCCTCATTTAGTATACGCGTTTCTATGAATATGCAAATGAGCCCCGCCTCCACTCACTCACTCAGAGATCCACTGGTTGACGATCACACGTTGATCTGATTGGTTACAAGGTCGTTTGTGACGTCAGAAACACCAGCGATTTCACACCGTGTTTTTGAGACTGTCTTTGGTTCACTGCAGTTTTAAGGAGGAAATACTCAGAAATGCTGTCGACTTATGAACTTACACATGCTTTGTAATGTTAAAATAGTAAATGTTCATATTAAAAACACATAGACATATAAACAACATTAAAAGCTGGATTCTCACCACAGGATAACCATTTAACTTTAAAACAAGACACAAAATAGAATCCATGTACTTTCTTCTGGTGAATATACAAGTTGTTTTCGCCACAACAAAAACTTATCATGTTCATTCACATCTGTATCAGTCTGGAGATATTCAACTCAGTGAAGTGATTGTGATTTCTAGGCATTTCATGAAGCATATTTATTCATCTCTATTTCTTGGTGTTTGATGTGGCGCTGATAGTCTCAGTCGAGAACAGAAGACCAACAGCCAAGATCAGGATTTTCATTAAAAAATACATTAAATCACTGTGTTTTTCACCAAACCCTATCGTAAACCCCCTGAACACTTGGAAAATACGACACATGTAACACGGGATCATTCTGTGGTACTTTTGCATCTTGTTTAAAAACCTTGATGCGGGTCGCCATTCACTGCTATTACATGGAAGAGCAAAAAAAATCCCCTTTTGTGGTAAAAAAATTATAATAGAACCGCATACTTCATTAGAAAAACATGACTTAACTTTCATTTTAGGGTGAACTATCCCTTTAAAGGTGAAGTGTGTCATTTTGTTAGAATAAAACGCTATCTCCCATCCTTGCTCAAAGTCAACATGAAATGTTGATCGTAATGCATATCATTTTCAAAATGTAGTGTACACTCTTAAAAAGTTTTTTGCATTGATGCCATTGCCATAGAAGAACCATTTTTTTGTTCTCCAAAGAACGAGAGTGCATAAAATAACCTCTTTTTTTCTTAGTGTAAAGAACTTTTTAATAACCTAAATAATCTTTTTCCACTATAAAGAACAGTGAAAAGATTCTGTGGATGTTTAAGGTTCCATGTAGAACCATCAATGTCAATAAAGAACCTTTACTTGTTAAGAGTGTATGTTAGAGTAAGAGTAAAACATCATATTCAACAAGACAATAAAAATAAATCGTTTTTTTTTTCAAAATTATAATTTTGGTTAATAATCAATTTGCTCACATTTAGGATTAGCGAGTGTAACATATTTATAAGCCTAAATATTAAATATAGTTGCGTAACTTGTTTTGCTGACCCAGAATACCCCAGAAACAACATAGCGTCATTTTCTTCATTTTTGCAATTATATTTGATGATGCTTCTGGTGCAGAAATGACAGACTTCACCTTTAATAAACAGACTCATGAATGTGCACACACACACACACACACACACACACACATCTCTCTGCACCGCCGCCCTCTCCAGACCCATAAACAAAGCCAAACATTAATATAAAATATAAATGTTCAGCAGTCTGCATTCAAAGGGAGTCTCAGTTTTCGAAAAGGGACAAACGGAAAAATACACCAACCGTACAATAAAAATCAGCTTCATTGTATCTCAGTGTGATTTGGTTAAAGGATTTTCAATGACATTGATAAGTGTCTACAAAACACAGCCTTTACTAGTATTCATGTGTTTTCTAGCAATCAGCAGATACTGTACAAAGCACATCAGTATTATTACACTATAAGAGACACTGTAGTGATTTCACATGTAAATGATTTGTTTCTAAAGGCAGGAACAAACACAGAGGTTGTGTTTAAATAAGGTACTGGGTCTCACCGTGAAAAGAAGAAACTCACTGTTAGATTGCAATCAACAGAAAAGAAGCACGATCGTATACTTATCTCTGCACACTTAAAGTAAAGAAAGACAGAGAGGTTTAAATGTGCATGTGCTTCTCTTCAACGATTGTTATGTATACCTCATTTATGGAATAATACAATCATACTCTCTGTTGCCAGTTAGCAAACGCAACAATCCTCATGCATTATTGTTCCATGTGATTTTATTTTACTTTCTACATGTGTTTGATCTGAGACAGCCAATATGAGCAGCACCTGCAGTCAGGGACGCGTTTAAATCCACAGGCCCGGGACAACATGTTTCTGGGTGGATCCCTCGACACAAGCAACGGCTCTGTCTAAAGCGGCATTACAGAACGCATGTGTTTACAGTGTTAACTTGCTGCCATCTAGTGCACTGCACTGCACACTACACACTGCACTGCACTGCACATTACACACTGCACACTACACAGTGCACTGCACATTACACACTGCACACTACACACTACACACTGCACTGCACATTACACACTGCACACTACACTGCACATTACACACTGCACACTACACACTACACATTGCACTGCACTGCACATTACACACTACACACTACACACTGCACACTACACACTGCACAGGTCTGTCCAGGATAGATATATACTAAATCTAAAATTTTGAGATGCCATAATATATATTTTTAAAAATGTGTGTGTGTATATATATATATATATGAATGAAGCCTTGCAAATGCAAAAACCTCTAAGTCTGTCTGACATTTTTCTTTTAAATTAGCTTTTTCCTTTTCTTTTTACTCTCATCGGGACATTTTTTAAAAATAAGGTATTTCAACTTTTCGTTGCCGTTAAAGTTAAATTACAGCACCTGAACACACACACACACACACACACACACACACACACACAATGTTTAAAAACTTTAATGTTCGGTGTGACTAATATTATTTATTTTTAGACTATTATATTTATTTATTTATTATTTTATATTAACCCTGTCCAAGATAAATATCCAAACTAAATCTAAAACTAAATTAGACCTACTTTGATTCTTTTGTTTTAATACATTTTATTACAATATAATATTATATCAATAATATTATAATATATTTTATATGAAACATTTTTTAAACCTTATGAACCTAACTAACCAAACAGAGAAGCACAATAATATTGTAGACAATCAAACCACACACACACACACACACACACACACACACACACACACACACACACACACAAACAAACAGGCGCACACATCTTTGTGGGGACTCTCCATAGGCGTAATGGTTTTTATACTGTACAAACTAGCCTATATATTCTATCCCCTTACACACACACACACACACACACACACACACACTGCCCCTGTCCCTAAACCTACCCATCACAGGAGACATGCTGCATTTTTACATTTTCAAAAAACATTAGGCCTACTTAGTGTGATTTATACGCTGTTCTCCTCATGGGGACCGCTGGCTGGTCCCCACAATGTAGGTGATCTCAGGTTTTACTATACTTATGGGGACATTTGGTCCCCACAATGTAATATAAACATGACCACACACACACACAAACACACACACACACAAATATTACATATATATATATACTATATACTATAAATCAGACAGACAATCTTTTCAGGATCAGTTTAGGTGGTTAACCAACAGACAGATGTGCACTTTCCCGATGCAGTATACTCTCTTCTTGAATAATTTATATCAACTGTCTGTCCGGGTTACTATATTAAGTGTTGCAACGATTCCGACATCTAAAGGGCCCTTTTTACGAACGCTGAATCACGCTGACAAGGTTCAACGAGGCCACGAAAGAGGGTTTGAGAACAGTTTTCACAGTGACAACAGCAGTTAATAATAATTAAAATGTTATGTTGACACAATAATAGCTACCATGGGTTGCATAAACTGCTAAGATTTTTTTCTTTAAGACTGTTTATGACTTTTTAAAGTCAGTTACATAAAAACGTAGATTGGTCTAATTTAATAACAAAACGTAAGACTTATTGCGCCTTGACTAACCGCTTGGTCATACTAGTACAGTACAGTACTAGTACAGTCTTAGCAACATAATGGTTTATGCAACTGGTTTGTGAGGGCTACTAAGTAACTTCTTCCAATAAATTATGTCGTCATTAATCCAATTTTATTGTGTTGCATATTCACAGATTGTCTATAAAAGAAAAGATTTGCTTTGAATTGAGAATGAAAAGTCATTATAATAGCATGCAGGTAATTTTCGTTGGTCTGCCAAAACATGCTAGAAAGACAATGAGTTAGTAGAAAACAGGCATTTGATGTTCTCTTCCGAACGATGGCGCTGTTTTCAACATTACTCATAATAGAGAACAGCGACTCAAATACATCAAACAATCCCAAAACATTTTATCCTTTGCAACTGCGTGCCATTAAACACCTGCCCTTAATATATTTCTCTTAGTATATGTTTTTTTCTGCTTCTCAGAAGTTTTTTGTGCACCTGGTCCTGGAGGAGGAACATAGCGAAGTCAGATGATTCATTTGAACGAATCGACTCGTTAGGATGCTTCGTTTTAATGAACCGTCTTAATACAAACCGCACTGATCAATGTTCTATCTAAAAGGGACTCGGTTAAAAGTCAAACATACATGATTTTGAGTTGATTTTCACTGTATTTACAAATAAAACAAGTAAAACGTTTTATCATGTGTGATGTTTTTTATCATGGTAATGCCCTGTTTTAGACATAACATGCCAAATGATTACCATTTATGCCATCTCATGAATATGCTAATCTTTAAGTGTGATAATCTTAATCAAATTATTACTGTCTGACGCCGTCACTATAACATGGTAAATTACCACCTCTAAACTTTTTTTGTAAATTTCTCAGAAGGAAGTCGACCTAGTTGGGTAAACTTTTATGAGACTAGATTACATTTTTTTGTTCTCTAAAATTTAGAGATGCCATAATATATATTTTTAAAAATGTGTGTACATATATAGGCTATATGAATGCAAATGCAAAAACCTCTAAGTCTGTCTGACATTTTTCTTTTAAATTAGCTTTTTTTTCTCCTTTTCTTTTTACTCTCATCGGGCCATTTAAAAAAAATAAGGCATTTAAACTTTTCGTTACCGTTAAAGTGAAATTACAGCACCTGAACACACACACACACACACACACACACAGTCTGCTCAAATAACAAAAGAAAAACTTCACAACTTTTAAAAAGAGGAAACAAATAGAAAGAGAGATTGATAATGGCACTTTACATTACTCATAGCACTGTATTAGAACCGTTAAAGTTCTTGCCATTTGATGCAAAGGTAATATTATACAAAGTATAGTATTATAAAAGTACATACATATTTTTTAATGAAAATATTTACGATGCCCGTTAAAAGCTAAAACGCGTTTACAATCTGTGAAAAGGGTCCATTAACTACTTCTCCAAATGTTAAAAATAGTGGCGTAAAACACCCTAGGTTTTTTTTAGTTGTTTGTTTGTTTTTGCCATTGGATGCAAAGGTAATGTCATAAATGTAGCTACACAAAAACATTGCAGGATTTACGATTTACGACCGTTAAAATGTGTCATCACAGTCTGTGAAAAAAGGGTTTCGACGAAATAAACTAACTTAAGCCCGTTACTGTATTTAGTAGTGTGATTTTTATACTTTTTTATATTGGCTCTGTGATTAAGACCCATGATTATGTTTCTTACCTGACAGAAAATTGTGTAAAAGTGTTGGTGGCGCTGTTTTCAATATCCATCGTACAGGGCGGGCGTGTATTACAGTCGAGTGATCCGAATCTGTGCGATTGAATCATTGGAAAGAACCGGTTCAAACGACGATTCATTTGCGAATCGGACATCGCCGCTCACACACATCAGCCACTGCAAGCCAGCCAAACCCCCGCCGCCCGTGATGGAGGAGCGGATCTGATCTCATCGGGTCTACCGACAAACATGCTCGATCAAACCCGTTTCCCCGGCTAAATCACCTGAAGGAGCGACTGATTGATATGTGAACTGAATCAGGTAACGCTGTATATTCATTTTATCTGTGTTGTGTTTGTGTGTCCGTTCCGGACAACTGTCACATGGGCCGTTCTCAAAATCTAGTGTGCTGCCTGCTTAGTCAGTATTCTAAAGCAAAGTAGACACGGGTAATTATTAGCTAAGTTAACGTTAACGTTACCAACTTAGCAGCATTCAAGTAGCTTTGTCTTTAAACCAAGTGCGCTACCTAGTTAGCAAGCTTTGTAGATTTTAAGACACTGCCACAGTCCCGCAGTGCGGCCTGCTTCTGTATATACAAAGCTATTTAATACTATATTAGATTTAAAGGTTAATGTCTGTGATGAATGTATGATCAGCAGTGGCCGATGATTGACGGCTGTCATTTGTTTGTTGTGAAGCGCTCGTGAGACTGGAATCAGCTGTCAAACAAACATGTAAGTTATCAGATTGATTCGCGCCAGAAAACGTCAGACTAGAGAATACTGTATTTGTTGTCTGGTTTATTTAAGAGCTGGGAAGGTAATATAGTTTTTTTTGTTTTGTTTTTTGCTCATCTGTTTAGCGATAAATTCGTGGTTTTAATCCCAGTCACCATTGGAAATCAGTCTGTTAGCTTAGCTTAGCGAGCTGCTAATAGACTGTAGCGTTTCAAACTCTTTGATTTAATGAGTGTTGTTTCCTTTAAATGGTCTAATGGCGTAAAATGAATATATAAATATTAATTTGGAAGTTTGGGTTGAGATTTAAAGCTTCAATGACTCGTAACCGTTCGGTTTACACAGAGGCTAACAAACACATCGGCTACGGAAGTTGAATAGAAAACATCTCATGATTTTTTAGGAAGGTTCATTCAGAGATTGTTTGTATAACAACAAATGCGCTAAAAATAGATATCATGGGATTCTTTAACATATACATACCTGGTACATGAATATTTCAACCAAATATTATTTTGACGTGCCATTTAGGTATCATGGTATATGAATCAAACAGCACAAAAACACTGTACTGCCACAGTTCTTTTTAATAATGCAAAAAAAACTCCACCTTGTTGTTTCAGACATGAACCATGGCATTCTTCTGTGTTTTACAGTGCCTTTTAAAGTCAATGCTATTGATTTCAAATTACCATGGTATTATTATTGATATAATCACTGTCTGCCAGTGTGGATGTGATATATATACACACACAGGGCCTAAACTAACCCTTTGCCACACCTTCCAATGGCCAGTGACTTCAGAACATTTAAATATAATTAAAATTTTAAATTTACTTTTTTTTTTTTTACCGGCCATGAAACTGGTTTGGCAAAAACAGACACCAACATTTTACATACCAGTAAAAATTCACAATTCTTCTATTCCAATTTCGACACCACAGCTACAACTACAGTACTAGCCTAACTAATATAAATTTAAAACATTAAAGTAAACAGTCAGCAGTAAAATTAGGTCTAATCAAATTAAAAGCAAAAGCACAAATTAATACAATATAACAAAGATACAAATGAAAATAAATTTATTTTTCAGGTAGGTCTGACAGTAGTTTTCAGGTACTGAGATTTAATAAAGTAATCAAATGTAAAATAACATTGTACATTTGAATGTAAATGTCATTGTATAAATTAAACATTCTTATCAATTAATCCTTATTACAAGTTACAAAAGTTATTCAGTCAAGTGCAGTGAGTGTTTTTTCTTTCTCTTTTGTTTGATTTCCATTAAAAACAGACAAAAACATTAGGCTACTGTCACTTTAAGAGCGAATGCGTGGATCTAATATATTGACACGTTTACTTTCTCATTCACTTAAGACATAATAGACTATATTTACTAGAATACTAGCTTTTTGTGCTTTTTATACATCATTTTGTGTGAATTTGTCCACTCGAGTGCAAGAAGATAGAAGATGAGAAACAAGAGAGCTCAGTTTAGTATTTGGTTGGTATTTGGTGCTATATATATTTTATATATACACTACCGGTCAAAAGTTTTAGATCAGTACGATTTTTTATGTTTTTAAATGAAGTCTCTTCTGCTCACCAAGGCTGCTTTATTTGATGGGGGAAAAAAATGACAAACAGTAATATTGTGAAATATTATGACAATTTAAAATGACTGTTTTCTATTTTAATATATTTTTAAAATGTAATTTGAAAGCTGAATTTTCAACATCATTACTCCAGTTTTCAGTGTCACATGATCCTTCAGAAATCATTCTAATATGATGATTTGATGCTCAAAAAACATAAATTATTATTTTCAATGTTGAAAACAGTCGTGTACCATTTTTTCCCCCAAAATTCTATGATGAATAGAAAATTCAAAAGAACAGCATTTATTTAAAATAAAATCTTTTCTAACATTATAAATGTCTTTACTGTAACTTTTGATCAATTTAACTCATCCTTGATGAATAAAAGTATTTTCTAATTTCTTTCCCCCAAAAATAAAAAATAAATTCTTACTGACCCCAAACTTTTGAATGGTAGTGATTAATGTTACAAAAGCTTTCCATTTCAGATCAATTCTGTTCTTTTGAACTTTCTATTCATCAAAGAATCCTGAAATAAAAATGTAAAAAACTGTTTTCAACATGGATAATAATCATACATGTTTCTTGAGCATCATATTATAATAATTTCTGAAGGATCATGTGACACTGAAGACTGGAGTAATGATGCTGTAAATTCAGCTTTAATCACAGGAATAAATTACACTTCACTATATATTCACATAGAAAACAGCTGTTTTAAATTGTAATAATATTTCACAATATTATTGTTTTTTTGTATTTTTTTATCAAATAAAGCAGCCTTGGTGAGCAGAAGAGACTTAAAAAAAACATAAAAAATCTTACTGATCTAAAACTTTTGACCGGTAGTGTATATATATTCATATGTATATATAATGCTGTAATGATTTAGTCAAGAGAATCGTCATGTAATGAATGTGCATTGGTAAACTTCTCTTGTGCTGTGTGTGTATATATATATATTAGTCTTTAATCTATATAAGATGAGCAATGTTATTCCTGAGGCTTTTCAGATTTGGCGCCACTCCATGTTTAAAGTTTTTATTCTAATATTAGCAGACCGCTGGGATCTGGATCATATCAGAGCTGGCACAGGTTTTTCAATAGTTTCTTATTCATGATCACTAGTCTCCTGTTCTGTGAGATCAATCTCTAATAGTTCGATCCCAGTTCCCCGTGTCGGATTACGGCTCTGGATCAGGGGATCGACACGGAACATTCGGTGTTGTTGTCAAAACATTGTCCCGCATATTTTGTCATCACTTCTGTATGTGGAAGCAGACCCTGTGTCTGATAAGAGGAAACTTGTTATGAAACAGGACGGGTGGTATGACCAACATTAGTCATTTTATATCACAGTAATTGGATATATAATGTGTGTGTGTGTATATATATATATTAGGGCTGTCAAATGATTAATCACGATTAATCGCATCCAAAATAAAAGTTTGTGTTTACATAATAAATGTGTTTGTACTGTGTACAATTATTTTGTATATATAAGTACACACACGTGCATTTATATATTTAAAAAAAATGTGTTATTTATATATAAAATATTTATATTTATATATAATATAAATTATATATAAATCTATATATAGTATATACATGCAAATATTTCTTAAATATATACAAGCATGTGTATGTATTTATATAATATAATTATACACAGTACACATTTATAATGTAAACACACACTTTTATTTTGGATGCGATTAATCGTGATTAATCGTTTGACAGCCCTAATATATATATATATATATAATGTGTGTGTGTGTTATTTTAATATTGTTGTGATACTATTGCGATAAAATTTTTGTTATTTTAGTACAAGTGATGTGAAAATGTTGCTTTGAAGTTTTTATATTTGATTTTAATTTCAGTTAGCGTTTATTTCGAGTAACAAAATGTTTCTTTTTTTATGGTTTTAATTCCATTTCTAGTCAACTGATAGATACACTGCTAAAGATTATTTGAGATATTTTTGTTAAACTGTGTTAATTTGTGTGTTAAATTACTGCTTGTTTAATTATTTACTTATTTAGGCTAGTTATATATAAGTAAATAATCTAAATATCTCTCAAGCTTCACCCCTGTGAACATGCGTGTGGTGTTCCTCAGGGCGCAGTGAGATCCAGCAGTCGTCGTGGTCATGTACTCCGAGTGGCGATCTCTACACCTGGTGGTCCAGAGTGACCAGGGTCACCTGAGTGTGTTACACACGTACCCAGCCGGCGTGGGTCGAGACGTGGCCAACGCTGTGGTGCGGCCCCTGGGAAACAGCCTCGGGGGAGCGCCGGCCGAGTGCCTCCTCAAGACTGACAAGGAGGTAAGAAGTGTGTGTGTGTGTGTGTACATATATGTTTAGCTATACCGTACTTGGGAGGACCAAATGTCCCCTCTAGGATAGTAAACCTTGAGATTCTTTGTGTGGACTTTTTGCTGGTCCTCACAAGTAAAATTGATTAATAAACATAAAAAAAATTGTTTTTTAAATTTTTTTATGGAAAAATCCTGAAAGTTTCGTATGATGGGTAGGTTTAGGGGTCGGGTTAGGATGTTTGTTTGTGTGTTGTGTGAGATGGGTAGGTTTTTAGTGTGTGTGTGTTGTGTGTGTGTGTTGTGTGAGATGGGTAGGTTTAGTGTGTGTGTGTTGTGAGAGATTTAGTGTGTGTGTTGTGTGAGATGGGTAGGTTTAGTGTGTGTGTTGTGTGAGATGGGTAGGTTTAGGGTGTGTGTGTGTGTTGTGTGAGATGGGTAGGTTTAGGGTGTGTGTGTGTGTTGTGTGAGATCGGTAGGTGTAGGTTGTGTGTATGTGTTGTGTGAGATGGGTAGGTTTAGGGTGTGTGTTGTGTGAGATGGGTAGGTTTAGGCTGTGTGTGTGTGTGTGTGTGTGTGTGTGTTTGTGTTGTGTGAGATGGGTAGGTTTAGTGTGTATGTTGTGTGAGAGATTTAGTGTGTGTGTGTGTGTTGTGTGAGATGGGTAGGTTTAGTGTGTGTGTTGTCTGAGAGATTTAGTGTGTGTGTGTGTGTGTTGTTGTGTGAGATGGGTAGATTTAGGGTGTGTGTTGTATGTTGTTGTGTGAGATGGGTAGATTTAGGGTGTGTGTTGTGTGAGATGGGTAGGTTTAGGCTGTGTGTGTGTGTGTTTGTGTTGTGTGAGATGGGTAGGTTTAGTGTGTATGTTGTGTGAGATGGGTAGGTTTAGTGTGTGTGTTGTGTGAGAGATTTAGTGTGTGTGTGTGTTGTGTGAGATGGGTAGGTTTAGTGTGTGTGTTGTGTGAGAGATTTAGTGTGTGTGTGTGTGTGTGTGTGTTGTGTGAGATGGGTAGGTTTAGGGTGTGTGTTGTGTGAGAGATTTAGTGTGTGTGTTGTGTGAGATGGGTAGGTTTAGGCTGTGTGTGTGTGTGTGTTGTGTGAGATGGGTAGGTTTAGTGTGTGTGTTGTCTGAGAGATTTAGTGTGTGTGTGTGTGTTTTTGTGTGAGATGGGTAGATTTAGGGTGTGTGTTGTATGTTGTTGTGTGAGATGGGTAGATTTAGGGTGTGTGTTGTGTGAGATGGGTAGGTTTAGGCTGTGTGTGTGTGTGTTTGTGTTGTGTGAGATGGGTAGGTTTAGTGTGTATGTTGTGTGAGATGGGTAGGTTTAGTGTGTGTGTTGTGTGAGAGATTTAGTGTGTGTGTGTTGTGTGAGATGGGTAGATTTAGGGTGTGTGTTGTATGTTGTTGTGTGAGATGGGTAGATTTAGGGTGTGTGTTGTGTGAGATGGGTAGGTTTAGTGTGTGTGTTGTGTGAGAGATTTAGTGTGTGTGTGTTGTGTGAGATGGGTAGGTTTAGTGTGTGTGTTGTCTGAGAGATTTAGTGTGTGTGTGTGTGTGTTGTTGTGTGAGATGGGTAGATTTAGGCTGTGTGTGTGTGTTTGTGTTGTGTGAGATGGGTAGGTTTAGGCTGTGTGTGTGTGTGTTTGTGTTGTGTGAGATGGGTAGGTTTAGTGTGTATGTTGTGTGAGATGGGTAGGTTTAGTGTGTGTGTTGTGTGAGAGATTTAGTGTGTGTGTGTTGTGTGAGATGGGTAGGTTTAGTGTGTGTGTTGTCTGAGAGATTTAGTGTGTGTGTGTGTGTGTTGTTGTGTGAGATGGGTAGGTTTAGGCTGTGTGTGTGTGTGTGTTTGTGTTGTGTGAGATGGGTAGGTTTAGTGTGTATGTTGTGTGAGATGGGTAGGTTTAGTGTGTGTGTTGTGTGAGAGATTTAGTGTGTGTGTTGTGTGAGATGGGTAGGTTTAGTGTGTGTGTGTGTGTGTTGTGTGAGATGGGTAGGTTTAGGCTGTGTGTGTGTTGTGTGAGATGGGTAGGTTTAGTGTGTGTGTTGTGTGAGATGGGTAGATTTAGGGTGTGTGTTGTGTGAGATGGGTAGGTTTAGTGTGTGTGTTGTGTGAAAGATTTAGTGTGTGTGTGTGTTGTGTGAGATGGGTAGGTTTAGTGTGTGTGTGTGTGTGTGTGTTGTGTGAGATGGGTAGGTTTAGGGTGTGTGTTGTGTGAGAGATTTAGTGTGTGTGTGTGTGTGTGTGTGTGTGTGTTGTGTGAGATGGGTAGGTTTAGGGTGTGTGTTGTGTGAGAGATTTAGTGTGTGTGTGTGTGTTGTGTGAGATGGGTAGGTTTAGGGTGTGTGTTGTGTGAGAGATTTAGTGTGTGTGTGTGTGTGTGTGTGTTGTGTGAGATGGGTAGGTTTAGGGTGTGTGTTGTGTGAGAGATTTAGTGTGTGTGTGTGTGTTGTGTGAGATGGGTAGGTTTAGGGTGTGTGTTGTGTGAGAGATTTAGTGTGTGTGTGTGTGTTGTGTGAGATGGGTAGGTTTAGGGTGTGTGTTGTGTGAGAGATTTAGTGTGTGTGTGTGTGTTGTGTGAGATGGGTAGATTTAGGGTGTGTGTGTGTGTGTGTGTGTGTGTGTGTGTGTGTGTCATAACATCTCACATCTGTAAAGAGTCTTGAAGTCTAACCCGAGGCTGCGGCAGGAAGAGTTCAAGGTTGACTTACTGGGTGGCATGTTTGAATTAATTCACATGTACAACCTGTTAACTATTAACTTCTGCTGAGGTTTTTGGGTGGAAAAGGTTTTCCTCAGAGAGATTCATGTGCAGTTTGTCTTTTATATTTGATATGGTTCACTTTTTAACACACCTGCCAATGACAGGATAATTGAGAATGTTTATATAATAGATAAATAAATATTTCTTGCTGATGATGCAACTGGTGTGCATTTTTTTACCCTTCATATCCTTTTATCTAATGTACAGGTGAAACTCGAAAAATTAGAATATCGTGCAAAAGTTCATGTATTTCAGTAATTCAAATTAAAAGGTGGAACTAATACAATTTGTATATATAACTATATACATATGCGTGATTATACTTTTCAGAGGGCCGACATTTCTGTATTTAAAATCCTTTTTATTTTTATTTTATGTAATATGCAAATTTTCTGAGATTTTGAATTTGGGGTTTTTAAGCCATAATCATCAGAATTATAACTTTTGCACGATATTCTAATTTTTCGAGTTTCACCTGTATATTTAATCTCATTTCATAATAGTTGTATCTATTTTTTTAATGCCTTTTTAGCTTTTTTTATTTCTTCTTACATTTTCTTATTTTTGTCATATTTTATGTAAAGCACTTTGAATTACCACTGTGTATGAAATGTGCTGTATAAATAAATTTGCCTTGCCTGAAAATTTTCCATAGGATCATATGCACCATCTGAGCAAAATTGTGATTTTTGTTCCTCATATTTTATATATTTGGTTGCTTAATGTGAGGAATATTCCACAAGAAAAAACATTTTAGATGATAATTTTTCATGCAGGTCATAAATGTTTTCTTTAGTAGACGGTTTGTATCCTCGATATGAATTGCACATCCGCCATTCACTCAGAATTAGTTTTTAACAGTATCCGACTTATACGTAAACATTGCTGGACAGATTTTTGCATTTTGTTCTAAATCAAAAAATATTCACTGTCAGAACTCAAACGTGAAATTTAAAGCTACTGGTTGTTAAATACGGACCAATTCATCAAGCATGTAAATTCACATCCTTGTGGAAGTTGTTGTTCTTATTTAGCAACTTCCAAACATCTCTTTATGTAATGTTACACTGATGTTTTTTTTATTATATATATATATATATATATATATATATATATATATATATATATATATATATATATATATCCTTCAACTCATTGTGAATTAGCCCTCCAGATTGGCTAACAAATTGACGGTTTGAGCTCTATGTTGCAGTTCCTAATAAAGTTAGAGTTTATTAGGAAGTTAAAGAACAGTGTTGTTTCCTCAGTTGCTCATTTGCATAATTTGGTTAGAAACAAAACACACTGCTCAAGTTACTTATTGACCTAAAATGGAAGATGTGCTATGATGTTATTAGTGCAAACGTTTAAGTGCGTTTTTAGTTCTCTCTGTTGTTTGTGGATCTGGGTGGGTGTCATTCAGTGCTAGTTACAAACGTGTGTGTGTGTGTGTGTGTGTGTCCTCATCGACTTCCATTGCATTGTTCCTGTAGGCTTCTGTGTACTGTGATAAGAGGAGAGGATATCCTGCCAATTCTCTCTCTGCCTCAGATTTTTTCCCCTGACCTCTGATCCATCTCATTGCTCGTCCGTGGTGACCGCTGCTTTTTGGGAATATAATTGTGCAAAAGCCCAGGACTAGTTGAATGCACCGCTGTTCTATTTTCCTATTGTCAGATCTGTCTGTATCAGTGTGTTTTTACCAAGTGGCAACCTTCCCGTCTCTCTTGAATCCAACACGCAAGTGATTTAAGCTGCAGTTCATCCACTGGCCACTAGAGACCGGCTGAGTCAATCCCATAGACCCCCATGTTAAAATGCCCAACTTTAAAGCAGAATAAAATATGTTTACAGCTTGCTACAAAAAGTGGTTTTGGTCTATATAGCTAATTTTGCCCTTCATGACGACTGTGAGGGGGGGTGACATTTTTTATAACTCATCTGTTTAAATTATATTAAGCTGTAACGTTCTGCATAATTAAGGGCGTGGCCACTTGAGTGACAGGTGGATTGCCGCTGCTGTCTCTACTAGCCGTTTGTCTGCTGTCTGTTAGCGTCACGTCACCCCAGCTAATTCGCCTCGCTGCCCATTTTCGTTTATCTGGGAGTGACGCGCGGCCAAGATGGCGGCTGCCGGCTCCGCCCACTTTGGGCTTCAAAAATGCTCTTCAGAAACATCAACGTCACGGACACTACGTCCATACAGTCTATGATGTCTAGTCAAAAACATGCATCAAACTTTTCCCTAAGGATTGTTGATCCATCTCAAACCGGTTTAGTTGCTTATTTTTCCATCTAATGCTGTCCTTGTCCTCCTCAGGTGAAATGGACCATGGAGGTGCTGTGTTACGGCCTGACGCTCCCCCTGGATGGAGAAACGGTTAAGTTGTGTGTGGACGTCTACACTGACTGGATAATGGCCCTAGTGTCTCCGAGAGACTCCATACCACAGCCCATCATTAAAGAGCCCAACCTCTATGTCCAAACCATCCTGAAACACTTGCACAACCTTTTCCTGCCCAGGTGTGTTTGGACTGAGTTTAATTGCCCATGATGATGTACACAGTATTTACAATATACAGTCAGATCAAAAAATTTTTTTTTTACTAATGTGTGGAGGACACTATAGTTCATATATGTAAGGGAGGAGAGCAAAATAAAGTAAACGTTGACATATTATACCTACAAATTCTTCATTCAGTGACTACCAGTAACATTTATAAAAATTTGGGACCAAATATGATCCAGACACTTTGAGCTGATCATGTTTTGCTGAAGTGTTTTTTCTTTAATGCTCTTTTTACACACAGACTGAACAACATGAAGCATTGCTTGGTCACTGGTTGAGCTAAACTGGTATTATCTAATTGTGTAGTTAAATTTACCAGCTGACAGATATTCAACATAATTCATGTGTGAGAGTCTAACAGAAGGACGGACAAAACCAGTGAAATATCAACCGATTTAATCATATTTCTTGTCATATTTTATCACATTATGTGTGATAATGTGAGAAATGTTGAAGGTGTCTGAATAATTTTTGGTTTGACTGTAGCATGCACCTAAAACATAATTTCGGTGTTCAAACTGTTAGCACTTCCTGTTTGTGTTTTATGATTTTGATTGAATATGAATGTTTCTTTCTTCCAGACCAGAGCACTTCAGCCTGGTGCACTTTAAACTGTGTCAGCAAGTGTTGTCTGCGGTGCAGAAGTTGGCGCGGGACTCGTCCGGCATGGCCAGAGAGACGTGGGAAGTGCTTCTCCTCTTTCTGCTGCGCATCAATGACACGCTACTGGCCCCGCCCACTGTGGGAGGTCCGTATGATGCATGGACAAACACAATATTGTTTCCCTCCAAAATTGAATAAAGTTCTGTATTGAACCAGAACTTACAACAAAAAAAATCTGTATTATGATTTATTTTTTTATTTTTTTAAGGCAAGACAAGTAATTTGTTGAGGTAAATTTGTAAAGAAAGATTACACGCCTGCACACATATATATTCAAACGTGCATACCTATAGACACAGGCGTAACTATCGTAAGCAGGGTACGCGGTTGCGTACGGCCTGGACCAATCACGGGCTCGCGTGACTAGAAGATATTGATTGACAGCCGGGGCACCCTATCGCATTTTACTACTTTTAGTCTGATCGCATTTTACCTTATCGCAAATTTATTTGAATAAATAAAGACAACAACATTTTTTCCTGATCATTAAGTACATGTGTGAAACGAACAATGATGGATTTTGGCGTAATTTGTTTCGAATTGGGAATCCCCGGGTCGGTAAGTGAACATGCGTATTGCGTGCAAAACAGTAAAAAAAATTAACTTGAGACGAGACAATATCGATATGGAGTCGTCGTCAAATTATAAACACAAAAGTGGTTTTCGAAAACGAAAAGAGTAATTTGAGAAATTAATGAGTAAATTAACAAAAATAGGAAGCTTCTTTAAAAAGATAGCACAGGGAGATTTTTTCGGCCTATAGACAACACACGTGATACGCATGTACACGCCGTCAGCGTTTTTAACACAGATTTTTTACGTTTTCGCAGAGATGACTAGCCTTCCTACGTACTTACGCTCAATTTTCATTTTCCTTCAGTATGTCGTCTGGGTTTGTGGTATATTCGCGTGTTTTCTCCAGCCAATTTTTTACCGGTCCAATCAGCGAACAGAGGGAGTGGCCGAGAACGATGGCGTTGAGGTCGTGCGCTAGTTTAGTCACGACCAAACGTTAGCGTTTGGTTATTATGGCAGATCCAATAGTTTTAAACTTCAACAGAGTACCCGCCTTCAAGGAAGTTAACGCTTGCCAATGGAGAGTGGCCGGACTCTCTGCAAATGAAATGAACGAGTCTGGAAGGATCAGGCTAAGAGATGACAACGTTTTTCAAAAACTTTCAACGTTTCAGGCTGTTTCAAGGTTTGCGTTCTCGAGCACTGTTGCTGTGCAGATGAGCAGCCGGAGCGCATTAAGGTTTTTTTTGTGTTAGAACGGTGCCTCTAAGTTAATAAATCATTAGTTATTAACTTAGAGGCACCGTTCTAACACAAAAAATCACTTTGCAATGAAAGTGAATCAATCAAAACTAACATTATCTGGACAATAACTTTATTCTAGAGCTGCTGTAAAGCCAAAACAATCAGTTACTTCAATTTCCTATTATCACTGTAAAGCTGCTGTGAAACTATCTATATTGTTATAAGCGCTGTATAAATGAAGGTCTCTTGACTTGACTTACATGTACTAACAAACAAATGAGAGAAGGGGCACGTTTTGCATCTAAACAAATTGCATTTTGTGTCGTTTGCAAATGACCCTCCCGTGAAATGTGTACATTTGCTTTGCTTTATATTCAACAATCAAAAATCATGTTTGCTTTAAATGAACTTTAGCTATCAAAATCACATCTATATGAAAGTTTATTAATGGGGTCATAATATGCACTTTTGTAGCATTTTATTAATTAAATATTATGGTGTCAGGTTTTAATTTAGTTTTTTGTTTTGATTGGTTAATGTTTTTGCATATGAAAACTACGAGAACAAGGGAAGGAGAATTAATTTTTTTAAGGTCAATACACATTTTTTAACTTAAAAACAAGCAGCACATTTCTGTGTATTTCCCAGTTGTCTAAAAGTGTCGTAATGTAACCACAGTTGATTTAAATCCCCCTGTAGTCAATAATTTTAGCCCTTAAAACTCATCTTTGATCATCAAAATGACATATTTAAGCATTTTTTCTTAAAATAGACCCTACACTCTTGCCTCAATTAGTATTCGTGGTTCTATGAATATGCAAATGAGCCCCGCCTCCACTCACCACAGCAGTCGTTGACGATCAAGTTGATCTGATTGGTTACTAAGTTTGTGACGTCAGAAACACCAGCGATTTCACACCGGGTTTTTGAGACCGTGTTTGGTTCACTGCAGATTTAAGGAGAAAATACTCATTTACGCATGATTTGTCTTAAAGCATATTAAAAACACCACATATACATACACTAAGAAGAACTGCCATTGGTCAGCTATCTTTGGCTTTTAGAGGAACACATGAGTGGAGTAGACTTCCAACGGACTTGAAAGAATTAAAACAAATAACAGGTCATTGTGGTTTCTCAAAAAAAGGGTTGACTTGGTCATACTCATATTCTAGTCCGAGTGTGAGTCTGATGCTCCATAGGGCTGTGATTATGAGGCGTGTCTTAACCGAACCAGGAAAAACAACAACTCTGCACTCAATTAGACCTACAACCAATCAGACTACAACTCCAACCGGTACAAGGACGCGAAAAAGCATGACAGAGATAATAAGCTTGTTTTATTTAATTTTTTACTTCTTATGATATGACTATGAGAATAACCCCGATTGCAAAGTTTTTCATTTGTCAATAGTGAGTCGTGTTTAAAACACAGTGTGATTAACACACGTGCATTCACACACTAACGTTACCTACTATGATTAAACAATATTAGTCATATTTTCCGATATGGAAGCCTTGTGTGTATCCTGGAAGCCGTCCCGATTTTGAGTCCGGCTATAAGTAGTGTGAGCAAATGTCATCTTTGCTGTAAACCAGTTCAAACCAAGCGCTCTTTGATGACGTGATGATTACGTAACTGCGGATCATCTGTCCATCATCGTATAAAGCCCGCCCTGGCAATTTGATTGGCCGACGATTTCTGAACCGATCATAATTACTCCTCAATGGATCGAGTCCAGAACGAACTTCCCGACCAAAAAATGTTGTGGGCGGGGTTCGGGCTGGCATCCAGGCTAGAAATTATGGCTAATGTTGAACAAAAATTGTGAATATTTATAGATATTCTGGTATGGTAGTTTATTTTTATTATTATTATTATTTTTGTGTTGTTTGTGTATGTCCTTAAAGGTACAATACATAAGATTTTTGCATTAAAATATCCCAAAATCACAAGGCCAGTGTTATATATTTTGTTAAGGTGATAACTTACAATATTCCAAATGTTTCAAACAATTTGAGAAAATTTTGATTTTTTTAGAACACAATTATTCTTTACCGATTGCATTTATATATTCCAAATGTAGCATTTGGTAATAGTTATGTGTATGTAAGGAAAGTATTATTGCTTTAGGTTTGTGTTTAGTTTATTAACATTGTTTATCACGTCTGGTGTTTTTGGCCATGTAAATAAATATAGCATGTTCTACATAAAGATTAATCAGTCCTTTGGCAAATGATGTGGGTATGTTCGAATGTACTTTTACAACAATTGTTTAGAACACGTTAAAATGCGCAGCGTTATCACAATTCAACAAATACAGTAACATCTGTGATAACTAATTGAGTATTAAACCTTACTTTTATTGCGGTTATTTCAGTTTAATGAAAAATAAGCATGTCATTAAACACAACATTTATAGAAATCGAACTTTTTCTCATCCATGAACATAAATTTTCGATTCCCGTCTGACTGATTTACATCCACGGTGGAGTTGAAAACGACACTTCCCATCATTCCACGCTCCTTCACGTCGTCATCAAGCTACGCCGGTGTGGTTGTTTTGAATGTAGCGCCCTCTAGCGGCATAAAATCTTAGGTATTGTACCTTTAACGTCAACCTGCAAAAGGGACAACGGATTCAAATTAAATCTGGCGCATTTTACATATTCTTATACATACTATTAATGTGTACTGTCCCTGATTAAATAAATAAATATAAAACAACATTAAAAGCTTGATTTTCTCCACATTTTCATCCTGTAGGTGGTATAGCAGAGAAGCTAGCAGAGAAGTTGATCAGTGTGCTGTTTGAGGTCTGGTTCCTGGCCTGTACGCGCTGTTTCCCCACGCCCCCATACTGGAAAACCGCCCGAGAGATGCTGGCCAACTGGAGACATCACCCTCCGGTGGTGGAGCAGTGGAGTAAAGTGATCGCGGCTCTCACTTCCAGGTACTGTATAGTCTCACGTAGCCAGACAGACGACAGAAGGTCTGTGCCCGGTTGCATAAAGCACCTTAAAGGTGCATTGCGGAAGTCTCTGAGTCTTTGCAGAACTATGCCCCCCTCTGGCGACAAGCAAAACTGCAACCAAGTCCATGAGGTGTGCACGCTCATGGACCGGTCTCTTTGAATCCATCTTCTACTTTTGTCGAAAGTTGACTAAAGTTGTGTCGCTCGAGTTGTCTTCGCTGATACGTAGAATGGCGGCGAATACACAAACCTGCCAGACATAGCCAGGTGAGCGCGAACGCGCATGATGTCACGTCACGCCCAGTCTCAAATTCCGTCCCGAATCCCTCTTATTTATTTTACTGTACAGGATTATAGAGGCAATCGCAGTGATCAGAGAAGGGCTCTTTCAGCCCATCAGGCAATTGTTTAAGCATGTATGGGTTAGAAAAACGGGTATTTTTAACATGAAATGTTGCGCAATGCACCTTTAAGTGTCATTTTCCCTTAGGTGTCCCTTAAAGGATTAGTTCACTTTTAAAAAAAACTTTTGCTGATAATTTCCTCACCCCCATGTCATTCAAGATGTCCATGTCTTTCTTTCTTCAGTCGAAAAGAAATGAAGGTTTTTGATGAAAACATTCCAGGATTTTTCTCCATATAATGGACTTCAACAGGACCCAAACGGTTCAAGGTCCAAATGACAGTTTCAGTGCAGCTTCAAAGGGCTTTAAACGACACCAGACGATGAATAAGGGTCTTATCTAGACAAACATAGTCATTTAAAAAATAAATAAAAGTTTAAGTTTTATAAGCACAAATGCTCGCCTTGCTCTGTTCTGTGATGCGCGTTCGTGACTCACGTAATACACAATTACGTTGTTTTTAATAGGAAAAATATCAAAACTCTTTGGTCATTTTTTTTTAGAGAGATGCTAACGGTCTAATCAGATTCAATAATCTATGCTAAAAGTGCTACCGCTTGCTAAAGTGCAAGTGCTACAGTGACCTCTGTTAGAGCTACATATGGCAGTTTATCTGTTTATATGTGACCTTGGTGTTGCTAGCGCCATGCTATACTGTTTGTTAAGTAGACATTGTTTTCACTGATGTCGAAGCTTTTATTTGTTTGACCTTATTTGTTGTGCTGTCCACACAGGCTGCTGCGCTTCATGTACGGCCCGTCGTTTCCTCCGTTTAAAGTGCCAGAGGAAGACGCCAGCCTCATCCCCGCTGAGATGGACAACGACTGTGTGTCTCAGACGTGGTATCGCTTTCTACACATGCTCAGGTCTGCAGTAAAACTGACTTTCTGTGTTTAAGGCGAGACACGGCAGGCAAAACAGACTTGTGGTGAAAAAAAAGTCCAAAATACACATTTAGGTCTTTATTTTACTACACATTGTCTATTTGCATCTGTAGATATCAGCAACCAATCGTGAAAGTAAAAGGGGGGATTTAACTCTAAATGCGCAATCTCATTTTAAATGTATTATTCCTAGCCTGATTTATATAACATTTTATTCCCAAAAACATGGCGAAAATATTTTTTTTAAGGCTATTGTTTGACAGTATATTCTGATTTACAGGATAACAAAAGTAGATACCCATAAATCCCTCAAATTTTTTTCCTATCTAATATGTGAACACAGTGAAAAAAGAATTTTGTACCTGGCATTATCCAATACTCAGATTTCATTGCGAACATATGTATGCAATATATATGCAAATATGAAAAACACATCGCGGAGCAGAGAGACTGACAACACACTAGGGCTGTCAACGAATATTCTAAATTCGAATATATATTCGAATAGTTTAAAAAAACAGAAATTCGAAGGTAAAAATTAATATTCGAATCATGTGGAAAAACATGCCCGCGGTAGCAGAGGCGCGGCTGTCTGCTTTGCTAGTGGCAAAATTCTGAAGCTTAAAATGTAAAACGCATTTTCCAGCTGCACAGATAGCACAGTGACTGTCTGGCTCACTCATTGGCTGTGCTGCGGCAACTGCACATCCAATGGCGCGGGCGCCTCGAACGTGTGCGCCAATGAGCTAGCATTACATCATACAGAGCCCGCCAAGGGGGTGTGGCCAGACGTCCCCGAAATAGCCATAGTAGCAGCAGTTTACCACAGCACGAGCTGCTCGGAGAGTTCAATGTCGGTTCTATACTGTAAAACTTCAATTAATGTTAATAATATTTGTTTCAATCACGGAATGAAGCCTGCTATATTTAGGACAAGAGTCGCGACCTTAAATTGCTTGCACAAAACTCTTGATCAGCACTCAACATGTGTGTATTGTTGTTCATTTAAACCGTTATGCGCAGAGAGCGTGAGGGCGAGAGAGAGAGAGAGAGAGAGCGAGAGAGAGCGCGAGAGAAAGTGCCTGCGAGTGCGAGCGAGAGTAAGGTCTGCGGTCTTGGCCATTAGTTGATTTACTTGTTTTTGTGTAAGTTAATACGTTGTCAAATATGTTTAAACTTAAATAAGCTACCTATACAAGTAGTTGTGTCTCTTTGTATTAATTTGTCCTGTTATTGACGTAATGCGCGTCATTGACAAAATGCGCAACCAGATATTCGAATAGTTCGAATATATGTGTTTTTTTTTTAGGGAATATTCGAACGTCATTTTTGAGCAATTTTGACAGCCCTACAACACACTGACACACAGGACAGACCAGCTTACTTTTCGGTTACTTTTGATATTAAACATATTAAACAAAGGCGGAAAGGCGTCAGTATATTCAGTTTTTCAAGTTCAAATCCTCCCATGTTAATCTAATATCTCTCCTGACCGCTTTGTCGGACAAAATGGTGGATGGTGAAGTATGATTGGTCAGATTACCTGTCAATCAAGCTCCACGCAAAGGGTCAATTTGCATATTTAAACATTAAATTACAGAAAACTTCTCATCTTAATGTAGGTAAATCTGGGAAAGTTTCATGGTGATATCTGCTAGTTAAAAATGTTACCCTATAGTAGTGTCTTGCCTTAATAGATTGATTCCCGCTTCCGAAACCGAATCAAGCTCTGTTTGTTTAAATTACATGTCAACATGTCCATTCTGGTCATAGATACTAACACAAGTTGTTCAATTATCTCTCTCCCTTTCAGTAACCCTGTGGACCTCAGCAATCCCGTCATAGTGAGTTCCACCCCGAAGTTTCAGGAGCAGTTGTTGGGGGGTAACGGCGTTCCTCACGAGGTCATTCAGCACCCCTGCCTCAAACAGCTGCCCCAGATCTTCTTCAGGGCCATGAGGGGCGTCAGCTGCCTCGTGGACGCGTTCCTCGGTAAGATCCGTCAATGTCTACAACATTCAGGCCTCTTTTATGAAATGCATTGGTTTTTTTGGATGCTTCTGTGTTGGTGGCATTACCATGATGATAATAATGATATAATAATAAACTTTATTTTCTATAGCGCCTTTTAAAAGTAGCATCTCAAAGCGCTTCACAAGAATAAAAACAAGATAAGACATACAATAATACAAAACAATGCGTTAACGAAAGAAAAAACGAGTTTAAATAAAATAACAAATGCTATCAAAAGTCCTATAAAATACAAATAATAGTAATATGACACTTATAAACAATCATCTAAACAAATAAGTTCCATGAAGAATGGAATGGAATCATGATATGTAAATTAATATGGTGGTCATTCATTACCATAATATGTAGGGGAGGGAGAAACAATTTTATTCTCTGATTTATCGTGATTGTATTTTCCAGAAATTATGAATCGATTCTGAGCTGCTTCTTCTTTCTTTTTTTTCCACACCACATATGCATGATGGTACTTGTGTGCACGAGTCGTGTTCTGTTTGCTTCCAGTTACACACACAAAACCATCAAACATGTATATCAGTTTTTCCCGACTGGTTGTCAGGTGTGCCGTGGAAAATGATCAAATTCAAAACCATAATTAATTATAGATGATACAAATAAAATATATCATTGCGCTGTTGGGCCGAAACATTGAATCTCTCTATAGTTTGTCATTGTTTTATACAATTAATGCTATTGGTCATCCTTTACATCTGTATGTTGTTTTACACTTATTTAACCAATAAACAGCATTTAAAAGAGGTTTTGGCTCCTCAAACTGTCAGTCAAACCTCATTACTTAGTCTTAGTCTTTGCCATCTAGTCTAGAAGCAAATATAGTGTTTTAAATATCTTGTGCATAGCGCTTCATTCTTTTATATTTTGATCATGAGATTTCAACAACAAGAAAACTGAGCAACCATATAGCTACAATACACTTTATATCCTGAACGTTGATGAAAAACATAATGTCGGTCTGTCATTCGCTGGTCAAAAAACTCGTAACTCTATTTGAGCTTGATTTTCATAAAATGTTAATATTATAAAGCCACAATACCAACTTCGACGACAGTGTTTAATTAGATACGAGCTTTCCCCCCCGACTGCGACAATATGTAAATCTGTTGTTTTATCTTCACCAACAACATCATACTTATTGTGTTCCTACCTACTTTAAGCTCAAGTTTCACATTAAATGTGAGTAATACTTTTAATATTGCCTAATATCTAGATTTATTTGAAGCAATGCATGTTTGTGCAATTTTCTAGGGCTGTCAAATGATTAATCACGTTTAATCACATCCAAAATAAAAGTTTCTGTTAACATAATAAATGTGTTTGTACTGTGTATAATTATTTTGTATATATAAGTACACACACGTGCATTTATATATTTAAGAAAAATGTGTTATTTATATATAAAATATTTATATATAATATAAATTATATCTAAATCTATATATAGTATATACATGCAAATATTTCTTAAATATATACAAGTGTTGTGTATGTATTTATATATATAAAATAATTATACACAGTACACACACACATTTATTTATTACATCTAGATTTATTTGAAGCAATGCATGTTTGTGCAATTTTCTTATATTTTTATATAGTGATGTGCCGTGGGATTTTTTACTTAAAAAAAAAAAAAAGGTTGGGAAACACTGATGTATATAAACTTGCATAGCTTTTATAGTTGAAGTGAAATGCGAGGAAGATCACAGGCTGCATTGCACATCATATACGGTAAGCGTAGATCAAGAATCGGATTATGATTCCCAGTCAATCATAATCGGATTGTGAGGTGACTAAAGATTCAACCCTAATGGTTTGTACAACAAAGCCTCTGCATATTATAAGGCTTTCCATTCATCATTTATTGCACTACATTCTAATCTCAGATATTGTTTTAGTCTCTGTTGTTTTTTTATTTGAATCTCAGTCGCAGTGTCTTTTTATTTCTAGGTGTTGCTGTTTCTAAGAAACTCGAGTGTCGTGAAACTCTTCCTCCTTCTGGTACTCATACACCGGACTTTATTCTACTTTACTCACTTCCCAGTCCATCTGAAATTAATTAATTTACAATTATCACATGTAATTGCTATGATTTTTATTTATATTTAAAGAAACTAGCCAGTTAGTCTTCAGAAACATCACTTTGGATGTTAAAATATAGTCTCTAAACTAGGAGTTAGACTTGTGAATCACAACTGCAGTGCGATATGTTTGACTATGCAACTTTTCAGTGGAAAGGTATTAGGGCTGCATGATATTAAAGAAAAATGCGATAACTCATTAAATAATGCAATATTCGATACGGTAATGCTTTAAAGTGTGTAAAATAAACTTTAAATTATCTTTAAAATGATATAACCTATACGTGTTTCACATTCTTTTTGTGACAAGAAAACATGGCTACAACTTCTGAAAGTGAACACCAGTGTTTTACTGTAGTGTTATTTTAACATCAGGGTTTCAGGAAGGCCTACATTAGGGTTATTTAACAACAGAAACTGAATAATCAAATGTAAAAATAAACACTGCTTAGTTTTCACTGTAGGTGAAATTAAATTCTTATTAAAGCTACAAAAAATTATTCAGCCAAAAGCAGAGTGATTTTCTGTCTTTTGTTCATGATCCAGTTATTGCAAGCCGTTGCGATTTTATATACATTTGCAAAATGTCTATATATTGTGCAGCCCTTGTATCTGTAAGTCTATTTTTAAAGCAAAGCACAGTCTGGTTTAATTGACAAGTACGTTCAGGCATTTATAATCAGGCTTAAACTGAATAAAAAATTGGATTGATTTGGTTAATTTGTTCGCACAGACAGTGTTCAAGACGCCTTCAGCTATTATTAAGTGAATATATTCAATTGAAATTTGATTCAAGAATGAACAAAGAGTGAAATGCCTGACCTCATTGTCTCCGTATAGTTAGTTAGATTAATCTTAACGACACATGCTCAGTGGTTCATCGCTCTTAGCTCACTATGGCCTGACATGTTGTGTCCTTCTAAGTTTCTAACATTTCTTTAGAGGTCTTGTTTTATGTGTCCTCAGGAGTCACAGTGTCTAGGAGCAATATTCGAGACAGACTTCCCTCTATAGGTACACTAAACCTATAAACCCAATCAGTTAGTGACTAACTACCCAACACACTGATTCTGTTCATGGAGGAGTTTGACTGCAATCAGAAATAACAATGTTTCTCATTGGAATTTTTCAAATTATGGTCATAATGTATTTTGTAATTCTTCCTTTTTGAGGTTGCTGTTTCTTTGTGTGTGTAATCCCATGTTTTTCCCCCAGGTGTTGCTGTTTCTCGGAACAATTTACGAGACAGGCTCCCATCTTATGGTATTTGTTAACGCGTGTCTGACTAATCAAGAGGGAGTTTGATGAGGACTAGATTTCGCGAGGTGTTTTGTACAAACAAGCACTTTTAGATAAAAAATTCCTGTGTTGTGGAAATCAATTATACGTCATTAATGATTTTTTGCTCCCATGCAAGAGTAAAGGCACGTTCACACTAAGAATGATAAAGTAATAAAAATCTATCTAAATATTAAAGAATAGCAGACTACAACAATAACATCACAGAGAAACGATATCATTGGAATCACTTTCAGATCGTCTTTTTTTCTTCCAGCTGATGAACGATACAAATATTGACAGCAAGCATTTAAAGAACGATATCGTCCACACTAATATAGTTATCGTTGTCTTTATAGTTATCGTTCTTGGTGTGAACGGGCCTTTAATCAAAATAAATGTGTGCATACTTATTGGTTGGTATCCAGTCTGCCTCCACATGTCATGTTGAGAAACAAAATCAAACTGATTTTAGACCCCAATTCTGTTTAAAGACCCCATGAAATAAGAATATTGTGTTTTTTTTAGTCATTATCTGTATTTTTATAAGATCGTCTACATCCTTGATTATGCCAAAAAAAAACACAGATATGCATATTTAAAATGTAAATTAAAGGACAACATCATGAATAATAACATTATGAATATCATCTGCAAATTATTGTTCTCCAGTGTGTGCTTTATATCCTTTATCAACCATCTCTAAAATTTGAACTATCAGTCCAGTTGCTATTATTTTGCAAGGATTTATAAGCTAAAGGCTATTGGATATAAAAAAAAAAATTTAAAAAAAGGCAGACGAGGCCTTTGATGTCATTCTCCAACTTCATGTTTCTTTAATATGGGGTCTTTAATGTCCCCTGTGAGGTGGTGGAGGTGGAGGTATACATAATGAAATGGCTCTGAAATATCAGCTTTCCACTTACAGGACAATCAATAAACTGCCGGTTTAAATCCGGATCTTTCTGGAGAATAGGATGTCAAGGAGGAGATCTGCTTCTTTTGCTGACCAATCAATATGACCACAGAGGGTTTAGGCAAATAACCAGATTTGAATGCAGGGGTCTGCCAATCATCTTCTGAGCTGGGATGCTGTATGGAAATGCATCTGTGATGATCTGATGTCTTTATTGGAATGTGTCGCGGGTTGCATTTCATTGCATTTCTTTGAAATGCTGTTGAACGGGTTTCTCTCGCGTTATAAGCATGACTAAACGAGTAATGAGATAAATACAAAATTATCGCCCTTTTTTCTACCTTGTCATCAAATATAAGTTGCAAAGGACAAATCAAATTATACAAAATCCCTGCCCATTATATATTTTTTTTACTCGGAATAACTAAGAAATTGGTGAAATGAAGGCTAGTAATGCGAGGGACATCTGTGTTCGAGTTCAGGGTTATAGTGTGTGGATTAAAGGAATAATTCACCCAGCAATGATAATCATTTACTCGCCGTCATGTCAGTTCAAACCCATATGACTTGTCTTTCTGAGTCTCTTTTTGTTTTTTTTAGGAGAATGTTTACACTGCTCTTTTACATTCTGTGAAAGCAGACAGTGGTCAGGACAAAAAAAAAAAATTATAGTGGACTACATTTAATTTGTCATCCACTTCTTAACTGGTGAGAGCCAATGGCATTTGATGTCTGTGAAGTGAAAACCTGCCACAACAAACTCATACAGGTTTAGACATGAGAGTAAATGATGACAGAATTAAAATTTTTTGGGTGAATTATTCCCTTTAGAGTTGGTGAATCTTGCACTACTGACCCAATCAGTACTCACCATGAAGCAACATGGATATACATGTTCCATTTTACACATTAAATAGTTTTATACAACAAAAGTGCTGAAAATATCTATTCGACAGCGTGTATCCTGATGTGCATTATTGTTCAGTGATTGTTTTGTCATAAAGCTGAATTATTTGGCCTTGCTGATGACGTTGAAATGGCCAAGAAGCATCAGATGTCGCGACATCCCAAAAAATTTTTTTTTCATATTTTAGGGCTGAAATGGATATCTGTGATATTGTCCTGCAATTAAATAAACATTGGGCATGTTGGCAGGTGCTTTATACCTGAATATGTGCCCAGGCGGGATCTCTCAAGTGTTCTTGTGTTCTCTGTCTTCTTTTCTGTGTCATACTTAACCATTAGGTTTTAATTCTTTGGTTTTCTTGCTTCTCTACTTGTTTCGTTGGTCTCACAGGTATTTCCCGGCCCAGATCGGACAGTGCTCCACCCACACCTGTCAATAGGCTCAGTATGCCGCCGCCCCAAATATCAACCAACACCACACCCCCCCACAACCGCAGGCACCGCCCCAACGTTGTTGCGAAGACAACCAGCAAAGCCTCAACGGTATGAGCATCTAATCAGTTGTATTTACTGTATATATAGCGCATCATGCGTCGTGCCTGTAACCATAGTTCGAATTACAGGGGGTACTGGGGGGTACTATACCCCCCAAAGGGACATAAATATCAGTTTTGGGGGGGTCAGATCATTTTTCTGATATTGTGAAAATATATACTTACAGTTACAATACGTCAACTCCTATTTTCACTGTAGGAACATTTTAATGTGAAGCGATTTCAGACACCCCTATTGTGGACCGTACCATTTTTAACCACCGTGGCTAGAGAACGGGTTGATGTGCATGCATAAAAGTAATATTTCATGCAATAGGCTTCCTGTAAAGGTATTACTTTTACTAGTAATTAGAATGGTATTTTAGTGCACTTAACTTCTAACTTTTAGGAGTTGATCAAAACAGTTCTCTTTTGGATAATAACAGTGAGCAGGGCTGGACTGGCCATCGGGCATACCGAGCATTTTCCCGGTGGGCCGACGTGCTTTTTGGGCCGATACATCTCATACTTAAATTATATATATATATTTTTTTTTTTGAAAGGTCCATGACAGAACTAGGCTACTTTCAGAACACAGGCTATGAGAAGGAACCCATTACCCAGTTACGCATTATTTCCACATCTGCATATTTGACGATTACGCATTTTACTAGAATTGTAGAGTATGAGACCGTTTGTAAACAATGTTTTCCGCCAAAATAAAAGATAATGTGTTTATCTCTTTCAAGTATAGAAATTAGTTCTAATTAGGCTATTACTGTCATGTGATTAATATTATAACTATGATTAATTATGTAGTAGTGTAATGTAGACAGACACTATATCACAACTAAAAGAGTTTTGAGTTTTTCTTTGTTTATTTGCACACTGAATATGGGTTGGAGCTCTTAATTTTGAACACTCAAAGTGCACCAGATTGATGAATTTAACATTAAAAAGCACAACATTTTCTTACGGGGGAGCATACCCCCAAACCCCCCTAGAGGGACAGAGGTACACTGGCAGAAGAAGTGAAGGAGCAGTACCCCCCAATTATGGTGGGGTAATTCGCACTCGGCCTGTAACCCCTTCAGCTCAGCCGTGACTTATTCACGATATAGCCTTTAGTCCCTTATTGCTTTTATAAAACGGTTACCACCACCCTATACAAATATTAAAGCTATGTATCTATCTATGCAACTTCCATGAATTAAAATCACTAAAAGCTTTCCTTCCGCTGGAAAAAATAGTCCCTGACTGTGAACAGCAATAGAAGTCACATTATTTCACCGTTAGATGCCGGCAAAGACTGTCTTTGAGTGAGTCAGTCAGTAGAGATGACTTTATATTGAAAGGACTGAAACTTGTGATCACAGAGACGCAACTGAAAAATGTCTAGCGTGTCACGGGAAAACCCCTTAATATCGCAGCGGACATTCAAACAGATATTTTATTATGAATATAGAACTGACCTGAAGGAAAATGGTATATCTACTGTGAATTTGGGTTAAATATCTAAGGGTTGTCTTTGATAATGGGCTGAACGTAAATACCAAAGTAAAACCTATTTTGTCAAGAAAAAAATTCGGGAAAATAATTTAGAATTGGATTACTGTAATTGACGTTATTTTGGGATTAGCCAGTCATCTTTATGTGCACCTCTCTGCACTGGTTGCCTGTGCGTTATCGAGTGAATTTTGAAATTCTTCTTTTGGTGTTTGTTTGTTTATTTATTTATTTATTAACTGAATATCGTCCAGTTTCGTCTCTTCGGTCGTCCAACCAGAGATTGTTATGCAAGTCGAAGCTGAGTTGCGGGGTTGACCGATCTGCATCATCACTGTCTGTTTTTAAATCGAAGTTAACTAATTTTTTTTTATTTGACACATAATCAAAGAGGAAGTTGTATTGCATTGTGTATCCACCTTATTCCTGACGAGCTTACTGCGTTTTGAATTATGGGCGGCACTTCTGTTTTGGGGAACTTCCATTAAAAAATACTGAAACGAATCATATCAAATCATAAGGTTGCCCTACAAATAAAGCTTATCCGTCAGTTTGACTCAATGAGATATCAGTTTTCTTAACATATAACATGAGAATAACGTAACACTTGGTATTTTAACGTGAGATGTTATAACAAGAATATCAAGAGCTCCTTTCAGTCTCTGCTTTCTTTTCCTCATGATTATTTTCTTTTTTCCTTTTGCATTCTGCTGTAATAGTATGAAACACATACTCCACATTTGTGGTCTGTTCTCCAGATTTAATTTACGATATATGGCGTTAATAATTCACTGGAATGCACAAAGAATCTCTCCTTTTTTTTTTTTCTTCTTCTCCCCAAATCCTCACCTCTCTTTCCAGGTTTGTTTTCACAGGTAAATACAATTTATCATCTGTCAAAATGACTGAAATCACTTTGAAATAGTATATCACGCAATGCCGAAGTAAATGAAAAAACAATATTATTAAGGCAATGTATATAATACAGATTACCACAGTGATATTTAACCGTCCGTTTCACGCTTTTGGGGTTATTCATGGTGTGTTGAAAGTATGCTTTTACACTTTTAAATGTCCTTTTAATGTTCAATGGTTGAATGGTGCGTAGAATAATGTAATGTCATATATTATTGCGTCCATAGAGCTAGTCTTGTTTACAGCTTATCGGAAGTTACACCCATAATTCGTGCAAAGCGTAATAATGTGGATTGTCTTATGTTTTTATTGTGTCAACCTAGGTTTGGTGTGATTAATGGTGCTATATAAATAAAATTGACATTGACATTAATTTACTCTCCACTCCACAGACTGGCCAGACCAAAGTGTCGCACCAGCCGTCTTCCACATCCCCTCTCTCCAGCCCAAACCAGACGAGCTCCGAGCCCCGGCCGCTCCCGGCGCCGACCCGGCCCAAGGTCAACAGCGTGCTGAACCTGTTTGGCCAGTGGCTGTTTGACGCGGCGCTGGTTCACTGTAAACTCCACTCTGGCCTGAGCAGAGACAGCAGCATGACCGGTACGACTGTAATAATACCCGTTATAATCAATCCTGCGGTCACCCGTTTTCCTTAGTTTTCATTTCTCTACTTATTTTACCTGTTGAGGGTGTTTTTATTTCTTTTTTCCTTTTACAAAATATTCCTACCTGCAAGATTGTACCGCATTCAGGGTTGGTGTTACGCTAGCGTAGATTCTAGCATTTTGAGATGTTCTGGATTTTATGATTGTTTGTAAGTGAACATCTTATAAAAATAAAAAAAGATGTAATTCATCGGCCGTACACGCATAGAGACCTAAAATTGTATTTAAAATGCAATTAAATGACTTTGCAGAAATTGTATTTCTGCAGCTCAAGCTCAAACAGTATATCATTTGACACTAGCAAAAACTAGCCAAGGTCATAGGGTTCGATTCATAGGAGCGCATGAGCTGATAAAAATGTGTTCCTTAATGCTATGTAAGGGTGTGTTCACACTTGGTAGGTTTGCTTCAATTAAAATTAATTCTGGTGCGTTTGCTCTGTTAGTGCGGTTCATTTGAACAAGTACCAAGCGGTCCGCTTCCAAACAAACTCTGAAATATGAACGCAACATGGACCAGAAACATCTAAACGAACAAAAAACAGGATGTGTTGTCACATGACGACCCTAAAAATGACACCTGTTTTTTCTCATCATTGTCGCGGTGTTGCCCATTACAGTTCAGTACAGACATCAGAACCGCTGTTTTACTAATGCACTAGCGTTCAGTCATTTTTAACACCGAACCTAAAGATACAAAAATGGCTTTTATATGACGTATATTTTTTAGACGCAACTTAACGAACATCCAAAACAATGCGCTTGTTGCATGTACAGTATGGTATTTTTTTGCATGCTAAGCCCAACAAGCACTAAATGTATTATTACAATTTTTGGTCCGGCCCAAAAGAACCGAAGTGTGAACACACCCTAAGTCAGTTTGGATTAAAGCGTCTTTAAATGGAAATGATAAAACATGCATTGGTTAATCTGTCGATAGATTTTGAAACTGATGCAAACACTTCTGTTAATTGGACATGACAAATATTAGCCGATTACTTGAAATTGGTTTATTGCTATTTTTACATGTTACGTGTTAAGTTAAAGTAGATTTATGATTCAGCTATTGCACTCATGTCAAGTGAAAAGTTCTATTGTATGAATAAATTACTACGAAATAGGCATTTAATTTGATGAGCATGTGGGATTAATCCAGTGTTTTATGTAGTGAATTGACTGAAATCATTCTGTGGAGTTGATAGCGTTGCGTACATCTTTTCTTTTCTTGCATTTGTTTTTGTTCAGTTTTAATTTGTGCATGATTGGTAATTTTTAATGTCTGTAAAACCACAAAAACAGAACAATAGTTTTCTGAACTCTACTATTACTGCTGTTCTTTGATTTGTTTCCATTTTATCTCTGTTATCTTGCAGCAACATTTTTCCAAATTCTTCTTTCTTATAAATCTTGTAAGTAGGAACACAAGCTTTACCAGTTGCAGTTATTTGGTTCATTTCAGTTTGTTTACTTTAATTTTTTTCTTTCGTTACACTGTCACTCGTTCATTGTTGCAGTACTTGTTTTCTTGGGGCAAGAGACTTGCGCATAAACTGCTTGAGTTAAAGGTCCGGGAGTGTTTTGACTGCTGCCCAAATCTCATTGGCTCAACTGCAACAAACATTCAGGATCCTAAAGTGGGACGTTGGCCGATGATGTTTAACGAGTGTCACGTGTCCGCCGAGACCCGAGAATGTTTGTTGCGCTTGATCCTTCTCCTTGATTCAACTTACCCGCCATCATTAAAACTAGTTCCTACCCATATCATCTCCTGAAGGACCTCTACTAACTGATCTTCTCCAAAGAAACACACCAACCAATGTTATTTTCATTTTTGCCCAGCATTTATTTGACAGCTTTTTTGTTTTACGTTAGCGTTTGATTCACTTCTTTCAGTTTTCATTTGTTCCTTTTTTATGTCATGTATGGATATTTTTGCATGTCGTGGTTGTTGGTGCAATTTGTTTCAGCCATATTGTGCCTTAATGTCTTAATTTAGGATGCTGGACTATAAAAATTGGCCTTTAATCAACGTTTGTCTGACATGAAATCCAACTGACATGCTCTGATAACAGGGATACTGACCAGGAGATGTAGAAGAGCGTGTTCTGTTCTCTCGAGCACAAACACGATTGCACATTATTGCTCTGCAATGAGATTTTGTGTGATCTGAACAAGCCCGAGTCCTCGAAATAGATACAAACGTGCCGGTGTCGCAAAAGTCCCATTAGATTAGCACTCGCTTCCTACTGCAAATGAAATTATGCCTGTCAAACAAATGTAATAAACTCTTGTGGAAGGATACATCTTCTATAATTTGAATATTTATAGCTACAAATGATGATTAATATGTAGTAACATTTAAACAGTGACTTTCACTGGACCCCATTCACTTAGTGTTTTAATATATATACATTACCTGTTAGAAGTTTGGAATAATTATGATTTTTGTTTTGTTTTGTTTCTTGAGCAGCAAAATCGGTATATTATAATGATTTCTGAAGGATCATGTGACTGGAGTAATGATGCTGAAATTCTACATTTATTCATCTACATGAATAAATTACATTTTACTATTCACATAGAACAGTTATTTTAAATTGTAAATATTTTTTGTATTAATATATATTTTGCTGTTCTTGTAATAAATTTTCTTCCAAAAACATTAAAAAAACTTCCTTCCAAACTTTTTTAATTCCAAAACTGTATTTTAATAATTATTATAATGTTGACAGTGTTATTTGCATTTTGAAGTTCCATTATCTATAAGTATCCACGTATTTTTCCCGTTTAATAATACGTCATGCAATTTGTCTTATAATTGGCAGTGCATCAAAAGATCAAGTTCGAATAGTTGAAATTGTTTACGTTGCAGCTCTTGACCTTTGTGCAGTGCTGTAGTTTGATGCTTTGCTCCTTATACAGTTCAATGCATTGAACGTTGTTGACACCTTAAGGTAAATATGTTTGTTTATCGGTAATATATATATATTTTTTAAATCCCACAAAATATCCAGCATTGATATTTATTTGATCATAAATTAAGTCAAATATATTTATTTAGTGCTTTTCACAATACACATTGCTTCAAAGCAGCTTTACAGAAAATCATGATGTTAATGTTTAAAATCTTAATATATTCATGCCTTATAGTCGTATTTAGCAGATTAGGGCAAATTAGTCGCCGTTTTTTATTTCTCCACCTTTAAAATCTCTTTGTCGGTAATCCCTGTCATGGCCTCCTGCAATACGCATGAGAAAAGTGTCACTTAGTCTCTCTCTCTCTCTCTCTCTCTCTCTCGCTCTCTCGCTCTCTCGCTCTCTCGCTCTCTCGCTCTCTCGCTCTCTCGCTCTCTCGCTCTCTCGCTCTCTCTCTCTCTCTCTCTCTGCTCTCTCTCTCTCTCTCTCTCTCTCTCTCTCTCTCTCTCTCTCTCTCTCTCTCTCTCTCTCTCTCTCTCTCTCTCTCTCTCTCTCTCTCTCTCTCTCTCTCTCTCTCTCTCTCTCTCTCTCTCTCAGCCCTGGCGACTCAAGCTGGAGTCGAACTGAGACGTAAAGGGTCTCAGATGTCCACGGACACCATGGTCTCCAACCCCATGTTTGACGCCAACGAGTTTCCTGATAATTACGAGTCTGGTCGAGCCGAAGCGTGTGGGACGCTGTGCAGGATCTTCTGCAGTAAGAAGACTGGAGAGGAGATACTTCCAGTGTACCTGTCCAGGTAATCACTAGTTGTTCTCAAGGAATCACCTCCTCAGTGTTGCTCCGAATTTAGTTTTTGAGGCTCCTATAATAGGTTTATTAATTTGGTCATAATGTACGTTTCAGCAGCAGCTCTTTTCTCACAGTGTCTGAAATGGTTAGTTTGAAGATTCAGTCTCTCTAAACTCCGCCTTTCTGAGAGCTGCTCTGCTCTGATTGGTCAGACGGCCCAAGACTGTTGTGATTGGTTGACCACTTACAGCACATGTCGGAAACCAAACGGCCATTAGCATATCAGAATTTCAGCACTTGATGCACAGTAATTCAAACCGTTTTTACCGTGTCAATCTCATCAAAGTGGATTTGCTTTATAATAATATATATAATATAATAATAATGTTTCATTTATATAGCTTTTCCTTTTCCAAGCTCAAGGACGCTTCACAATAACAGTAAAGAACAAACAATCAGTTCATACATAATAAATGCACAATAGACATTTTCCAGTCCAAGACATTAGTGCTTGCAGTTGCATACAAAAAAACTTAAAAAAACAACACTACAGTGTTTGAGGGCGGGGCAAAGTAGACATTGTTTGCTGGAAGCCAATGAAAGCAACAGGCTGGCATTATGCAAATTAGTAAGCATTTCAGATTCGCTTCCTTTTTTCGGGGAGACAATAACTTAATTTACCTGCACTTGTATCTTTGAAACTTTGCAGACCTTTTACGTTCACAAACAGCTGTATTACACTACATGAAAGTAATATCCGAAAAAGCACATTAACTATAAAAACGTAATTTTTGTTCTGTCAGGTTCTACATGGTCCTGATCCAGGGTCTTCAGATATCAGACTTCATTTGTAGGCCGGTTCTTGCCAGCATCATCCTGAACTCTTCGGCTCTGTTCTGCTCCGATCTCAAAGGGATCAATGTTGTGGTTCCATACTTCATATCTGCACTGGAGACCATCTTACCTGATCGGTGAGCAATGATAAGAACAATAATTTGTTACATTTACGTATATGCAATGTTTTCTGATGTCTGGATACAAAACTTGTCTACATTCTTCGGGGTGGGCGATATTGACTAAAGGTGATATATCAGTATTTTCTGGAATTTGTCGATAATGATAATTAGACCGTATTTTGCACCTTTGTCACCTTTGGCTGTCGTGCAGATCTGATTACCATAGATTTTCATATTCTGTGCGTTGTTTGGTTTATAGCAGTGTCAAAAATTAACTCATTAAGGGGGATATTTGCCACCTTTAATTGATTTCAGGGGGCATTTCTTTACACTGTAAAAAGTGATCAGTTGACTTAACTTAAAATTGAGGAAACCTGTGCTTTCATGCTTAATCAAAAAAATTAAGTAATGTGGAATTGTCAAGTTCACACAACTTAATTTTTTCAATTAAGCATTACGTTTATTTACTTTTTAAAAACTTAGTAAACCCGTTGCCTTAAAGTTAGTTAACTGAACACTTTTTACAGTGTAACATTATGAGATGTATGCCTCATATTTTATGTCCAATTAGTACATTAAATCTATAAATTCAATTGGAATAATAATTCACTATAGGCTGTCACCAATCAACGTGTCAACGTTTTAGAAGTGACACCGAATCTGCATCTAAAGCAGCATTTAGATGTATTTGTACTGAAATTACAATTGCATGAATAATGCTATGAGATTAATGTTTTTAAAAATATATTTTTAATATTGCAAAATGAAAAAACTAGTTAAGTTGGTGAAATAGCCCGAAAACAGACTGTTTCTAAAATGTAACTCACAATATTAAACTGTCTTATAAAATCAATATCACATTTGCAAGCTGATATTCAGGAAAAAAGCACTCGTGCTGGTGATATATTGCTTAACTATAGGATATAGATATTCACTCAAGGTGTATTTTAGTCTGTTTTTTTGCAATGTGAGTGACACACTCGATAACATCAGCTTCCACATTGTTAAAACAACAGCTATGATATTATCGTAGATGATGCCTATCCCAAACCCCAAACATGCTCGATTGTTAATGCATTTATTTCTGTTAATTTTGCTCCATCAGAGAGTTGTCCAAGTTTAAGTCATACGTGAACCCTACTGAGCTCAGAAGAGCTTCCATCCATATCTTGTTATCCATGCTTCCTCTTCCTCACCACTTCGGCAACGTCAAATCAGAGGTAAAAAGGGGTTTATTATCTAGTAATCTTCTTGGGATCTCTGTAACTTCATTTTCTGAGGGAAAAAATCCAAATTTAATTTGCTGTGGTTTTCTAATTACATTTGCAGATTCTGTTGGAAGGGAAATTCAGCAATGATGAAAACTCCCTCCACGAGAAGGCGGTCACCTTCCTCTCCCTGAAGCTGCGATTGGTCAATATTTTGATTGGCGCCTTGCAAACAGAGACAGACTCGATCAATACACAGATGATCCTGGGTACGGCTGCCTGTTCAATGTGTCCATTTACTGTTTTGTCAAGTGAAATATTATAAAACAAACTATATATACATGTATACTATTTTATATTATTATATTAAAATAACTATATTATTATTATTATTATAAAATGATGTTATAAAAGCAATAAGGAAGAAAAAAAGGTGTAATTCCTTAGTGGTAAACCGTAAAAGTTTAGTATCCCAAATTACAGTATTTTAAAGTATTTTTTTATTTATATTATGTATTATATCAGGATAAAGTGACCAGCAAATGTGCAATATTCCTATATGGAGGTAATTGTTTTTATTATGTTTTTTTTTTTTTACTGTACCTTCTCAATGTCTATTTATTGTGTGTATTTTTGTTAGTTCTTCTTTTATGTTGACTTTTTAATGTCGACTCAATGAGCTTTGCTACAAAAATTCCTTTGTACTTCTACTAGTACAGGTACAAATGGCAAATAAAACTTTAATCAATCATATCAAATTGAAAAATCGAAATTACGCAAACTTCATCTTACTTTAAAATGCAATTGATCTTGAGTATCTAAAAAAAAAGATGGTTAAAGGAATATGAAGTAGCCTTAAGTTTTTAGTCAGAAAAATACTTTTTTGCATTTATCCCTGTGAGTGTCTATAATAACTTCATATGTGTGTGTTTTTCCAGCGGCGATGCTGAATATCGTCCAGGATTCGGCTCTGTTGGAGTCTGTCGGTGCCCAAGCTGAAGTGGTACGAGTTATACTTGTTATTTATAGAGCTTGAACTGGATTTGAAGACTTGAGACGAAGAACCATATAAGTCCATATTTTCACATTTTGAATAATATATTATTTCATTTTTTTTGGACTGTGAACATTATATTATACATTTTTATTTTACTTGAAGATAGACAACAAAAGCTTCCCAATTCTGATGAGATGAGATTTTTCAGTGTCAATCTTAAAGCTGCAGTCCGTAACTTTTTTGGATTAACAATTATCCAAAATAGTTTTTTTGATCAAGTACATACCTAGCCAAGGATCTGCTTGCCATAGCTCGATTCAAAATGGTAAGCTTGTAATAATGTTTTTAATTCCAGTGGTACTGGTGGATTCGAGCATGTCTTTGTGTAATTACGTCACATCTGTACACATAAAGAAGGAGTCTCAGCTAGTAGGCTATATTGCGTGTGAGGATGTTGGAGCCTTGAAACAAATAAAATCACAGAACAAATACAGACAATACAGTACAGGGACATCAAACGCAGCTAAAAGGTTTCGATACATTTTTCCGGTTCACAAATGGTTTCCCAGCATCCCTAAAAATCTTCCTTGGTCCATTCGTTCATGTTTGTTCTCCTTTTTTGCTGAGGTTTTGACTATTAATATCCGCAGCGCACATGAAAGCAATCGGCGTCTCCATTTTTTGTTAGTGGGCATAAACGTTTTTTCCCACGTGAGACTACTTTAAAGTTTGAACACCACCACACGCCACCACACGCCACCACACGCCACCACACACCACCACACATAACACACACCACACACCACCACACACCACCACCACACACCACCACACACCACCACACACACACCACACACCACCACACACACACCACCACCACACCACACACCACCACCACACCACACACACACCACACACACACATGTATATTCTGTCTCCTTACACTAACCCGACCCCTAAACCTGCCCATTACAAAAAACGTTCTGCATTTTTACATGTCCAAAAAACATCACTTAGTGTGATTTATACGCTGGTTTCCTCATGGGGACCAAACAATGTCCCCACAAGGACAAGGATTTCAGATATTGCTAAACATGAGCACACACACACCCACACCCCAAGTGCTTCTGTATACAAAGTGGCACACATACATTCATGTACATAGGTACATGTTTGTTGTTGTTTTTTTTACTTATATGATTGTTCGTCACATGGACTCATATGTGAGAACATTTACAATTCCCCAATTAAAAATGGCATTGATAAAATGCTGGTGTGGATGTGTTTTGTAGGGCAGTGTGGATGGAAGCCATTCTCTGGCTAAGAGCCACAGTCGCAATAACAGTGGCATCAGCAACGCTAGCGCTGGCAGCTCCGAAGCCACGACCCCTGACAGCGATCGACCCGCACAAGCCCTGCTCAGGGACTACGGTAAGACACACTCATGCAAAACCAGCCACCGCATCTGAACTGCATTGGAGGCATTCAAGCCTTCGACTGTTTGACTTTGACCAATTGCTTTCGTTCTTCTTATGCATTTAGCAAGTTTAGATGACAGGTTTCACTTCACTATGACAGAAATCATAATAGTCGATTATTCCCTTGAAATTGTAATTGCGATTTTATTAATTACGATCACATTTTACATTGAATGATGTTTTGAATAGCTTTATAACACAGTTTTAAGCGACAACTTTTTATTGCTTTTCTATAGCAATAAGCCTCAAATGTCAAATATTCATTTTTTATTTAAAGAAGTAGTAAAATGTATTATAATGTTATACTAAAACTAAAATTAAAACAATGGGGGGAAAAAACCTCAAGGAAAAAAAAAGTAATCTCAAGCACATAGAATAATGTAAGTGGACTTTTTTGTTGTAATTGCGCCTTTGAACGATTACATAATTGTGGCATCCGTAATTGTAATCGCAATTACAAATTCGATTAATTGTGCAGCCCTAGGTTTCACACATTGAGTTTCCAGTAATGCCAGGATTAACCAGTAGAAATCCCAGAATGACTCGCATATGCTATAAATAATCCCATTTATTATATTCGCGCTTACATTTACCACATCAACTGGAGTGTGGGTTAGTTTAGTTTATTTGTGCCATCACACAACATGATTTTTCTGTGGATTATGGGGAACATTTAAGCCCCGCCCCTTTCCATAACCACCAGTTTAACACACTACTAACTAGCTCAACCAGGCCCCGTCCCTTTATTCTGCGTATTATGTAAATGAGGAATATTCTGATGTGTTGAAAAACTCAAGACTACAATGGAGAGATTAGCTGCGTTTACATGTACACTTATAATCGCATTGATGGCTCAATCGGACTAAAAAACCTTCATGTAAACACCGTAATCGATCCGATTGAGCTCGATCCCATTGGAATTTCGATCCGATTGAAAGGGGGGGTTTATTACTTTTGTAATCCAATCGAGAGAACATGTAAACACTTGATCGGATTGAAAACCGAAACTGAAAGGACTGCGCATGTGTGATGACGCTGAAATAGCGTAATGACGTGTGACGCTGTTCTTCCCGTTGAATAAAGTGTCGTATAAATGAGTGTCCCGTTATTCTAAAATTCTCATTTCACTGCGTCTGTGAAGTGGAGCAGGACAACGTCCCACCAGTCCTTGTTTCGGATTCTCATCCACATTTTTATCGCGTGATGATAAATATAAGCAGCGGCAAAGCGGTTCATATGCTCATTGTCTGCAAATCGTGACCAGAGAAGGATAAATATTAAGTCTGCTGTTTAAAACAAATAAAGAACCAATAGAGGAGAACAGCTATGCCGAACAGCGGCAGTGTATTCGTGCAGTGAGTGTATGTCAAAAAAAACCCGACTTATAAACCCGATTACTTTATTTATCGTTGATGTAAACACTGTTCGGATGAATTTCATTCCGATTGAACCAAAAGGTGTCCATGTAAACGTAGCTACTGATATAGAGAATAACTCCCGCTGGAGGGACTTTGAGCTCACACAGCAACATTACACACTAAAGAAAGATAAACATGGAAAAAAGCAGAATTGGTCCTCATTCATAAAGTGCATCCCAGGAATGCGAAGTAATGCATCTCTGCATGTTTGTAGAAGTTGCATGGTGTCCGTCAAACACGCTGATGGTGCATTTCTGCAACGGATATTTCTTAAAACCCAAAGCGGATGATCTGAACATCTTTAACCAGTTTTGTTTTGTATAATGAATGCTATTCATTATTTATTTTCAAAGCATGACGTCAAATGACGCCTAACGCGGCTTTTGATTTGGCTGGACTAGATGATCATCATTGTCTGTCACTAGCAAGCGATAACTTGTTCTTGTGCTTGTCTGTGTTCATGTGTATGGTTCATCATTGCCGTCACATGATCAGTGCCTGGCTTGCGTGTTGTGCACGTGTGTGTGTTACTAACCCGCTGTCTGTGGCGTGCTGTGTGTTATATCCCAGCTCTCCACACAGACACGGCGGCCGGGCTGCTGATCCGAAGCATTCACTTGCTCACGCAGAGACTCAACTCCCAGTGGAGACTCGACATGAGCATCTCACTGGCCGCCCTCGAGCTGCTGGCCGGCCTCGCCAAGGTACGCCGACACGGTCATCTCTACATATACACTGGTGAAACTCCATCAATTAGAATATCGTGCAAAAGTGGCTTGCAGCTTATGAAAACCCTACATTCAAAATCTCAGAAAATTCAAATATTACATGAAAGCAATTTAAAAAAAGGATTTTAAATACCGAAATGTCGGCCCTCTGAAAAGTATAATAATACATATGTATATAGTTATATAATATACTAAATATATTAATTTCACCTTTTAATTTGCATTACTGAAATACATTAACTTTTGCACGATATTCAAATTTTTCGAGTTTCACCTGTATCACTTATTTTGTCAAATTTGTTACATATATTAGAAATGGGTTGGTTTTTTGCACATAGGATTATTGTTTATAAAGTAGGAGATTGATTTTTGGGCTGAATAGGATTGCATATAATTTCGTTGTACTCTTTTGTATAATGACAAATAAAGATTCTGAGTTATAGCCAGTGGGTCTTTTTATATATATATATATATATATAAAATAAAGTTAGGAATAATTATGATTTTGAAATAAGGTTCTTATTCTCACCAAGGCTGCATCTATTTGATCAAAAATACAGTAAACATTTTGAAACTTTATTAGAATCTAAGAAAGCTATTTTCTATGTGAATATATAGTAAAATGTAATTTATTCCTGTGATCAAAGCTGAATGTTCAGCATCATTACTCCAGTCTTCAGTGTCACATGATCTGATCATGATATGATGATCTGATGCTCAAGAAACATTTGAGCTACGTTTTTTTTTGAATTTTTTTGTGTTTTTTTGTTTTGTGGAAACCGTGATACACTATCATTCAAAAGTGGAAAAAAAAAAATTCAGCAAGGATGTATTAAATTGTTTAAAAGTTACATAAAATACATTTATAATGTTATAAAACATGTCTACTTCAGATAAATGCTGTTCTTTAGAACTTTTTATTTAAAGATTCATGGGGGGAAAAAGTATCACGGTTTCCACAAAATCTGAACCAGCACTACTGTTTTCAACATTGATAATGATCATAAATGTTTCTTGAGCATCAAATCATCATATTAGAGTGATTTCTGAAGGATCATGTGACACTGAAGACTGGAGTAATGATGTTAAAAATTCAGCTTTGATCACAGGAATAATTGCAATATTTAATCGTAATATTCAGTTTTTAGTGCATTTTTAATCAAATAATTGCAGTCTTGGTGAGCAGAAGAGATTCCAAAAATCGTAATTATTCCAAACTCTTAAACCGTTCGTGTACAAAATGAGTGACATGCGTGTTTGTTTTGCGTACAGGTGAAGGTGAGCGTGGACTCGTCTGACCGTAAGCGTGCGGTCAGCTCCGTGTGCAGTTACATCGTGTATCAGTGCAGTCGCCCCGCTCCGCTGCACTCCCGAGACCTGCACTCCATGATCGTCGCCGCCTTCCACTGCCTGTGTGTGTGGCTCACCGAACACCCCGAAATGCTCAACGAGAAGGTACGGCCAGTCAAACCTCAACTTCAGCTGGTGAGAGAGGTCGTGATGCTGAAACTTGAGCATCAGAAGCAAAAACAAAGCAATCAAAAAAGCCACTTAAACTCCAAATCTCATCTAGTTCAATGACAAATATCAATGACAATGAAGAAACAATGTGATTGTTTTTATACCGTTTTTTTATTTGGCTCTTAAGCTTCCTAAAGAGAGCAGCAGTGGTTTCACTTCCACTTTACTTTTTGACGACTCTAATTGAAACCTCTTTAAAAAGGTGATAAGGTTGATTCAGTTCCACGAATCACTTCAGCGCTTCAATGATTCATTTACATCATCTTCTAAAAAAGAGTTTTACAGATTTTAAATGTTGACATTAACATATATACTATATGTTTTTATATATATATATATCTATCAGGTGAAACTCGAAAAATTAGAATATCGTGCAAAAGTTCATGTATTTCAGTAATTCCAATTAAAAGGTGAAACTAATATTTAGTATATATAACTATATACATATGCATGATTATACTTTTCAGAGGGCCGACATTTCTGTATTTAAAATCCTTTTTTTTATTGATTTCATGTAATATTCTAATTTTCTGAGATTTTGAATTTGGGGTTTTCATAAGCTGTAAGCCATAATCATAAAAACAAAAACTTTTGCACGATATTCAAATTTTTTGAGTTTCACCTGTATATTGATAAGTATTGCTTTTTATTATGCTATATACAGAAGCGTTTAAAAGTTTGGGGTCAGTACGTTTTTTTTTTTTTTTTTAATTAACTTTTCTATGTATTTCAGATTATCAATGTTAAAAACCGCTTCATAGTTCTGTGGAAACTGTGATGCATTTTCTTCTTCAGGATTCTTTGATGAATAGAAAGTTCTAAAGAACAGCATTCGTTGCCTTTGGCTTGCTCAGTTGGGGATATTCAAATTAATTAACCAATCATTAATAACATTGATCAGCCCTTCCAAACTTGGATGTCTTTTTTATTTTATTGTTTTCCACTAATAAACAAACATTGTTATGTTGTTTTGATTGATACTGTGAAGCTGCTTTGATACAATCTGTATTGTGAAAAGCGCTATATAAATATACTTGACTTGACTTGACTTGACATTTATTTGAAATAGAATCTTTTGTAACATTATAAATGTCCCTTTTGATTAATTTTAAAAGGTACTTGCTGAATAAAAGTATTAATTTCTTTTAAAAATTCTTACTGACACCAAACTTTTGAATGATATCATACTTTTATATTGGTGCATATAAATTAAAATAATATAAAAAAATACTGAAAAGTAAGGAAGACAGCAGTACCAGAAACAACGATTCCTTTTAAAGAATAAAAAAAATAATAATAATGTAATACATTGTAGAGAAAATGCATAAATATCAAGATATTAATTGAATTTCATCGAGTTTTTTTGTTTTTGTTTTTTGTTTTGGCCACGTGTGTTTTTTAGCTGTAAGATTGAATATGTTTGTGTTGTCTGTATACTCTTGTGTTGTGGTTAAGGATTGTCTGATCGAGGTGTTGGAGATTGTCGAGCTTGGCATCTCGGGCAGCAAGTCCAAAACCAGTGAGCAAGAAGTGAAGTACAAAGGAGACAAAGAGCACAACCCGGCGTCCATGAGGGTCAAAGACGCTGCAGAGGCCACGCTATCATGGTGAGTGTCTTACACACACACACACACACACACACACACACACACACACACACACACACACATTGATTTCTCTCCTTCATCAATCCGGATACATTTGAAAACGACATTTAAAAACGCTCTCCGTTCACACTAGCGGTTTCAGGCGTTTCCAGACGTTTCAGTGTGGATGAGAAACTTTAGAAAACTCTAAATTCTCCTTATACTGCGCATGCGTAAAACCTCACAAAAGCTCTCTGAGATGATAAGGATGGAAAAATAAATAACAAAGTTATTGCACAATTCTTCTGACGGGATCATTTTATTTAGCACATATCTCCGCATCCACTGATGGTCCCGGTCGCTCTCACTCACATTATATGTTCGTCTGAAACACGACTGCTCTCGTTTAGCAAATGCGAGTGAATTTTCTGTCATCTTTGCAGTTCTGTGATATGAAGAGTGTGTGAGGCAACATATTTTAGCAACTGTGTGAATGTGAAAAACACATAACAGGCACAATACCAGTATAAACATCAATATCTATTGGTACAATATGCGTCACATGACTAAACTTACGTCATCGCCTCTACATTCCACACTGCAACACGAAAATGGTTTTCAAATGTATTCACTTTGAAAAGCGTTTTCATTAAAGGAACACCGACTTTTATCTTATTCACCGTATCCCCCAGAGTTAGGCAATGTGTACACGGAAACGATCAGAAGAGAAAACGCAAAAGTGGCGTTGCGTTATCACTTTTTATTCTGCGTTATGGGGGGGAAATCTGCGTGCATATGGTGACGCAAAAGTGTGTGAAATTGGATGTCGTGTGACTCCAGGCACTAGGTGGCGATGTGGAGCACTGCCACACAACAACACCAATATCTGAGAATATTTCATACAACTGCTGAAAAGACTCTTGTGTGATTATCAGCGCTGCGAGGGACACTCGAAGGTCCGACGTATGGAAATAATCCGACATGTTGGTTATTATTTCCTGTACTGGCGCACGCCTGTGACGTAAACGCGCACGCGACGAGACAAAAGCGTATGAGTGTGGCTGTTACAGTATGTAGGCAAATGGTATGAGTATGTAAGAACGTGTGGCCATGATGTATACATATGTATATTATTAGTATGCATTATCAAAGTAATTTTAGTCATTTATTTTTGTTTTATTTTTCCTCATATATTTGTTTATTATATTCATATATTTACGCAGTCAGTCACATACTCATTTAAATTCTTGGAGTACATTATGTATGACTTGTACTTATAACATCTATGAATGAAAGCTGGGGGAGGTTTTGTTTCTGACACTTATTGTAAAACTTATTGTGATTGTTTTCAATGTTTACGAAAAGATAAATAATAATAATTTAAAAAAACATTTTTAAAAAATGTAAAATGAGTGTGGACAAGGCCTTGATTTGTGTTGCTGTGTGTTCCAGTATAATGCAGGTGTTGGGAGCGTTCCCGTCTCCCAGTGGCCCCGCCTCTCCCTGCAGTCTCTTGAACGAGGACACACTGATCAAATACTCCCGACTCACCTCCACGTCTCACAGTAACTTCAGATACTTCGTCCTGGATAACTCGGTCATCCTCGCCATGCTGGAGCAGCCGCTGGGAAACGAACAGAGTGAGAAAAAAAATTTCAATTCACGTTTATTTATGTATCAGACACGTATAGCTCTTTTCCCAATACACATCATTTCAAAGCAGCTTTCCAGAAAATGCATGAGTCTATATTACACTTTAGAGTGATCTGTTATCAGAGGTTTAAGGTCTAAGTTATATATTTCAGAAATGTACATATACAGAATCACAAAAATATACAAAATTAATTTAAACAATGTAATAATTTAATGCAGAAACAGGTGTGAATACTTGTTTGTTGACAAATGACTATGACTGTTAGAACGGTGTCGTGTTAGCGCCCCCTAAGTTAATAACTAATGATCTTTTCAACGGAAGTGAAACTTTATCTGGACAATAACTTTATTCTAGATCTGCTGTAAAGCCAAAACAATCTGTTACTGTAATTTCCTATTATCACTGTAAAGCTGCTTTGAAACTTATCTATATTGTTAAAAGCTTAATATACAGGTGAAACTCAAAAATTTTTGAATATCGTGCAAAAGTTATAATTTTGATGATTATGGCTTACAGCTTACTTAGGATATTACATGAAATCATAAAAAAAAAAGGATTTTAAATACAGAAATGTCAGCCCTCTGAAAAGTATATATACTAAATATATTAGTTTCACCTTTTAATTTGCATTACTGAAATACATGAACTTTTGCACGATATTCAAATTTTTCGAGTTTCACCTGTAAATGAAGGTCTCTTGACATTTAGAAAATGTCGTATTGGTGCATGTTGATTCAGAGAACTTATTTCCTGTTAATATGTGTGTGTGCACGTGTCGGCAGACCCCTGCCCATCCGTCACCATGTTAATCAGAGGCATGTCCGGTCGACACGCGTGGACAATGCAGCTCTTCCATCAGCCTCGAGGCGCAAGAGCCAATCAGAAGGTAAGACGCAACATCAACCACCAATCAGGGCAGAGATGTGCTTTAAGTAGCCAATCGGAAGCAAACAACTTTCACAAGTTTTCTCTATTGGGAAATAGATTTTTAATGATAATTAATAAACTTTTAACTCAGCCCTACTGTGAGTTCTGAGGTTATTAATCAATGGTATTTGCTTCTGTTGAAGCCGTCAGCCATCATTATTTCAAATTATTTTTAAACTGATTGTTTAACAGGTTCTTTTTTTGTGTGAAAAACTAGTGTAGATTTTGTAAACGAGTCGAACTCCCAATGCTTTCAAAATATTTAAGTGTGTGTGTGTGTATATATATATATATATATATATATATATATATATATATATATATATATACAAACAATATTTTAGGTTTATTGCATACAAATATGTGTGTGTGTGTGTATATATATATATATATATATATATATATATATATATATATATATATATACACACACACACTCACCGGCCACTTTATTAGGTACCCCATGCTAGTGACGGGTTGGACCCCCTTTTGCCTTCAGAACTGCCTCAATTCTTCGTGGCATAGATTCAACAAGGTGCTGGAAGCATTCCTCAGGGAGTTTGGTCCATATTGACATGATGGCATCACACAGTTGCCGCAGATTTGTCGGCTGCACATCCATGATGCGAATCTCCCGTTCCACCACATCCCAAAGATGCTCTATTGGATTGAGATCTGGTGACTGTGGAGGCCATTTGAGTACAGCGAACTCATTGTCATGTTCAAGAAACCAGTCTGAGATGATTCCAGCTTTATGACATGGCGCATTATCCTGCTGAAAGTAGCCATCAGAAGTTGGGTACATTGTGGTCATAAAGGGATGGACATGGTCAGCAACAATACTCAGGTAGGCTGTGGCGTTGCAACGATGCTCAATTGGTACCAAGGGGCCCAAAGAGTGCCAAGAAAATATTCCCCACACCATGACACCACCACCACCAGCCTGAACCGTTGATACAAGGCAGGATGGATCCATGCTTTCATGTTGTAGACGCCAAATTCTGACCCTACCATCCGAATGTCGCAGCAGAAATCGAGACTCATCAGACCAGGCAACGTTTTTCCAATCTTCTATTGTCCAATTTCGATGAGCTTGTGCAAATTGTAGCCTCAGTTTCCTGTTCTTAGCTGAAAGGAGTGGCATCCGGTGTGGTCTTCTGCTGCTGTAGCCCATCTGCCTCAAAGTTCGACGTACTGTGCGTTCAGAGATGCTCTTCTGCCCACCTTGGTTGTAACGGGTGGTTATTTGAGTCACTGTTGCCCTTCTATCAGCTCGAACCAGTCTGGCCATTCTCCTCTGACCTCTGGCATCAACAAGGCATTTCCGCCCACAGAACTTCCGCTCACTGGATGTTTTTTCTTTTTCTGACCATTCTCTGTAAACCCTAGAGATGGTTGTGCGTGAAAATCCCAGTAGATTAGCAGTTTCTGAAATACTCAGACCAGCCCTTCGTGCACCAACAATCATGCCACGTTCAAAGTCACTCAAATCACCTTTCTTCCCCATACTGATGCTCGGTTTGAACTGCAGGAGATTGTCTTGACCATGTCTACATGCCTAAATGCACTGAGTTGCCGCCATGTGATTGGCTGCTTAGAAATTAAGTGTTAAGGAGCAGTTGGACAGGTGTACCTAATAAAGTGGCCGGTGAGTGTATATATATATATGCATATATTTCATATATTGTTTCTGTAGTCTGTAATTAACAACTTTAGTTTTATATAACAATGAGTAGTTTTATATTTCTGTTTTTATTTTTTATTCGATTATGTTGTTCGCAATGTTTCATGGGATTGTAGTTCTTTCCCTCATAGAAGCCATTGATTCCAAGTCTTGTTCCTTTGTCTTTTTGTCAGATTTTCAAATACTTTTTTGCTTCAAATAATTTCCTAATGTTGAGATTAGGACTAATGCTCTCTATTAAAATGTCCTTTGAGAGAATGTGTCTTCTCAGATTTTGTATTTGGCAGTGTTATGCTTATGCTGTCTCATTATATGTCCATCTCTCCTACAGCAAGTGTTTGTTCCGGAAAGCCGACCCACACCCAAAAACGATGTAGGGATTCGGTTTAACGTCAAGCACAGGCCGTTCCCAGAAGAAGTGGATAAGATTCCGTTTGTGAAAGCCGACCTAAGCATCCCGGATCTCCATGACATTGTGGATAAGGAGGTATAAAAGCATTACACACTTTACAATATATGTGGAAACCTCACAGTTAGGCATGCGAAAAAGTTAGGAAACTTTAATCACGGAATTGAATTAAATTACAAAACCATTCTCTGCTAGGCTTCAGAGAAATAACCAGTTTAGATGGAAAGGATCTCAAGCTGACCTACTGTAGCTTTACCCATTATTAGACACGGTACTTCCTTAAATACATTCCAGCACAGCTACAACAACCATAATTAAATGATCTTCACAATATATAATGCTTTACAGTGAAGTCTGTTAGAGCCACATATGGAAGTTTATCTGTTCAATAACACCTTACTCCTTACTGTTATTTTTGTTTAGTAATAAAATATTCAAATCCCTGTTTTCCATCTCTGAAAAGCCAAGCTAATGTTGATTCTTGTTTTATTACGAGCTCTGTCTCGTTCTCTTTTCTCCAGCACACTCTCTCTGTTCAGCGTTTGTTTTAAACGGGTGATTCCCGACTTTTCTCTATTTACGGATATGATCAAATACGCACAGGCGAGTGACGTATGTACGCAATTTACCGCCAAAACATCCCATCTGGTCTAAAATATAAACACTTGTAATAGTCTTACCATAGTGAATCCGGGCAAGACAAACAAAAAACTTTTTGTAAGATGGATTTTGACTCTAAGTATTGAAATTTTGTTAATTTTGAACAAAAAAAGTTACATAGTGTTTCTTTAAGGATTTGGTGCTGTAGTGAACACTAAACACAACAGTGAATACAGATATCTGAAACATTTAAATATTGTTTGGCCATTCTAAAAATGCATACTAATAAATAATTTGTAGTATTTTGTGTGTTTATCAGAAAGTTCCACTCACAATAGTCTTATGCTATTTTGCTCGTGTGTGTGTTTCAGTTGGAGCAGCAGCACGATAAGCTGCGAGCTGTGATGGGGAAGCAGATCGATTACGAGACCAAACTGGAGCACAACACGGAGGACTTGTGGAGGAATAAATCCTTCCCAGACCCACTAACAGACTGTAAACCACCAGCTCCTGCTCAGGAGTTCCAGACCGCCCGCCTCTTCCTCTCGCACTTCGGCTTTCTGTCACTAGAGGCGCTCAAGGTACGAGAACACACAACTTAGTGCAGTTAACTAAAATCACAGGTGGAAAGTCCAGGGCCCGTATTCATAAAGAATCTTAATGCAAAGAGTAGCTCCTGACAAAATTCTAAGAAAATTCTTAGAAATGTGGGCGTTTACTCTTAAAATTAAAGAAAAATTCCTAGTAAAGAAAAAAGTAATTCCGAAAGCATCTTAACCCTTAAAAGAGGTCTTAAGGTCAACATTGTTAGGAGCACGGACGAGGACTTTTAAGAGGCTTAAGAGTTTCTTTAGCAGAGGAGAAAATGGAGGAAAATCGAAGAAATGTGTTGCAGACAATGGATGACAGTGAGTTTTATATATTAAAACCAACTTTCAAACCACTTAAATAGACAGCAATCAGTGTCATTGGAAAGAGTGGAACCATTTTTATCATTCTAAGCCAATCAAATACCTTATAGGAAATTAACAGCATGGTAAATCAAAAAAAGGATTTATATACACATATATAATGTTTGTGTGTGTGTGAGAACGGTCAAATGGGAAAAATTACGCATGTAATTTCAAAGTGAAGGCTTAGAATAGACCCTATACTTAAAATCACTCCTTTTTTCCTTCTTGGACAACCAACCAATCGCAGTCTTCAGAAGATTGTGTCTCACACACCAACGGGGTCAACCCTGCCTCCTCACTCAGATGAACGTTTTTGTCTTTTCCTCACTCAGAGTTGCTCTCAGATCGATCCCGAATCGCTCTTAAGCTAAGACTCCTACGTAAAAGTTTTTAAGCAAAATTAAGAGTTTTCTGAGAGGATTCTAAGAATCTTTATGAATACGGGCCCTGGTTCTTAAAGTGAGGCTGCGTTTACACGTGGCCGGCTATTTTCATAAACGGACATTTCTCCCTCTCCGTTTTCAAAAATACCAACGTGCACACCTGTCAGTTTTCAGAAAACTGTTTGTTTACACGAACCTGTGTATATGTGCCGTCAAGAGTATGCCAGACCTGTAGGTGTCAGTGTAACGAGTAGATCAAGCCCACGTTAGCCAATCAGAATCACCAAATTAGCAGCAACACCTCGACATGATAGAGCAGCTGTTTCTGCAAATGCTAACAGAGGAAAAGGGTTTGCTCAACATAAATGCGACTGCGACTCTGAATGCATCCATGATCACCAAAGCCAAATGAGAATGTGAACATGTTGCACTTTTGACGCAGTGCAAGTTCTGTCGCATCTGTGATGTCGGCGGCCTAAAACACAGTTTTTATCAGTTTACATGCAAACAAAGTTTTCCAAAATCTCCACTCTGGCCGGAGTTTTTAGAAAGAATGGTTTTCAGAGGCGAGTTCTTCGTTTGCGTGTAAACCAAGGGCACAAACGAAGGGACATGTCTCTGTTTTCGGAATTACCATGTACGTGTAAACGGGGCCTAAAAGTCCTCCTCATTATTTTGTTCCAATCACCTGGATTTGCTAATTAGCACAGTTTTTCAGCCAGAACTAATCAGTGAGATCAGCTGGCTGAGTTCATGGGTGGAATAAACATATGGCAGGACTTTTACTTTTTTGATCCCTGGACTTTAAACCTCAAACAAACTCCTTTTAAAAAAAATGAACTACATAAAAAGAAACAAGACGTTCAGTGTTCATTCAAACAGCATCTTCAGTTGTAAAAATACAGGAAGTAACTCTGGCAAATGTACACATAAGTCCCCACACGCGTAGAAGTCACATGACTACAAAGTTGTCCACATAGTGTGATTGCCAGAGCTGATGGTATTCCCCGTCACTTGCCTTGGGTATATTAATCAAAATGTTGATAAACATTATAATAGTGTTCTCAATGATACTCAAATAACACTTATTTTGCATAGAAATATGTTCATTTAATTATTAAAAAATATTTCAGCAATATTAATATAATTTGTGAGTTAACATATTTTGTTTCATTAAAATATTTATTTATTTATTTAACAATTTATTTTATTTATTTTTTACCTTCTCTAGCTACTCTTAAAATAGAAAACAGTTATTTTACACATTAACAATAGTGTAATCTTCAAGTAGCGGGACTGCTCTAATTTGTGTGTGTGTGTGTGTGTGTGTCAGGAGCCTGGAAACAGTCGACTGCCTCCTCACCTCATCGCTCTCGACTCATCTGTGTCAGGCTTTTTCGATGACATCGGATACCTGGACCTGTTACCGTCCCGGCCGTGTGACACCGTGTTTATCTTCTACATGAAAGCTGGACAGAAGAGCAGTCAAGAGGTGAAACCTCACAAGTGCCCTGCTGTGAAACTGTGCACTCATCAGTTTTGTTGTACACCTAATATTAAAGGGGTCATCGGATGCCCATTCTCCACAAGTTGGTATGATTAGGGTCTTCATGTAAAGATTGTAACATATTTGGTTAAAATTTGGTTAAAACAACCCTTTTACCTCCTCAAAAACAGCTCTGTTCACAGCGACCCGTTTCGGTGCATGTCTCTTTAAATGATAATGAGCTGTTAATATAAAATAAAATATGCTAATACGTGACAGGCCGTCAGTGGTCGTGGGCGGAGCATGAGCAATATTACATCATATTGCTCAGAAAATCCAAACGGCTTGATTATCGAGTCTTTAGGATTTTTGACAATACAAAGAAAAGGAGTGAATGTATTTTTTTCATTGTTTGGTGGTTACACGTTTATATGCAAACACCATATAAAAGTGAATTTTGCATCCGATGACCCACATGTTGGTGTGTGTAGATCTTGAGGAACGTGGAGTCATCGGCAAACGTGCAGCCACACTTTCTGGAGCTGCTGTTGTCTCTGGGATGGCCGGTGGAGGTCGGGCAACACCCGGGGTGGACGGGCAGTGTGTTCACCAGCTGGACCATCAACACATCCAACGGCGCTGATACACCAGGTACACACACACACAGCATCTGAGCTCATGATCAGATTATGGCTACGTTCACACTGTCAGTCCAAATCCGATTATTTGTGTATCCGATTGAAATCTGATATAAAATTATTGACATCGTTTTCCAGAATATCTGCATTGTTTTCTATGGCAATGACATTGTGTTGGAATACGCCAAAAACAACAACAACAACAACTGCAACATGAAGGGGTTTGCGATAGAGATTTAATTTTTTTTGTAACAAAAAAAATTATTGCAAAACATGTCTCCGTTATATTGTCATTTTCTGCTCGTCTGCCACTTTGCAACAACACCGCATTGTTTCTGCACCGACTTTCAGCATGTTTACTATAACAGCGTCTGACGTTTACATTTTACGTGCCTAGTGACAGGATTTCACACCACATATGGATGTAGCTTTTTTTTTTTTTTTTTTGCTGTTCACATCAGCTAATTCTGATCGGATATGCACAAAAATCAGATTTTGACTGACAGTCTGAACCTAGCCTATAATGTAGTAATAATATAACATTCCATATAATAAATATTCCAAATATAATAATATATTCCATGGGGTCACAAACTTTTGGTTATACGTTTATAAATACCCATTTATGGAACTCACTTCCTGTAGAAGTTCCCAATAGTCTTTCAGTCTTTAAATCTCAGTCTTAAAACTGTTTAGGCTTTTATGTGATTTAATGTTTGTTGCTGTACTGGTTTTATTGTTTAATGTCATTGCTTTTATGGATTTTTGTAAAGTGTCCTTGAATTCCATGAAAGGCGCCTATAAATAAAAATGTATAATATAAAGATAAGACACTAAATGACTTGTATCACAGTGATGCTCATAATGTAGCAGCAGATGAGGTGTTATATGTGTGTGTGTGTGTGTGTGTGTGTGTGTGTGTGTGCAGATGATTCAGTGACTCTGGGCGACACTGGCGGTGGTGTGTTTAACGGAGAGAAGCGTGTGCTTTACTACGCAGACGCTCTGACAGAAATCGCATTTGTCGTACCGTCTCTCAGCGACTCATCCGGTAATCTTCTGTTTCTACACTACACTGTTGCTGCATTCTATTAATAGGACTATTAATGGCATATTGATTTCTCCATTAGTGCAACATGTTTAATGAATTAATATTGACTTATTTATAGGGGTGTAACAACATATCGTGCCACAATATATCGCAATATAAAAATGCGACAACATGTATCGTGGATAGTGACAATATTTATTGTGGATAGTTCACAAAATAAAAATTACTATGTGAGAAAAAAAATTCTAGTTTTCACAGTTTTAGTGTTACATTAAACTACTATATATAATGTTGAATATAATGTATAATAATGCAATGGGTCCTGATAATGTTACCAGTAAACAGTGTCCGACATTATTTTAAATGTATCTAGTCAGTGAAAGAGTGCAAGAATATTCGTCTAAAATAATTCTGTATTTTCAGCTTCAGAATCATGAATATGTTTATTGTGTCTCTATTGTCCTGTGCTTTGGGTTACAGCACCAAGTCCAAGCCTATTCATTTACACACACAATGTATTAGCAAATTTAGCATTTTAATCAACAGTAAAAATGGTGTTAACCTTTTATCATATGTCTTGGAGTATCACAATAATATGGTATTGTGAGTTCAGTATCGTGAGATGTCTCGAATCTTGACATGAGGGCATCGTTACACCCCTGTTTATGTTGATTTCTCTCCTAACGCAGCGGAGTCATCCGAGCACAGCTTCCCGACGGCAGACTCGGACTCGCAGATGGAGCTGTTACCCAGTTTACTGAAACAGCCCAACCTCACGCTGGAGCTCTTCCCAAACCACTCCGACAACATGGGACCCGCGCAACGGGTAACTCCTCGTCTCATTCTCAGAGCTTCTCTAATGAGGCTGTCACTGGTTAAACGGTCTGACCTGGCGAGTGTATCAGTCTGTTAAGGTGATGATACACAGGGCAACTTTTTGAGCAATGTTGCTGGGCAATCTTGCCAATCTTTCTCATTGAAAATGGGCAATACATTTCTTTCTGGATAATTTAGATCGGTCGTGGGCCCTGTGTCTCATCTGGTTGCCCATTGACAGCAACATTGCTCAAAAAGTTGCCCAGTGTATCATCACCTTTAGGAGTAGAGATGCGCGGATGGGCTATTATTTCATCCGCCGCCGCATCACAAAACTCATCACCGTCCGCCATCCATCCAACGTTTTTTGACCAATTTTCAAAGCCGCACCCGCCCGCCATCCGCTGATTGTTTTAAACGGGTGGTTGATTATGATTTCACTTTTCTAACTTTAGTTAGTGTGTAATGTTGCTGTTTGAGCATAAACAACATCTGCAAAGTTACAACGCTCAAAGTTCAAAGCAAAGGGAGATATTTGCTTTTTAAAGAAATCGTTTTTTTAAGGACTACAAAAAACGTCTGGTATGGACTACACGACATCCCTCATGGGTTAGTGACATCACAAACACTAAAATCTACATAAACCCCGACCCCGGGAACACGCAGTCCGTGTTGATGTTGTAGTCGGGCATATTTGTGAGTCAGCTCAAACGGTAGCATCCATCTTTTCACACGCAATAGAAAGTCACTCTGTGTGCATCTCCGAACAGTTCCTATACGAGCGATTTATAGATTATCATTGAAGATAGTTTACTCCACATCATCAACATAAATTCATCAACTAACCGTTTAGAGACGTCCTGTTGCATTCTACGTGTTGTCACTTCTTCTTGAGTCTCTCCATCTTTGTCTGACTCCAGTTTAAATATAAAAGGCAGAACAGTTTCTGACATTTTAGTGTGTGTCTGCGCGAGGTAATCGGAGATGCTAACACACACGAGCTCTTGAAGCTCCGCCCCCTGTGCCGGGAGCAGCAGCTCATTTGCATTTAAAGGGCCAGACACAAAACAGTGTGTTTTTGCTCACCCTCAAAAAGTGACAACTTTAACATGCTGTATAAACACATCTGTGGTGTATTTTGAGCTAAAACTTCACATACACACTCTGGGGACATCAGAGATTTATTTTACATCTTGTGAAATTGCACTATACCACCACTTTAAGGTCTATCGGTGATGCCAGGCGCTGCTGACGCGATATTATAATTGGCATGGTTTTATCTCAGTTAGCCTAATCACTGGTTAGATTTGCATTGAGAGATGATCTTATGGAAAGAACCCCATGCCGATCTCTAGGTGTGGTGAGGGTGTGTGATGATGTGGGTATTTTAATAACTTTATCAGGATGCACATTATCCTGGATCCATGAAAGAACTGACCTTTCAAAATAAAAATCTGCCTGTGTCTATGGGGATTTAACACAGGGGTGTGCTGACTTATGCACGCTGTATTTTAAGGAAGAACATTTACTTATTTACGATACATTATTCATTCACAAAGAAAATTGGTATCCTTAAAGGTTGGATTTTTCCTAACTTTTTTAATTAAGGCATTAAGATCAATTTCTAAAAGATGATTTTTTATTCCTCTTTTTAGTCAACTTTAGCATGGGTGTGTTCACTGTACATAGACCCTCCCCTCGAAGAACTCAGGACTGAAGTGCTCAAAAGTGGACACAAGAGACGGATTAAAACACCATGTGTAAACGGGAATTTGTCCCTCGTCTACTTATGATCCGATCAACTAAAACGAATCTTAATACCAGCTGTAAATGTTTATTTGGAGGCGAGTGGCCATAGAAGCTAGAACCGCCACTGAACTCATCCTTACTGAACAAAAATCTTTCTATTTGTAAATCTTACTTGCCTCAAACTACTGAAGAGTAGTGTATCACGGTTTCCACAAAAATCCGAACATTGATAATAATCATAAATGTTTCTTGAGCATCAAATCATCATATTATCCTGATTTCTGAAGGATCATGTGACACTGAAGACTGGAGTAATGATGCTGAACATTCAGCTTTGATCACAGGAATAAATTACACACTACTATATATTCATATAGAAATTTTAATCGGTAATTTATATTTTACAATATTACTGTTTTTACTGTATTTTAGATCAAATAAATGCAGCCTTGGTGAGCATAAGAGACTTCTTCCAAACACAAAAAAATCGAAATTATTCCACACTTTTGAGCGTTAGTGTATAATGTTCATTTCTTGTGTTTATTTCTTCAGTCCCCTACAGTGAAAAGCAAGAAGTTGCCGCCCGGGAGAACGATACCACCATTAGGACCCGACACTAAAGTGCTGGTCGTGTGGGTCGAGCGATACGATGACATCGGTAAAATGTTTTCATATTCATTCAAATTCCTGAACAGTGATAAATAAACCTATAAATCATGTATATATGTAAAATATGTGTTACAATTGTAAACACACAAGGCACAGAGGATGTGTGTGGGCTTGTCTATGAGAAAATAATCAATTGCTACACTGTAAAAAATTTATTTTTTCTAAGTTGTGAATAAAACAACGATTATTAGTGTTTCAAATTCAGAATTCAATGTGAATTTGTTTCTATTTGTTTTCAATTTAAAAACAAAACAAAAAAAGGTCACACTTTAAAATAAGGTTCATTAGTTAACTAATATGAACAAAAAAATGAACAATACATTTGTTACAGTATTTATTCATCTTTAATAAAAATCTTAGTTCACAGTGCATTAACTAATGTTAACAAATACAACCTTTTATTTTAATTATGAGAATTGTATTAGTAAATGTTGAAATGAACATTTAACTAATATTAATAAATGCTGAAGAAGTATTGTTCATATTAACTAATGAACTTTAGTGTAAAGTGTTCTCAAAATAAAAAGAAAGCTTGTTGTTGTCTGTCAGAGAACTTCCCCGTGTCGGAGCTGCTGGCGGAGACGAGCACCGGAGTGGAGACGGCCGTCAACAGCAGCGCTTCCAGGTAATAACCCGCTGGTAAGAGGATTTCAGTCCCTGACGTGATCTCATGCGCCCTCACCTGTTCTCACTCAGGTCCAGCTCTTCAGAGAAGGACGTTCCCATCGTCTTCATCCATCCGCTGAAGACCGGCCTCTTTCGGATCAAACTACACGGTGCTATGGGCAAATTCAACATGGTCATTCCTCTAGTGGACAACATGGTGGTTAGCAGGAGATCACTGGGTGAGTGTGTTTGTGTGTGTGTTTATATGAGAGGGTGAGTGTGTGTGTGAGTGTGTGAGTGAGTGTGTCAGTCAGTGTTTTTGAGTGAGTGAGTGAGTGAGTGAGTGAGTTTTTCAGTGAGTGAGTGAATGTTTTTCTGTGTGTGTGAGTGAATGTTTTTCTGTGAGTGAGTGTGTGTGTGCGTGTGTGTGTGTGTGTGTGTGTTTTTCAGTGAGTGACTGTTTTTCTGTGTGTGTGAGTGAGTGAATGTTTTTCTGTGTGTGAGTGAGTGAATGTTTTTCTGTGTGTGTGAGTGAGTGAATGTTTTTCTGTGTGTGTGAGTGAATGTTTTTCTGTGTGTGTGAGTGATTGTTTTTCTGTGTGTGTGAGTGAGTGAATGTTTTTATGTGTGTGTGAGTGAGTGAATGTTTTTCTGTGTGTGTGAGTGAATGTTTTTCTGTGTGTGTGAGTGAATGTTTTTCTGTGTGTGAGTGAGTGAATGTTTTTCTGTGTGTGTGAGTGAGTGAATGTTTTTCTGTGTGAGTGTGTGTTTGTCAGTTAGTGTGTTTTTCTGTGAGTGAGTGATTGTGCGTGTGTTTTTCAGTGAGTGAGTGTTTTTCTGTGTGTGTGAGTGAGTGTTTTTCTGTGTGTGTGTGTGAGTGAGTGAATGTTTTTCTGTGTGTGTGAGTGAATGTTTTTCTGTGTGAGTGTGTGTGTTTGTCAGTTAGTGTGTTTTTCTGTGAGTGAGTGATTGTGTGTGTGTTTTTCAGTGAGTGAGTGAGTGAGTGTTTTTCTGTGTGTGTGAGTGAGTGAATGTTTTTCTGTGTGTGTGAGTGAGTGAATGTTTTTCTGTGTGTGTGAGTGAATGTTTTTCTGTGTGTGTGAGTGAGTGAATGTTTTTCTGTGTGTGTGAGTGAATGTTTTTCTGTGTGTGTGAGTGAGTGAATGAATGTTTTTCTGTGTGAGTGTGTGTGTTTGTCAGTTAGTGTGTTTTTCAGTGAGTGAGTGATTTTGTGTGTGTGTGTGTGTGTGTGTGTGTGTTTTTCAGTGAGTGAGTGAGTGTTTTTCTGTGTGTGAGTGAATGTTTTTCTGTGAGTGAGTGTGTGTGTGTGTGTGTGTGTGTTTTTCAGTCAGTGACTGTTTTTCTGTGTGTGTGAGTGAGTGAATGTTTTTCTGTGTGTGTGAGTGAGTGAGTGAATGTTTTTCTGTGTGAGTGTGTGTGTTTGTCAGTTAGTGTGTTTTTCTGTGAGTGAGTGAGTGATTGTGTGTGTGTGTGTGTTTTTCAGTGAGTGAGTGAGTGTTTTTCTGTGAGTGAGTGTTTTTCTGTGTGTGTGAGTGAGTGAATGTTTTTCTGTGTGTGTGAGTGAGTGAATGTTTTTCTGTGTGTGTGTGAGTGACTGAATGAATGTTTTTGTGTGTGAGTGTGTGTGTTTGTCAGTTAGTGTGTTTTTGAGTGAGTGAGTGATTTTGTGTGTGTGTGTGTGTGTGTGTGTGTGTTTTTCAGTGAGTGAGTGATTGTTTTTCTGTGTGTGTGAGTGAGTGAATGTTTTTCTGTGTGTGTGTGTGAGTGAGTAAATGTTTTTCTGTGTTTGTGAGTGAATGAATGTTTTTCTGTGTGAGTGTGTGTTTGTCAGTTAGTGTGTTTTTCAGTGAGTAAGTGAGTGATTTTGTGTGTGAGTGAGTGAGTGAGTGAGTGAGTGAGTGAGTGTGTGTGTTTTTCAGTGAGTGACTGTTTTTCTGTGTTTGTGAGTGAATGAATGTTTTTCTGTGTGAGTGTGTTTGTCAGTTAGTGTGTTTTTCAGTGAGTGAGTGAGTGATTTTGTGTGTGAGTGAGTGAGTGAGTGAGTGAGTGAGTGAGTGAGTGAGTGTGTGTGTTTTTCAGTGAGTGACTGTTTTTCTGTGTGTGAGTGAGTGAATGTTTTTCTGTGTGTGAGTGAGTGAATGTTTTTCTGTGTGTGTGAGTGAGTGAATGTTTTTCTGTGTGTGTGAGTGAGTGAATGAATGTTTTTCTGTTTGAGTGTGTGTGTTTGTCAGTTAGTGTGTTTTTGAGTGAGTGAGTGATTTTGTGTGTGTGTGTGTGTTTTTCAGTGAGTGAGTGATTGTTTTTCTGTGTGTGTGAGTGAGTGAATGTTTTTCTGTGTGTGTGAGTGAGTGAATGTTTTTCTGTGTGAGTGTGTGTTTGTCAGTTAGTGTGTTTTTCTGTGAGTGAGTGAGTGATTTTGTGTGTGTGTGAGTGAGTGAGTGAGTGAGTGAGTGAGTGAGTGAGTGAGTGAGTGAGTGAGTGAGTGAGTGAGTGAGTGAGTGAGTGAGTGAGTGAGTGAGTGAGTGAGTGAGAAATCCTGAATGTTTGTCATTCTCTCCCGCTCTCCAGGATTCCTGGTGCGACAGACTGTAATAAACGCGTGTCGGAGGAAGCGTCTCGAGAGTGACTCGTACAGCCCGCCACACGTGCGGCGGAAACAGAAGATTGCAGAAATCGTCAACCGTTATCGCAACAAACAGCTTGAGCCCGAGTTTTACACCTCGCTGTTCCTGGAGGTCGGGGAGACGAGCCTCAACCCGTAAACGAGCGCACACACGAGGGTGGAGTAATCTGCACTCGAGCTGCTGGTTTGGGGGAAATTGGCCAAATACTTGCTCACCTCGACCTGTACACGATCAGTGCCCGCCTGACACGAGGATCACTGTTCCAGATCTTGAAACGGACACTTTATTTCTCCTGTGAATCTCACAAAAGCCTGTCAAAGGCTTTTATTTTTCACCCCCAAAATAAATTTTATGTATATATGCAAAATATATATTTCTGTATTTTGCATAAAGAAAATAAACCTGTTTTTAGAGGTTTTTTTTTGTTTTGTTACGTTTTTATGACTTTCTTTTCATAACATTTGAGCTCATTTCCCCCCAAATTTGAATGAATTTCATAAATAAAAATTATAAAGAACAATTTTCATTGTTCTCAAATGTGATTACCATAACACCATTAAAATACTGTAGTTCAATTATTTTATTTTATTTAAATTGGCATAATTAAAAAGCAGTACAACAAATACCACCAGGATTTATAAATACTTTAAACAGTACATCATTATTCTTTGCACATTACAGTAATGACAAGAGACTTTTTTGCATTGAGTTGATGATAATGTCAATTAACATCAATGTAAAAAAAAAAAAAAATCCTAAAAACAGGCTTTATTTTTCTTCAAACAAAATATTATTTTTTGGAGTGAAATCTGACTCATGAGATTCGCCCGTTACTGTACTTCACAATGAATGACGTTTTATTTGATCATGTTTATTATTTGAAGGACTGCAACAGTAGACGTCCAAATGTGAAGCCGTTTCTTCTAGAAGCACTATTGAAATGAACACTAATCTCCAGCAGCCAATGATGTGATCTTCCTCTTCATCCTCTTCCTCAGCGCTGCTAGTTTTCTGAACACAGTCTGCAGGCGGTGAGGAAGCTATAAGCCTCAGAATAAAAATAAAAAAGGTAATTGCGACTTTCTATCTCATAATTCGTACTTTTTTTCTCAGGATCGCGAGTTTATATCTCACAATTGTAAAAAAAATCATCATAATTGACGAACATAAACTCACAACTGTAAGAAAAAAGTCAGAGCCTTGAGATATAAAAAAAAAAAAGTCGTCTGACAATGAATCAACTCAAACTCAACTCTGAGTTTATATCTTGCTATTCAGACTTTACAACTTGCGAATGCACGTATAAATCTCTCTATTCTGACCTTTTTTTCTCGTAATTGTGAGAAAAGTCAGAATTGCAAGATATTAAAAGTTTTTTCCTCATAATTTTGAGTTTCTATCTCACAATTCGGACTATTTTTTCGCAATTCTGAGGTTATATCTCAATTCTGATGCAAAAAGTCAAAGTCAGAGAAGTCGTAATTACTTTTTTAATTCAGTGGCGCTTTATTAGGAATGACTGAGAAACAGATATTCGGTCTCTTGACATTTTGATGTCATAAATTGCCAAAAGCAAACAGACTACTGAGTGTACGCAGTGCTTTCCCATAATGCGTTTCAGTCAAAAGACATTATAAGGGCTTATCATTTATTTATTTGTTTCTTTTACTTAGTGTTTTTCACATATTGTGTCATTTCTTTCCACTTTCCCGTTCGCCGGGTTTCATTTACTCAGCGTTTTTATCTTCAAATCAAGCAAATTTGACCTTTCAATCTCCTTTCATATTCTAGAAAGCACTTTTAGATATCAAATATTACTGTGTCCATCCTCACCCAGGTCGATCTGTGCTGATTTGTTTCTGTTTTCATTATAAAAATGCCTTTATATACGTACGGTGATCTCCTCTCGTGTCATAGAATAATGAGGCGTCACCCAAACACAACACCAGTTTTGAAGTTATTCTTCATACTAATTCTGGAATAGAATTACACGTCACAATTTGTGCCCAGAAACTCTATTAACACAACGTTTGTTTTTGAAGGAACTGATATGACCTGCTCGAGGGCGTCTCTTTCCGTGTGTAAATATTGACGGCATGGACTTTGTATAAAGTTTGACTTTCTATGTAAATATGCGGGTGTGAAGTTCTGCTCACTCATCTTATACTATTGATTCGGGACGGCACAACGGATGAACGCTTGTTTGTATTTATGCCATCATATATGTGTCCAAAAGATACATTGGATATTGAATGTAACACATGTAATGAAATAAAGATTTTAATTAAATTCTTATCAGTGTGTGTGAGAGAGAGAGAGAGAGAGAGAGAGAGTGTGTGAGTGAGAGGAAGTGAGAGTGTGTGTGTGTGTGTGTGTGTGTGTGTGTGTTTATATGAGAGGGTGAGAGTGTCTGTGTGAGTGTGAGAGAGAGAGAGATTGATTGATTGAGTGAGTGTGTTTGAGAGTGAGTGAGTGAGAGGCCAAGTGTGTGAGAGAATGTTTGAGAGAGAGTGAGTGTGTGTGAGAATGTGTTTGAGAGAGAGAAAGTGTGTGAGAGAGGGCAAGTGTGTGTGTTTGAGAGAGAAAGTGTGTGTGAGGATGTTTTTGAGATAAAGTGTGTGTGTGTGTGTGTTTGAGAGAGAGAGAAAGTGTGTGTGTGAGAATGTTTTTGAGATAGAGAAAGTGTGTGAGAGAGGGTGAGTGTGTGTGTGCGAGAATGTGTTTGAGAGAGGGCAAGTGTGTTTGTGTGAGTGAGTGAGTGTGTGTGTGTGCATCAAAGCATGTTAAGTTACAAACTCACAATAGCTGTTTATCCAAAGTTACGAATTTTACTTAACACACTCACACACACAATCACTATTACTCGCGCACACACACTCTTACTCACACACACTCATCCACACATACACACACTCACTTATTCAAGCACACACTCACACTCTCTCTCTCTCTCTCTCTCACACACTCTTACTCACACACACTCATCCACACATACACACACTCACTTATTCAAACACACACACACACTCTCTCACACTCTCTCTCTCTCACACACACACACTCACTCTCTCACACACTCTCACTCACACACACACTCTCTCTCTCTCACACACACACTCACTGAAGCAGCACTGGATTATTGTCATTGATCTCAAGCATTGATGTTCTTTAGTCACACTTTTCTCACAATTATACGCTTTCATTTGTAGTTAACTGCAATTAGTTAACATGAACTAACAATGAAAAAGCATTTATTAATCAGTTCATGTTCATTTTAACATTTACTAATACATTTTTAAAATCAAAAGATAACATTAATGTTATCATCTTATTGGACCTGAGCTGACATGAACCAACAATGAAAAGTAGCATTGTTTATTAACTAATAAGAAAGATTAATACATGTTGCGCATTGTTAATTAATGTTATGCATTAAAGAAATGTCTTTCTTCTGCTGAACACAAAAGAAGATATTTTAAAAAATGTCGATAACCAGAAAGTTGCCATTGAGTATTTTTACCTGAACTGTTACAGTTGGACGTTCATCCGACACTTTTTAAATGTTACTTGTTTCCGAACATTCCGAGAACATTCAAAAGTAACGTTTCCATAACGTTTGAAGAATGATAAGATGGAATGTTCCAAACGTTCACATGATCAAGAACATTTTTTTTTTGGAAACTACATTTTGAGAAAAAAACTTGTAAAACATTCTCCAATATTATTAATAGTAATAATAATAACTTTAATTTATATAGCGCCTTTCACGAAACCCAAGGACGCTTAACAAAAAAGAGGAGGTGGAGGGGGAATAAAAGGCGAGAGGTGTGAAGCCAGGGTAGCTAGAGCCCATAGGCCTCAGTGAATAAGTGTGTTTTAAGCTGGTTTTTAAAGGTTATTAGAGAGGAGGCAGAGCGGATGGCAAGAGGAAGCTTATTCCAGAGTGATGGTGCACCAACACAGAAGGCTCTGCCACCAAATGTCCGGAGCCTGGACTTAGGGACAGCAAGCAGGTCCTTATCAGAGGACCGCAGGGACCGTGACTGAGTAGGGATGGAGTAGATCAGTAAGGTACTGGGGTGCGAGTCCATGGAGAGACTTGTAGATCAGAAGAAGGATTTTATATTTGATCTGGAACTTAACTGGCAGCCAGTGAAGCTTTTTCAGAACGGGAGTGATGTGAAGTCCAAATTTCGTGTGGGTGAGCATTCTAGCCGCAGAGTTCTGGATATATTGTAGTCTGTCAGTGGCCTTGCTGGGCAGACCAAACGGGGTACCGTTACAGTAGTCAAGTCTGGAGGTGATGAAGGAGTGGATGAGGGCCTCAGCAACAGACTTGGAGAGGCACTGTCGAAGTCTGGAGATGTTCTTAAGACGGTAACAGGCAGTTTTTGTAGTGTTTTTGATGTGTTGTTTGAAGGAGAGAGTGGAGTCCATGATGACGCCCAGGTTGCGTACTTGAGGGGATGCAGAGATCGAGCAGCCATCCAGATCCAGTATGATGTCATCAACATTTTTAAGAAGTGACTGCGGGGCAAACACCATGAGTTCTGTTTTGTCTTGATTGAGTCTGAGGAGGTTAGTGTCCATCCGGTTCTTTATGTCCTTCAGGCAGTTGATAAGTGGCACAGGTGGAAGGGGAGTAGACGGCTTAGTACTGATGTAGAGCTGGGTGTCGCCAGCGAAGCAATCCATGTTTCCGGATGATCATCCCAAGAGGTAGCATGTAGATATTAAATAATAGTGGGCCAAGCACCGATCCTTGAGGCACACCGTGTAAGACTGGCACCAGTTCAGAGCCCTTAAGGGTGGTGTATTGTTTCCTGTTGGTGAGATTTAAACCAGGAATACACAGTACCAGTGAGGCCAATGAGTTCGGAGAGGCGAGTGAGAAGAATGGAGTGGGAGACTCTATCGAAAGCTGCAGTGAGGTCAAGAATTAAAATGCTGATATGGCCAGAGCAGAGACTATTTATATAGAGACATGCCACTTCCTCAATCCTTAATACAACTATATAGGGAAAACCCGTAACACCAAAGATGGCGGTTGTATGCACATGTCCCGCCCCTCTCGCTGGAAAGCCATCCCGCAAATTAGTTCAAATCTCCCGGAATCTAGAGCGAGCGAGCAAGAGCACGCACATACTCTGCTTCAAACTGTGTAGCGCGCGCACGACAGAGAGGGAGAGAACCCTTGCGCATGCGTAGTAAAAGTATAACCTGTGGGGAAAAAGGCGTTTTAAACCTTATTTTGGGGCAAAGTCATCAAACTTTTCCAGCGATTTTTTTATCATATTTTACTGCTGTTTCTATACATGCCGTTTTTATGTCCCGGTGACCAGTGAAAGTGCAGTTCTGACTCTCTCCCCATGAATTTAGATAGAAGCCTGGTCTTGTTAGTCCGAAATAGCTGCCCGGAGGCGTTGCCAAGATGGCGGCCGAGTGGCACGACTTGCCTAAAAGGACTTTGGCCAGAATCAGCTGCCATGAGAAGGTCTGTGCTATGATGTGTCCTGAAACCAGATTGAAATGACTCATAGAGGTTGTGCTGTAGCATATGTTGGTTGAGTTACACCTTAGACTTGCTCCCTCTCTGAGTTATTTTAAACGAAATTTAAAATTACATTTGCTAGAATTAGCGTTTGGATCAGTAGGCTAATCGGTAAGAGGCTCTTTACAGATATTTGTTAGTCCTTGTATTGTCTGAAAGTATATTTTATTATGTCTTTGTACAGCACATTGGTCAACATCACGTTGTTTTAATTGTGCTTTATAAATAAATTAAATGAATGAATGAAATGAGTTGGGAAGCCACAGCTCTTTCCAATAACTTGCATATGAAAGGTAGGTTGGAGATAGGGCGGTAGTGGTTTGGATCATCTTGGTTCAGACCAGGTTTTTTAAGTGTAGGGATCACCGCAGCAGTTTTAAAGCTGGTGGGGACCACCCCAGAAGACAGCGAGGTGTTGATGATGTTGACCAGTATGGGTCCCAAAGTTGGAAGACATGCCTTGACCAAGGCAGTCGGCATTGGATCATGTTTGCTGGTCGTGGCCTTTGCTTTTGACACTAGCTCAAGAACTTGTACCGTTTTGAGCAAAGAGAAAGAGGAGAGGCAATCCTGCGGTGTAGAGAGAGTTGAGAAGTTTATGTCAAGCAGCGGTAGTGTGGTTGGGTGAGACGAGGTGGACAACTGCAGTTGCTGATGGATGGTTTCTACCTTTTTCTGGAAGTATTCCAATATTCTTTATTAACAACATATAAATCATTTCTAGAGTTCTTGTAGAGTAGGGTGTAGCTGCTCTTTTTAAAGTTGTCTATCAATGTAAGCAAATATCATTTGGTAATTACCCGTCTTTTGAATATCTGGGTATTGTGTTAAAAGGTGCTTCACGTATTTTACTTATCATTGTTTACAGGCCTCCACAATACTCTTCAGCCTTTGCTGAGGACTTTACAGAACTGCTATCAACAATTTCCTCAGAGTTTGACTGTTTTGCTATTGCTGGAGATTTTAACATTCATATAGATAATGCAGAAACCAATATGGCAAAAGAAATCAAAACGGTTTTAAAAACTTTTGATCTGAGTCAGCATGTACATGGACCGACACACAATCGTGGACACACTCTAGATTTACTTATCAGCAAGGGTCTAAACATTTCATCCATTGTTTGTTATTAAGGATGTAGCACTGTCTGATCATTTCTGTATTTTCTTTGATATGTTGATCTCTCCTGCCATTGAAGCTAGATCTGTGTCTGTCAAGAAGAGATGCTTAAATGAGAACACTAGTGTGCTATTTATGAAGGCTATATCTTTAACACCAAGCATATCTGCTGACTCTGTTGATTCTCTCCTTGAGTCCTTTACCTCAAAAGTTAAAGGTGTAATTGATGATATTGCTCCTGTGAAAGTCAGGAAGAGTGGTAGACAAAAAGCACCTTGGAGAAACTCAACAGCAGTGCAAAATATGAAAAGAAAATGCAGAAAAACAGTGCATGTGGCGGAAGACAAAACTTGTAGTCCATTATAACATCTACAAAGACAGCATTCATGCTTTCAACATGGAACTAGGCAAAGCTAGACAGACTTTCTTCTCGAATATTATAAACAGCAACTTAAACGACACATACTCTTTTTGCTACTGTAGACTCTAGTGGTTTTCAAACCCTGGGTCGCGAGAACTAAAAAATGGGTCGCCAGTGATTTAAAAAAATAATAATAGCTAATAATTGAATTCCGTTTTCTAATAATATTAAAATTAATAATAATAGCTTTGATTAGAAGTATCCTGACATGCGTGTTGCCCTCTTGTCCTGCGAACCGGCTTGGGACCAGATTATGCAGAATAAAGCAGGCCCACCCTTCTCATTAATATACACACAAAACACACACACACGTTCGCTCCATCCGCAACACACACTCGTTCGCTCCATCCACAACATACACTCGTTCGCTCCATCCGCAACACACACTCGTTCGCTCCATCCGCAACACACACTCGTTCGCTCCATCCGCAACAAAACACTCGTCGTTCCTTCCGCAACACACTCTCGTTCGCTCCACTGGCAGCAACACACACATTTCAGATCAATATATTTGTTTTCCTTAAAATTGTAGTTAACACTAACTTTATTCTCATTTGAATTATAAATATGTTTGCTTTTAAACTGTGTGTGATTTTGGTTGGGGACAGTTGGTTAAGTTTGACAAGAGTTTACAGTTTGACAAAAGCACAATGTTGTGTTTTATTGCGAGTGTACACAAATATAAATAAACACTTTGCAGTTTGAATGATGTCCTGTATGAACAAAGTGACGGAGTTTTTGTTTCCAGTGCCGCGCCTCTCTCACACACACACACACACACACACACACACACAACCACTCCAGGCTTGACATCGCAGCCTGTTCATTATAGCCGAAATAAAATAAGATAATAAAATAGTCAACCTAATATAAAAATCACACTGCTCTGTTTAAATGGTCATAGTACAATTCGTACCATTCAGCGTAAGCACCGCTCTGTGATGTTTCCAAGCACATTTTCGCGCATGTGAAAAGGATGATTTTTTTTCCTGTCGATATTGCAACGTGAGTGAAGTTGCTAAAAGCCTATAATAAAGAATAGTTTACCATCAAATGCATCGCGAATTTTGAAACATTTTTATTCTAATGAGAGTTACGTGAGTGTAATGCCCCTTACTTTTACTTTCGCTTTAACCCTTGTGCATCCTTATGGACATTTTTGTCCTTTTCAGTTTTTTTTTTTTTATCACTTTGCTTGTGTTAATGCTAACTGCATAACATTTTACACAGGTGTGTATTTTTATTGGAATTTGACTATTTCACCGCCATTTTCTTAAAAAAATCTTTTTTGCACTAGCTACACAAAATACTCCCTCTCCGCGCCTTTTGGACAAAAATGTCCCCATTGAAACCCATTAAAACTGCAATTTTTAATCCCAGCGCCATTTAACTATAAAATTATGCAATCTTTGTTAAGAGGCTTTCATTCTGTTGGCAAGGCTTCAAAATCTTTCATTTTAGCCTACTATTTTTTTACCAGATGGTGCCATTTTTCCAGTGGTGGAGGAAGTACTGAATCTCAGTACTTAAGTAAAAGTACAAATAACCAGAGACATATTTACTTTAGTAAAAGTAAAAGTACCACAATGAAAACCCTACTTAAGTAAAAAGTAAAAAGTACCTGATTTTAAATGTACTTTAAGTATTAAAAGTAAAAGTACTTGCATAACAATTTATTATCTTAATGTCTACATTCTAATAGGCCTAATTAGGGCTGTAACCATATGCAATATGAAACCGAAATCGCGACACTCAGATCCACGAACCTGTGTCGCGGTGTGAAGGCAGACGACACACCCCTTATTTGAAGTTAACATTATACAATACGTAGACCTACACCACAAAACTAGTTTAGGATAAATTCGTTAAAATTGGGCAATCCCAGCGTTATGGATATGACATTTGCAGTAAAAACTTGAAATATAAGTTCTCAGAAAATGCATTTAATACCAATTGAAACTTATCCAGACATTAGAAAAATATCAGTCGACACATGCGTTTTATATTTAATATGAGGGAGGGAAATATATAACGGACGTAACACAAAAAAATGTTTAACTTTTAGGTGGCAAAATATTTTTTTGTAATTCTGTGAATTTCTAGGCTAATATACACATCGGATGAAGAAGGGTTGGCTCTCCACAGAACATAAAATATTCATTATATTTTTTGTGTTCACATTTATGAGGAAAAAACAATGTTACAGACGTGTCAGTTCTCCATTACGTGAGCGCTCTGAAAGCGGCACTAAAATACTGCTTTAAAACGTTCACAGAGAACTCAAATAGAAAGCCCTTCTTTAAAGTAAATTTCGTTTTGTATTAATTGTATCTTCATTTTAATCAATGTTTCATCAACCAATTGCCTGGATTTAATAAATAAGTAAATATAGCAGAAAATAGATAATCAGGTCACGGCCGCGCCAGCGCGTGAACTGGAGAAATAAACCGAAACTCAGGTCTGTATAGGCTACTTGCCTCACAGACCTGAGACGTATATATATAGAAAGCCTGAAATGTCTACTTTTAAACAGAACAATTCAAACAGAAAGAAAACAGACTGTTCTCTGCATGTAATCCTATTGAAATGTGCATTTATCTCTGGCGAGTTCACTGCAAAGATCGCGCGTCAGCATCGTCAACTTCATCTTTGCTGCTGACACTGACACAGCAGGAAACACTTGTTTATTAATAAACAATTAAAATGTCTCCTTGTTATATTTTACATATTCATAATCATTACTTTTGCCGGTTCTTTGTGACAGCTTTTAGGTGCTTTTTTGGCAGCGCCACCGTTACATGTTTCATGAACGCGTCAGCACCGAAAACAAGGAGATTTTTTTCAATCCCTGTTTTGGCAGAGGGAAAAACTGATCAGAAAATGTAACGAAAATGTAACGAAACATTGTAGAAATGTAGTGGAGTAGAAAGTATAATAATTGCGGCAAAAAGTAACGAAGTAAAAGTCAAAAGTATGCACTATTGATTCTACTTAAGTAAAGTACAGATACGTGAAAAATGTACTTAAGTAAAGTAACGAAGTATTTTTACTTCGTTACATTCCACCACTGCATTTTTCCAGGTGTGGCCTATAAAACAAATATCGCTTTATTCCTGTTTTCTGCTTCGGCATTTTATAGAGCCAATTGGATAAATTGTGCAACGATAATTGTGTGGGTGTGTTGGTATGGATGTCAGAGTGTGGTTAATATGTGTGTTATATATATAAAAAAAGTGTGTGTAGGCCTATATGTGTTTGTGTGCTTGTAATATTTGAGAGAGAAAAACCAATTGCAAATCTAAAATCCAATCACTGTGTGACCAGTGGAGTTTTGCTGGCACCCAATGGGGAAAATCTGTTACTGAAAGCTCATTTTTTGAGATATCATCCTCAAATTAGGAACACAACTTTAGATTTATGGCTTTGATTTTCTTGCCGTTTTAGAGTTCAACTTGATTTATAATATATATATTTTATATAAAATAATTTTCATAAATAATTTTCATAAACTTATACCTATATAACTTTTTTTTTTATTTACTTATTATTATTTTACTTCAGCAATAATCTGCCAAGGGTCTTCTTTAAAATTATACCAAGTCTGTGCTCCCAAGCTTCATTTTTTCATGACAGTTTTTTTGACACGGACATTTTTGTCCTCCTAGTATGTACCTATGTGTAACTTTTTTTAATTGATGCACAAGGGTTAAATTATTTCGTTTTGGCTTGTTTAGTTACTTTTTTTAAATTTATTCTTGTTCTGTTCTGAATATTACATTTAAAGAGTTTGTTGTGGAATATGTTTTGTGTATTTATTTTTTTAAGCATGCAGCAAACGATAGGCTATTAATTAAAATTCCTGTATGTATAGGCTATAGCTTGATCAAATTGTTTCAGAATCGACTTTGCATTGCAATCGCATCAAGGATCAGCAAGTGCACGTGCATCATCCAAAGTGGTTAAAAAAAAAGTGCTGAGCTGATTTTTTCTGTGCACAAGCATATGGGTCGCGTCAAAAAAAAAAAGAAAGAAAAAAAAGGCTCTCTCTTGAAAACCACTGCAGAGAGACTGACAAACACCCCAAGCCAGATTCTCAGTGAAATGCTCTCAGACAGCAAGTGCAGGGAGTTTGCTTGTTTCTTCTCTGAGAAAATGTATAATATCAGAAAGGTGATCAGCAAATCCTTGAGTTGCGCTGGTGTTAGACAGATCAGACCACAACCTGAGAAAGCAGTTATACGTCTGATTTCAAAGAAATTGATGGCAACATTTTCAAAGAAACCGTACAGCACCTTTAAACATCAACCTGCGCCCTCGACGCACTTCCCACATCTTTCTTCAAAAGTGTGTTAAACAGCTTACACTGTAAAAAAAAAAAAAGTTGGATTAACTTAAAGTAAGTTACCTGGTTGCCTTAAAATTTTGAGTTCACTGAAATTAAACATTTGAGTTAATACAACAAAGGAGATTGGTTTAATAAATAGAAACTCAAAATATTATGCTATCTGAACTACATTAATTATCTAAGTTGATTTGACAAAATATAAAAAGTTGTAAAAACAAATGATCAAAATTCATTTTTACAGTGTAGAAGCAGATCAAAGACAAAACTGAAGTCATTGCGTTTGGAAACAAAGATGAAGTTCTCAATGTGAATGCATACCTTCACTCTAGGGGTCTAACAACTAAAAATCAAGTCAGGAATCTTGGTGTGTCTCTAGAGTCAGGCCTTAGTTTCAGTAGTCATGTCAAAGCAATAACTAAATCAGCATATTATCATCTGAAAAATATTGCAAGAATTAGATGCTTTGTTTCCAGTCAAGACTTAGAGAAACGTGTTCCTGCTTTCATCACCAGCAGTGGATTACTGTAATGGACTCCTCACTGGCCTTCCCAAAAAGACCATCAGACCGTCTCAGCTCATACAAAACAAGAACATATGAACACATCACACCAGTCCTCAGGTCTTTACACTGGCTCCCAGTTACATTTCGGATTGATTTTAAAGTACTGGTATATAAATCATTCAATGGCCTAGGACCTCAATACATTGCAGATATGCTCACTGAATATAAACCCAACAGGTCACTCAGATCATTAGGATCACGTCAGCTAGAAACACCAAGGGTTCACTCTGAGCGCTTTTAGCTATTATGCTGGAACCAGTTTCCAGAAGAGATCAGATGTGCTCCTACACTCACATTCACATCCAGACTCAAAACACTTCTGTCTAGCTGTGCATTTACTGAATTGTAAATTACTGTTTGTACTGTATTTTTTATTTATTTTTTATTCTAAACTGTTTTAATTATTCATATTTCTTTTGATTATTTTAATTTCTTCTATGTAAAGCACTTTGAATTACCATTGTGTATGAAGTGTGCTATATAAATAAACTTGCCGCGTCTGGAAGGATGAGAAGCGTTATCCTCAGTTTCTGCAGATGGAGGATCAGCTTCAGCGTTTCTGCTGTTTGTTATTGGAAATAAACGCAGACGTTCAGTTGTGCAAGAGAACAGAAGACTTTCCTTTTGTGGGTTTGTCTTTCATTTTTCTATAGTCTTTTCAACCTTCCATCCTCTGACTGTATAATGTCGTGTGTTAGTATTGTTTAAGGCTGAGGTTTAACTGTTTACCATTTAGTTGATCATTTTAATCCCTTTTTTTTAATCACCCAAAAGATTCCATCATCATTTTCAAGCCTGTTGATTTATATTGTATTTGCCTGGACAAATTACAGATCCAGTATTTTCAAAGCCCTAAAAGGTTTTAAAAGCATTCATTTTGTGTGGTGACTATCACTTTTTATTCAATATTAAAATCTGTGCACACTGTGAAACAAATAAAAATGAAAAAAAAAAAAGATCAATAAGCCATGACAACATGTTTTTACATTATTCAACTCATTCAACTCAACTCATCAAAATAAGTTAAGCCATTCCCAATTTTTTATGTTATACGGACTCAACTCATTTTTTTAGTCAGTTTAATAATTTAAGTTTAATTGACTTAAACTTCCCATTTTTTACAGTGCATATTTATGCAAATTTTACACATCTTGTTATTTTAAACGTTTGCATGGGTTAAGTCAATACTTTCTTGTTTAATGGATTAATGGATGAATGTATTATTGATCATGGGGAATAAATGGGTTATTTCACCTCCTCCTCATGAGACAAAGCCTAAAAATCACTAACAATTAAATATAAGATGGGAAACAAACGCTACGAACATCTGTTTTCTGGCCAGCGCTATAGGGCGACATAAAGAGAAGCTCGATTACCAGAAGAACCTCTGCAAAAACTACATCAATAGAGCGTGTTTGTCTTCTTATGGAGCTCTGCTTTTCATCTCTTCTGAATTGTGTTGCCATGACAACGTCTCAGCTAACAACCAGTCCCATCGGGTTCTGCGTGTTTATCTCCATCATCCTGTAACAGCACTTCTATGATGATGATGATATGATACTGCATTTTCACTTTTTACATTGTGACATTATTTTTGTCAATAAGGTGTGCTGCATTAGAGGAATATTATTGGCTGCATTATGCTGAAGAAAAGCCCTCATGTGTGTATTTGGGAGGCTGTAATTCTTCACTCTCAGATGTTGATGGACTGGTTTGGTCTGAGATTGAGGAGAGCCGATGACGGAGAGATGATGTGACCCTGCAGATCAGCAGATATCAGACTGTTATTGTGCACGTTTTTATCAGTTCATGCATGTGAATTTTGCTGGAAATCGAACCTATGATCTTGGCATTGCTAGATGGTGCACAAGTTAGTTCATTAGTTTAATAGTTAGTTCATTGGTTCGTTTTTTTTTTTTTTTTTTTTTTAGTTCATTGGTTCGTTCGTTAGTTTATTAGTTAGTTCACGCATCACACACACATGACCAGCGTCGGCCAATAGCGAGCCCACACAGAAGAAAATGAAAAGTTGAATAAAGTCGTTATTTTGTTTGTTTTTTTTGCGCACAAAAAGTATTTTCGTTGCTTGATAAACTTAAGATTGAGCCACTGTAGTCACTTGGACTATTTTAACGATGTCTTTAAGTTTAATAACTTTCTGGGCCGGCAAGTTTCAATCCCATAGAAGCCTATGGAGGAGTGATCCAGCTCTCAGATTTAATAAAAAATAAGCCTATCTTAATACGACTATTAATAGTATATTAAAAATCTTAAACGACCTTGTAACCAATCAGATCAATGTGTGATCGTCAACCAGTGGATCTCTGAGTGAGTGAGTGGAGGCGGGGCTCATTTCCATATTCATAGAACCGCCCATACTAAATGAGTCAAGGGTGTTGAGTTACATTCAAGATAATTGAAGGCATGAAGATTTTTTTTAACAAGGAAAAACGTTTAAATATGTAATTTTGGTGATCAAAGATGATCTTTAAGGCCTACTACAGCGGGACTTTAAGAAAAATGTAAAAGATGCTGGTAATTTTCTGCCGGGATATTATCCATTAATTTGACAGACATTTCCTGTGTGTGTGTGTGTGTGTGTGTGTGAGAGAGAGAGAGAGAGAGAGAGAGAGAGAGAGTGTGTGTGTGTGTGTGTGCGCGCGCGCGTGCGCGTGTGCGTGTGCGTTTGTGTGTGAGTAGAAAGAGAGAGAGAGACTGCAGATCGTCTTCGCATCGCTATTGGCTTCTTGTTCCTCAGCGCCGCGCACCTCTCGCGCGCAGTGATGCTCGCACCTGTCCCGACCCGCAACATCATCATCATCATCATCACCAGCAGCGGATCTCCATGACGACAGCGCTTCCAGCATGGTACAGAAATCCCGCAACGGCGGCGTGTTTCCCGACGCCCCGCCGGCCGAGAAGAAGCTAAAGGTGGGCTTCGTGGGGCTGGACGCGGGCGCGACGGACTCGAGCCGAGACGGCGCGTTGCTGATCGCGGGCACGGGCGCGGACGCGTCGAAGCGTGGCAGTATCTTGAGCAAACAGAGATCCAGCATCTCCGGGAAGAGGCCGCCGAAGCGCAACGCGTTCTACCGACGCCTGCAGAATTTCCTCTACAATGTTCTGGAGAGACCGCGCGGATGGGCGTTCATTTACCACGCTTACGTGTAAGTCTCTGCACCTTTAAGTGTTTTAAGTGTTTCTTCTGCTGATGGCCATCAAAACAAAGAGCTCCTCAAACCTCAGGGTCCCTTCACGCGCTTGGCGAGATGTTTACACGCAGATGTTGGGCATCACTGGAACAAAGCTCCTTTAATATTAATAGTTCAGTCTGGAGCCAGATCTACCCAAAAACCCTTTAATAGATTGTTTAGTGTCGACTCTGTTTTGGACATCTTCATGTTTGATGGGATTGTTCTATTAATAGATGATGTTTTGTTTAAAGCTGTGTTTATGTGAATATCTGCACCTTCAAAACACAGAGCTCCTCAAACCTCTGTCTGTCAGCATCTCTTCACGCGCTTGGCGAGATGTTTACACTTCATTTCTTTCATTTATTCATTCTTATTAATCACAGTTGAATGCAACACGGGTTGCCCAAAGTGCTTCACAATAAAGAAGAACCATCATAAAGATAAAAAATACATACAGGCGCACTTGAAACCCCTTCATGAGTGTTCTCACATAGCTTTAAAATATGTGATTTTAGCCTAAATGTGAAAGTAGTTATTTGGCTGATTTAATGGAGATCATTGGAGTTTTGTGTATATTTGTCCTGCTGACACAGAAGATGCTGACTCTGATCTCAGCGATCATGTTGGACACGTACAAATGTGACCCTGGACCACAAAAGCAGTCTTATGTGTCCATTTTCTAAAATTGATATTTATACATCACCTGAAAGCTGAATAAATAAGCTTTCCATTGATGTATGGTTTGTTAGGATAGGACAATATCTGGCCGAGATACAACTATTTGAAATCGGGAATCTGAGGGTTAAAAAAAATCTAAATATTGAGAAAATCTGTTGGCGATTGTGCTAACAAAAATAAAATGTTGATATATTTAAGGTAGGAAATGTACTAAATATCTTCATGGATCATGATCTTTACTTAATATCCTAATGATTTTTGGCATAAAATAAAAATGGATAATTTTGACCCATACAGTGTTTTGTTGGCTGTTGCCACAAATATCCCCGTGCGACTTAAGACTGGTTTTGTGATCCAGGGTCACATCTGTGCCTGGTTGTGAAGAGCCTTAAAAACAAGTATAAGAATCTTACACGGTTGTTCTAGCTGTAGAAGAAGTGATTTGGGCATCACTGGAACAAATCTTATTAAATATTAATAGTTGAGTCTGCAGCCAGATCTGCCCAAACCCTTCAGTGTTGACTCTGAATGTGCCTTGTTGGAAAAGCGCTTCATGTTTAATATGTTTGGCTGGATTGTTCTATTAATAGACTTTTCTTCCGGTTGTTTAAAGCTTTGTTTAGTTGAATTCATAATCATATTTGCCATATATATAAATATCTGAAATGAATGGTCTTCCAGGCTTCAGTTCTTTATGGCAGAGAACTTTTGATGTGCATTTAATGCATTTTACTGATTTTTAGTAATAGAAGATTTCCTTTTTGTTGCTTATTATAATAAGATTCCTTAAAGCTTTTTTAATAGTCGGGTTTAATAGAGTTTTATAGGCTGATGTTCATGTTTTGCATCAAAGATCTGTCATGCTTTAGTTGTGCATCTCATGCAGTATATTGTTCAGCGACTGAAAATGCTTTTTGGGTTCATTATGTCACTGTGAAAGCTTGCTTTTAATAGTTATTCAACCAGAGAATCTTTCTCAAATTGTGTTCAGTTTGAAGGTTCCCGTTACAAGCCAAATAAACCCAGTCTGATGCTGTTTAGAGGCACATCTTGTGCTTGTAAGATGTTTAGTTTCAGTTTTCCTGGTCCTGGACATTTTCAATTAAAATCCCGCAGAATGTCGTTCCTCATTCTCTCAGGAACATCCAGACCTGATTCTCGTGTCTGTAACTCGTATTATAAACAATCAGAGCAACACACCGACGGCTGATTACAGACGTCTGCGATCAGCAAACACACACACACACACACACACACACACACACACACACACACACTGTTTAATCAACAGCGATCACATCTGATCAGTTTATATGCATCGAATTACCCAGAGCTCTGCAGTGCTTCAAGAGGATCTCTGGTATGGATAATAGTGGAGTTTGATCAAATAAAGTTGTTATACAGTCAAACCAAACATTATTCAGACACCTTAAACATTTCTCACATTATCACAGTTTATTCACTATAGAAAATGGTACTAAAATATGAGCAGAAAGTTATTAAATCAGTGTATATTTCACTGGTTTTGTCCGTCCTTCTGTTAGACTCACACATGAATTATGTTGAATATCTGTCAGCTGGTAAATTTAACTACACAATTAGATAATACCAGTTTAGCTCAACCAGTGACCAAGCAATGCTTCATGTTGTTCAGTCTGTGTGTAAAAAGAGCATTAAAGAAAAAACACTTCAGCAAAACATGATCAGCTCAAAGTGTCTGAATCATATTTGCTCCCAAATTTTTTATAAATGTTACTGGTAGTCACTGTATGAAGAATATGTGGGTATAATATGTCCCAGTTTACTTTATTCTGCTCTCCTCACTTACATAAATGAACTATAGTGTCCTGCACACACTAGTGAAATAATATGAAAAATGATATGTGGAGTCTGGATAAGTTTAGGTGATGTGTGTTTCAGTGATATATCAGCTCAGCAGCGACCCTGCGTCTTCACAGCAGTGTAATAATCTCAGTCCATTCATTACAGCGCTGGTTTCAGCACCACAGCAGACGGACAGCTCCTGTAACACACACACACATCCTGAGACACACACATCCTGTAACACACACACTGAGACACACACACATCCTGAGACACACACACACACATCCTGAGACACACACACACATCCTGAGACACACACACACAGCCTGTAACACACACACATCCTGTAACACACACACTGAGACACACAAACATCCTTAACACACACATCGTGTAACACACACCCTGAGACACACACACATCCTGAGACACACACACACACATCCTGAGACACACACACACATCCTGTAACACACATCCTGAGACACACACACACACACACACACACACATCCTGAGACACACACACACACACACATCCTGAGACACACACACACATCCTATAACACACACATCCTGTAACACACACACTGAGACACACACACACATCCTGAGACACACACACACACACACACACACACATCCTGAGACACACACACACACACACACACATCCTGTAACACACACACATCCTGTAACACACACACATTGTTGTCTTTTTGATTTATTTCAGAACTGTTTGTATAAAATAATTAGGTCAAACAAGCACAATCGACTGTGTGTGTGTGTGTGTGTGTGTGTGTGTGTGTGTGTGTGTGTGTGTGTGAGAGCTCTGCAAATGAATTTTCACTATAGTCATTGACTTCCATTCATTATTCATTGAATTACGATTGAATTTTTACTAATAATTACAATCAGAGAGCTCTACAATTAAATTCTTACTAGTATAAAAGCAAGCGTAGAGCTGATGGAATCTTTATTAGTAAAAACAACACATTAAAGATATGTATAATTACAGAGCTCAGTTATTGAGACAGAGAGCTCTGCATTTGCATTCGTTATAGAAAGAACTGAATTAGAGGCTCTTTAATAATAATTGTAATAAGAACTAAATTGTACAACTCTCAATTAAATTCTTACTAGTAAAAATGCAATTACGCTAAAACTTTCCATTCAGCTGCAGATTTATCTTTATTTTTCTCCATTTCCACACTTCCTTCCTATCGGATGTAGTTGTTCCTCTGTGTCTGTTTTACTCTTTATCATAATTATGTTTAATGAACAGTGGACTGATTAGTCGATGTTACCATGAGTACTGGATTATATCTTGTAAGTAATAAATGAGCAGTTATGGGTGTGGACGCAGGATTAGTTCCTTTAATGCGTTCTGTCAATCATCTTTAGTTTAATTTACAGTACTAATGCACTGTTTGTGTGTAAAGCTGCTTTGGGACAGTGCGTATAATAATGCTTTACGAGTGACATGAGTGTTAAAGGATTAGTTCACTTTTAAAAAAAACTTTTGCTGATAATTTCCTCACCCCATCCAAGATGTCCATGTCTTTCTTTCTTCAGTCGAAAAGAAATGAAGGTTTTTGATGAAAACATTCCAGGATTTTTCTCCATATAATGGACTTCAACAGGACCCAAACGGTTCAAGGTCCAAATGACAGTTTCAGTGCAGCTTCAAAGGGCTTTAAACGACACCAGACGATGAATAAGGGTCTTATCTAGACAAACCATCGGCATTTCACTAATAAATAATACAGTTTAAGTTTTATAAGCACAAATGCTCGCCTTGCTCTGTTCTGTGATGCGCGTTCGTGACTCACGTAATACGCAGTTACGTTGAAAAGGTCACGCGTCGGCGGAAGTACAGAGTCAGTGTTTACGAATGTGAGGAAGGAGGACCATATACACATATTCAAATGTCTTTGTGTCAGTTTATCGTTTAAATGCCCATTTCGTGTGCGTATCCTGGGTGTTTTAATATTAAAAAGGCTAAAAGAAAATTTTCGTCAGCCTCAGGACAGAAGCGTGACCTTTTCAACGTAATTGCGTATTACGTGAGTCACGAACGCGCATTATTTGTGAAATGCCGATGGTTTGTCTAGATAAGACCCTTATTCATCGTCTGGTGTCGTTTAAAGCCCTTTGAAGCTGCACTGAAACTGTCATTTGGACCTTGAACCGTTTGGGTCCTGTTGAAGTCCATTATATGGAGAAAAATCCTGGAATGTTTTCATCAAAATCCTTCATTTCTTTTCGACTGAAGAAAGAAAGACATGGACATCTTGGATGACATGGGGGGAGTAAATTATCAGCAAAAGTTTTTTTTCAAACGTGATCTAATCCTTTAAGCATTATAAGAGATGTGGCTGTGTGGTTTATAACATTCTCCACTCGTGTGTTTTTGCTGCCGATGTTTCTGAACCGCTGTGTGTTTCGGTTTCTGTGTCTTTTGAAGGTTGTGTGTGAGTTTAAAACACGTTGACAGGAAACTGCAGAGTGACGCTCGCGTCAGCAAAAGCTGCTAACCGGAGAGGACCGTTTTGGAAACTGGAGAGAAGACGTTAAATAAATAAATCGAGTCAAAACTGTCACGATGTTTCAGAGGCGCATGATGTTTTCACAGCCATAAAGTCTTTATGTGTGTATTTTACAAAGAAAATGCTGTTAACGTTTTTTTACACTGAAAAAAAAAAATCTGTTACATTTATGGTAAAAAAAAAATGTAAAAAGAATATGGTTGCAAAAATTTAATTTTACTGGTTGACGACTTTAATTTACAGTAATAGATATATATACAATTTTTAATATTCTGCTCACCAAGGCTGCATTTATTTAATTAAAAATACAAAAAACTGATATATTGTGAAATATTATTACAATTTAAAATAACTGTTTTCTGTTTGATTATATTTTTAATTGTTATTTTTTCCTGTGATCAAAGCTGAATGTTCATCATCATAACTCCAGTCTTCAGTGTCACATGATCCTTCAGAAATCAGGATAATATGATGATCAAGAAACATTTATGATTATTATCAAAGTGTTATGATGAATATGACACGCGTCTCTCATGTGACAACATTGACCTGTAAAACTCGAGCCTTATGTGGCCTTTTGAGCGCTTCTGTCTCTCTGCAGCCAGAGTCAGCATTTAGTGTGTGTGTGTGTGTGATTGAGTGTGTGTGAGTGAGTGTATGCGTGCGTGTGTATGTGTGAGTGTGTATGCGTGCGTGTGTATGCGTGCGTGTGTATGTGAGTGTGTGTATGCGTGAGTGTGTATGCGTGAGTGTGTATGCGTGAGTGTGTATGCGTGAGTGTGTATGTGAGTGTGTATGTGTATGCGTGAGTGTGTATGCGTGAGTGTGTATGCGTGAGTGTGTGTGTATGCGTGCGTGTGTATGTGAGTGTGTATGTGAGTGTGTATGTGTGTATGCGTGCGTGTGTATGCGTGCGTGTGTATGCGTGCGTGTGTATGCGTGCGTGTGTATGCGTGGTGTGTATGCGTGAGTGTGTATGCATGAGAGTGTGCGTTATAAAAATCAAAAGGTTTCATTTTATCTAAGAATAGTTTGCTTTCAAAAGACTATTAAAACATAGGCTGAAAAAAAAAATATCTGAAGCACATGCAGAGAGAGTGCAACTGATTAGTGCTGGGTGTGTGTGTGTGTGTGTGTGTGTGTGTGGCGGCATAAATTACACTGATGTAGAAGGACATGATATGCTGTGGCTTTTTAAACTTAGAGAAATAGTTCTGCCATAATTATCTCACCTTCATGTCGATCCAAACCTGTATGACTTTTTATCTTCACAAAAGGAGATGTTTATCAGAATGTTCCAGGCTTCTCTTTTCCAAACAATGAAAGTGAATGGAGCCCTAAAAATCTCCTTTTGTGCTCCACGGAAGAAGTCTTAAGCCTGTTTTATGCTTCTGCGTCGAATCGACGGCGTACCCCCACAGACCCCTCTGCGTCGCCGCGAACCCCTCTCCGACCCCTACGCCGTAGCTCGACGTGCACCTCCAAAAAATTTTAACTACGCGTCGAGGCGACGAGTAGTCAGATTCAACGGGATGCAACGCAATCTGACGCAGAACCATAAAACGGCCACAACGCCGTGGAGTTGACGCAGAAGCATAATGAGGCCTTTACAGGTTTACAGTTTTTTACAGTCGCTAGGACCCATTTTTCAATACTTAAGTCACTTTTTCAAAACTCTTCACACAGTTCTCCTAACCAACTTTCAGCTCGGCACAGCAGTTCATTTCACATTCAAAATGCACTAAAACTACCAAATCACTTCATACATATCTCAAATCAACACATTCTTCCATGACACTAGCAAAGGTTGACAGCTAACAAACACACTTTGTCACCCACAAAACAATAACATAAAAAACACTAACAACAGGGAACTTTATACAATGTTTTCCTATGTAAATGCTTTCTTTCTTCTACCTCTCTACTGTTTAGAATTCACTGCAATATATGTTACTAGAATGAATCAGACATCATGCAGTTATTATATTTTATGTTTTTGGAGTAATTCCAAAGTACAAAAATTTGTATACATCCACCGATACAGACATTGGCCTGTCGGGACACAGAGTTTTGGCGGTTGTTGTGTCGAAGTGAGAAAAGAATTAATGTAAAAAGAAAGATGTAGTCATTGAATGCATTTTGTGCCAAAGCACTGATAAATGATCCACAGTTTAGCCCACATATACTTCTGTTGTGCTCACTGTGGGAAGAGTTCTGAAAAAGTGACCTAAGTATTGAGAAATGTGTCCTAGCGACTGTAAAAAAACTGTAAAACAACACAAGGGTGAGTAAATGATCTTTTTAAGGGAAACTTTCCCTGTAGGCGAGAAAGGAAGAGAGGTACATGCATTTCTTGCTCGAAGTCTACAGATGTGGTAACTATAAACCTGTAAACGGTATTTCACACAGCATAAACTAAATCCATTTACAGTTTTTTCCTAACACACAATTTTGCAAACTAGTCTGATTTTATCAAAGGACTTACAATTCACAAAACCACACACCCAAACTGCAAAACATCCTGAAAAATGAAGCACTGCAACCGAAACTACACACAACATTATGAACCGTGCAGAGAACCGTGTTCAGTGCATTTAAAAAGTGCCAAATTGCACTTATTGCAATATGTGTGTGAAGCAGAAAATGTGTTTAGACTTTTGGAAACTTGATAAGAGCTTTTGCTCTCTGTGTGTCAGTTTAAATAATTGTGCTGTGCGTGTCATTTTAGTGTGTTAGCAATTGGAAAAAACTGTAAATCTTCTGAGGAGTCAACCTTGCAGCTACAGAAAGCAGGGCCATTTCAATGCTGTTTTAAACAGATTTACTTAGAAAAAATAAAAACATATTAAGGCCAACTACTTGTAACCGGCCCAGGAGTTTATTTACTTTAAGCAGAGGTCCATCAAAAGTCTTATGGCACACACGCGTTTGTGTGTGTGCGTGTGTGTGTGCGTGTGTGTGAATGCGTTTGTGTGTGACTGTGTGTGTGAGTGCGTGTGTGAGTGTGTGTGTGTGTGTGTGTTTGTGTGTGTGTGTGAGTGCGTGTGTGACTGTGTGTGTGTGTGTGTGAGTGTGAGTGCGTGTGTGACTGTGTGTGTGCGTGTGTGAATGCGTTTGTGTGTGACTGTGTGTGTGTGTGTGTGTGTGTGTGTGTGTGTGTGTGTGTGTGTGTTTGTGTGTGTGTGTGTGTGTGTGTGTGCGTGACCTCTCAGCTCAGGTGTGAATCAGGCACCACCATTTAAGTTTGCTGTGAAAAAAGCAGCATGGTCTCAGGCCGCCAGAGACGTGTTCGGGCACTCTGCCCTGCGGTCGTCACTGACACATACACACACACACACACACACACACACACACACTGATTCATGAGCTGGTTATTTGGAGCCACACATTATAGTGATGAAGGAAACACCAGCTGAAGGTTTTTTCAAGCACTGGTATATAGTAACCAAACAGGGGTGTAACGATTCCCTCAAGTCACGATACTGAACTCACGATACGTGTGTGTGTGTGGGTCACATGCATTAGAAGCCCATCAGGGTTGGGGTGTGTGTGTGTGTGTGTGTGTGTGTGTGTGTGTGTGTGTGTGTGTGTGTGTGTGTGTGTGTGTGTGTGTGTGTGTGTGTGTGTGTGTGTGTGTGTGTGTGTGTGTGTGTGCGCGTGTGTGTGCATGTGTGTGTGTGTTTGAGAGGGTCATGAGCAGGGCCACACGGAATCTGCAGACTTTTTTTGTGATTTCTGTGCTAAACTTCTGGAAAAATCTGCAGAATTATGCGGAATGGTTTTATATATATATATATATATATATATATATACACAATAAGATATATTATTGTTTATATATGTAATGCATGAAAGCACTATACAATGTGTTAATATTTTAGTGCTGGGTGGTTTGATGACACAACTGCGTCACAGTATTTGTTAAGAAACTGGTGTTTGTTTGTTTTTGTCTGTTTTTTACTAAGCTTTTACATTGGCTTTTTTTTGTGCCAGGAGAACATAGATTTAACAAAAAATAGCATAAATACAAATTTATTATCAAAAGGTTTGTAATCAAATCAACTGATAAAACTGCTGCACAACTGGTTAAATAAAATAATGTGAAATTATTTGATATTCCTTAAAAAAAATTATCATAAATAAATATATTATTATTAGCCTACTGTTGTTATTATTATTACTTTGAGAAGTACGTCAGTGTTCTTATTATGCAGGTTTGATCCACATTTTATTTTATTTTTAGCATTTTACTAATGTTAGTTGAGGTTTGTTGCACCAGAAACACTTTTTTATGTTTTAATGTTTTTCTGCTCACCAGTGCTGCATTCACTTGTTCAAAAAATACAGTAAATTTTTTTAAATATTATTACAATATAAAACCACTGTTTTCTATGTGAATATACAGTAAAGTGTAATTTATTCCTGTGATTAAAGCTGAATGTTCAGCATCATTACTCCAGTCTTCAGAGTCACATGATCCTTCAGAAATCAGGATAATATGATGATCTGATGCTTTCACAACATTACAGTATTTTTACTGTATTTTTGGTTCCAAACTTTTATATATATCACCTGGAATTATAGTGCATATATCATACTTCCTTTTTTATCTCAGTATAACTGTAAGGCTCAAGTTTATAAACACCATAATATGTTGTTGGCATTTAAATCTGAGGATCATTTGTGCAAATTTTTTAAATCAATAAGTCATATTTGAGTCATTCTTCCAGTGTAACTTTGGAGTTTTTATGAGACTCATGAAATGTCCTCATAAACCACGTTTAAGTTGTAATATCAGTGTAATACACATGTCATTATACACATTTGTGTCCTCATAAATCACATAAACAAGCACACACACACACACACACACACACACACACACACACACACACACACACACACACACAACAAACTTACTTATTTATTTCACAATTTTATATTTTGAATGATTGAAAATCTCAAATCTAAGTTTTAACTTCTTAGAAGTTCAAACAACAGTAAAACACTTCTTTAAATCACTTTATTACTGTAATCTTGTTTGGGTTGTTCCTGAAATCCTCATTCCTGTCAGCACTTTGAGCACAGCTCATATCTGGTCATATTTGTCGTGTCACTGTGAGCAGTGTGTCTTCAGAGGGCCGTGACGAGCTTCACATCATTAGTCTCACAGCAGCTGTAATTAATTACTGTAATAATTACTGTAATCAGGAGCTCAGGAGCATCAGGCCTCCGACTCGACAATCTTACAGTAAATTAGAGAAGAAACATTAACGCAGGAGGTTTAATGAGCGCGCTAATGTACGAGTGTATGTGTGTGTGTCTGTTTGTATGTGCTTGTTTTTGTTTGTGTGTGTGTGTGTGCGAGTGTGTGTGTGTGTGTGTGTGTGTGTGTGTGTGTATGCATCTCTCCCTGAACTCCCGCTTCTCTCACACATTAAACACTCGAAGCACAATGATCCTGAACCAGGCCTGTTTCATCCACTGGAAGTGCTCTTGTATCCCGGATGTCTCTCGCGCTGAGGTGTGTGTGCGAGTGTGTGTGAGGTGTGTGTTCAGCAGACGCTCTTTTCTGCATTGATGTGGTTTTTTGTTTGTGGTCGATAATCTATAATTAGATTGTAGGTTTGTCATCTAATCCACTGGACAGAGGCTGTTTGCTAGATCCAGATACACGAGCCGCACACACACACACACACACACACACACACACACACACACACACGCAAATGAAATGTTTTATACATGCTTGAAGTTATAGACGATTTGTGTGCGTGTTGTGTGTGTGTGTGTTTGTTTGTTTGTTTGTTTGTTTGTGTGTGTGTGTGTGTGTGTGTGTGTGCTTGTTTATGTGATTTATGAGGACACAAATGTGTATAATGACATGTGTATTACACTGATATTACAACTTAAACGTGGTTTATGAGGACATTTCATGAGTCCTCATAATTCAAATAGCTTAAAAAACATAAAAAACAATGTTTTATTAAAAATGTAAACATGCAGAATGTCTCCTGTGATGGGTAGGTTTAGGGACACGGGTATGGAGCGAATTATGTGCCAAAACCTCACACACACACAAAACTAAAATCTTTCAAGTACAAAAAAAAATTCTACAAGTACAAAACAAAAACCTCCAAGTACAAAACAAAATTCTACAAGTACAAAACAAAATTCTGCAAGACTTTTGGCACTATTTTTCCGCGTCCAGGGCAGGCAGATATTGTCACAAATGCATTTGAGCAAGATGTGAAACGCGTGCTTGCCTTTTCCCATGGGAAAATGAGCGGTGAACAGGTGTGTTTCTGTCTTACTTTATCTATAATTAACCTTATTGAGTTGTTTTGGTAAATGTTTATTATATAGACAGAAATCCACAAAACCACATAGTAGCACTCCACTCTAGGATAAGGGAATCTATAAGCTGAAAGCTCTGCCATCATGTTGCTTTTTACATTTTTGTAAAAATGTTTAATTTACTGAATGAGTCTATTTCTTTCGTTCTCCATAAATTAATGAGAACATTTCATTTAATTGAAAGGGTCCCACTTATTCATTAATTTAGTTGGAATTCAGTCAGCGTAACTGTTAATGTAATAAAATAATGAATGAACAAAACAAACAATATACAATTGTTTCTTAACTTCCCTGTGACGTATTGCCCAAATTATTATTTTGGACAGACAAATGAAACCCTCCTTTCAATTAAATTAAATGTTTCTCATTAATTTATGGAGAATGAAAGAAATAGATTCGTTCAGTGTACATATCACTAATTTAGTCATTTCACACACGCGTCTTATGTAGATTTTTTTTTTTAATTTTTTTTTTTAAGCAACATATGATAGGCTAGAGCTTTCAGCTTAGATTCCCCTATCCTAGAGAGAGTGAAGTGCTACTAGCTAGCACCACCCTACATATGACACGCGTCACCACCGCACCCACCAGAATAGGCCTGGGCCTAGTTTCCCAAAAGCATCGTAAGCCTAAGTTGATCGTAGAGACCATTGGTGGCAATTGTTCTACGATCAACTTAAGCTTACGATGCTTTTGGGAAACCCAGCCCTGTTTAGTAAGCAGGATTAGATGGCCGCATTCTTACTTACACTTATAAAAGGCAATTCAATGCGGACGTAATCCCTCAGATTGAGTAATGTAACGGAATACGTTACAAATTACATTTTTGGGCATGTATTCTGTAACGAAATACGTTTTCCCAACACTGCCTACAGCTGAGGAAAATGAGCGGTGAACAGGTGTTTCTGTCTTACTTTATCTAATTAACCTTATTGAGGTTTTCTTTTGCAAAATGTTTACATCTAGACAAAAATCCATATTAGCACTTCACTCTAGGATAGGGGAATCTAAGCTGAAAGCTCTATATGTTGCTTAAAAAAAAAAAATCTACATAAGACGCGTGTGTGAAATGACTAAATTAGTGATATGTACACTGAACGAATCTATTTCTTTCGTTCTCCATAAATTAATGAGAAACATTTAATTTAATTGAAAGGAGGGTTTCATTTGTCTGTCCAAAATAATAATTTGGGCAATACGTCACAGGGAAGTTAAGAAACAATTGTATATTGTTTGTTTTGTTCATTCATTATTTTATTACATTAACAGTTACGCTGACTGAATTCCAACTAAATTAATGAATAAGTGGGACCCTTTCAATTAAATGAAATGTTCTCATTAATTTATGGAGAACGAAAGAAATAGACTCATTCAGTAAATTAAACATTTTTACAAAAATGTAAAAAGCAACATGATGGCAGAGCTTTCAGCTTATAGATTCCCTTATCCTAGAGTGGAGTGCTACTATGTGGTTTTGTGGATTTCTGTCTATATAATAAACATTTACCAAAACAACTCAATAAGGTTAATTATAGATAAAGTAAGACAGAAACACACCTGTTCACCGCTCATTTTTCCATGGGCAAAGGCAAGCACGCGTTTCACATCAGTGTTTCTCCCGAGCAGGGGCGTGTCTACGTGGTGGCCCCAGGTGCCCACCCTATAAGATGTCTTGTGATTGGTTCAGTTATAGACTCTACTGAAGTTCGTGATTCAAAGAAGTGCAGCGCCAGAGAAACAACGGTCGTCGCGGACGAGGACTTTTACTTTATCAAGTGTGGGAAGTCAAGACACCAAACAAAGAGCTGGTAACCTTTATGTAGGCCTATGGTTTAATATGTATGGTTTTCTCAGATCAATGTTTTTACCCCGTCAGACTCTGCTCGCGTGGGTCGTGGTTGATTTCAATCCAATGTTCAGTCAAAGTTTAATAAAACACAATAAAAGTAAAATACGCTGGGCGCTATCAAACAAAAAAGACTGTCATGGTGATTTGCATAGACGTGCGGCGCGGGACTAGATTTGATGGCCGAGTGCGGGCGCAGGCGCGGGCGGTAATGCACTCACTCTGTGCGGGCTGCGGGAGAATAAAACGATTCGCGGGACTCCCGCAAAATATAAATATCAATGAATAAAACACATAAAAACAAATACACTGTTATTCATCTGTTGCAGAAAAAGAACAACTAAACCAAAACAGAAACGATTTACAGGCCAGTTTCTTTTTATAACATCATGTTTGCAGCGTTGAGCGATGTAGCCAATCACAGACACATGTGTTGATTTCTTAAACACAATGGCCAATCAGAAGCATTAAACTCTGTGTTACTCAGCTTTTTTGTAAATTTATCTGAAAGAAATGTTGAATGAAACACTATGATGTTTTGGCCAAACATTTGAATTATTACAGTGGGGGGATTTTTTTATTTTAATTATTATTATTTGAAAGAGATTGTGAATAAAACTACTGTATATTGTAATGGCCAAACTAATTAAAAGAAAATAGTTGACATCGTTTCTGCTTCTGGGTTTTTAAAATTGCTCATTATTAAAATTGCTTTTATTTTATAAACTTGTTAGTTTTATGAAAACACTAAAAATAATAAACACTGGCTCTCAAACTTAATGGATATATACAGGGATGACAAATTTAATTAATCAAAAATGTGCTTTATTTCTAAATTTGTTTACAAGTAACTTTATTCAAGTTAATAAAATAATAAAATCAATAGGATTTAAGTAATATACTGTAGAATTTAGCTTTTTTTTTGGTCACTGGCGGCCACCCCATTTGGAGGCAGTGCCCCAGCATGGCCCCCCCACTGAAAATGCTCTGGACACGCCCCTGCTCCCGAGAGACTACTGTTCTAGAAGAGGAAGTTGCTCAAATGCATTTGTGAGAAAATCTGCCTGCCCTGGACGCGGAAAAATAGTGCCAAAAGTCACGTTTCGTACTTGCAGAATTTTGTTTTGTACTTGTAGAATTTTGTTTTGTACTTGGAGGTTTTTGTTTTACTTGAAGTAATTTTTTTTGTACTTGAAAGATTTTAGTTTGTACTTGGAGGATATTTTTGTCATTGAAGAAATATGTTTCTATATGTACAACATACTGTATTTGTTTGATAGGTACGTTTTTTATTTGCAGAACAATATGCATTAGTTTGTGAGTGATGTTTTGTATTTACAAACCACACTGAGTTTTTTTGTGAATCATTGGGTGTGAGTAAAACACGTTTTGTGTGTGTGTGAGGTTTTGGCACATAATTCGCTCCATACACGGGCAGTGTGTGTGTGTGTGTGTGTGGGTTTGTTTATGTGATTTATGAGGACACAAATTTGTATAATGACATGTGTATTACACTGGTATTACAACTTATGGGTGGTTTATGAGGACATTTCAAAAGTCCTCATAAATCAAATGGAAAATGGAAAAACATAAAAAACAATGTTTTATTAAAAAAGTTAAAAATGCAGCATGTCTCCTGTGATGGGTAGGTTTAGGGACAGGGGCAGTGTGTGTGTGTGTGTGTGTAAGGGGATAGAATATATAGTTTGTACAGTATAAAAACCATTACGCCTATGGAGAGTCCTCATAATGCTGTCGCACCAACGTGTGTGTGTGTGTGTTGCTTGCCTGCCTGTTCTTGCTGGTTCTTTTCATCTAATCACCAGCTAATTTTCCCTGGTTGAACACAGAACAGTTCGATCTCATGTTCCCCCTTGATATTCATTAGAAGAATCTCTTAAGCAAGATGTTTGTGAGCGTAAAAATAGAAACAGAAGGACTCGTCTGATCTAACACTCTTTCTCCAGGATTCAACTGAGATGATGTCGTGTTTTCATCAGTACAGCATCATCAATATCAATATCAATATCAATCATGGTTACTGATTCTCACCGTTCCATGAAGCTCTACTGTGACCTTGTAGAGATAATGAGATTCCTCTATCTCACACACACTCATGTTGAGAAGTGAAGTCTATATCTGGACACACACTCATGTTGAGAAGTGAAGTCTATATTGGAAGATTTTATCACCAAAGATGACCAAAGTACTATACATAATAATACACAAAAGTACCAAACTGTAGCATAATACTGCAACTATCTTTCTTTCTTTCTTCTTTTCTTTATTTATATATATATTATATATACACTATAGTATATTTTTATTTGTTTATTTGTTTATCTGGGTTGACAAATAACAAATCATGTGTGTGTGAAGCGGACCCTGTAAATGAGTAACGCTAAGAAAGAGAGAGAGAAAGGTATTATTTTAATATAATTTGTCTTTTACAGTTTCTAATGTTTTGTGCTTTATCTAATCTAATAGTTAACTGTTTTTTATATTGTATATAATTTTTTTTCTTTTTATATTTTTAAAGTCCCCCTGTAGTCAATAATTGTATCCCTTAAAACTCATCTTCGATCACCAAAATGACATATGAAAAAAAATCTTGATGGCTTAAAATATCTTGAATGTAACTCGACACCCTTGCCTCATTTAGTATGCGTGGTTCTATGAATATGCAAATGAGCCCCGCCTCCACTCACTCACTCAGAGATCCACTGGTTGACGATCACACGTTGATCTGATTGGTTACAAGGTCGTTTGTGACGTCAGAAACACCAGCGATTTCACACCGTGTTTTTGAGACTGTCTTTGGTTCACTGCAGTTTTAAGCAGAAAATACTCAGCAATGCTGTCGACTTATGAACTTACACATGATTTATCTTAAATCATATTAAAAACACCACATAGACACATAAACAACATTAAAAGCTGGATTTACACCACAGGGGGACTTTAATATTTTCTGTTTCAACTTTAAATGTAGTTAAAGTTTTTGTAATTTTATGTGTTTTTATTATTTTATTAGGATTATTTATTTATTTTAAACGTCTATGTTTTATTACTTTTTATTGTTATTTATTAGTTTTATTTATTTTAGTACTTGCCTTCAATGTAAAAACAAAATAGATTTCATTCCATGTTTTGAGTAAAAAACTACCAAAATGTAACATTTATGACTTACTAAAAGAAATTAGGTAGTCAAACTTGATGCCTGAGGTGTGTGTGTGTGTTAAGATATTATAATGTTTCTATCAATACACACATGTACAGTAGCTCTGATATCCCGCTGTAACTCATATGTGGCTTTAGCGCTGTTAATGTGAAGGACATACACTCAATCTTTACAGCTTTAGATACAGACATTCATAATGCTCTTCAAATCAGATCTGTTTACTTTATTCATGAATGAAACGGGTCTTATTTTGCACGAAGCGGACACGAATGCAGTGCACATCTGTTAAACTGGTTGTTCTCTTGTCGTTTCAGGTTTCTGCTGGTTTTCTCTTGTCTGGTTCTGTCTGTGTTCTCCACGATCAGGGAATATGAGAAGAGCTCTGAGGACGCGCTTTACATCCTGGTAAATAATATCACACTGATGATGATTAAACACATGTAGAGTGAGCACAGTGTCATGTTAACTTTCTGTGTGTGTGCGTGTGTGTGCGTGTGTGCGTGTGCGTGCATGTGTTTGCACGTTTGTGTGTCTGTGTCTGTAACTTTGTGTTTGTGTGTCTGTAACTGTGTGTGTGTGTGCATGCACGTGTGTGTGTGTCTGTGTCTGTAACTTTGTGTTTGTGTGTCTGTAACTGTGTATGTGTGTGTGTGTGTGTGTGTGTGTGCATGCACGTGTGTGTGTGTGTGTCTGTGTCTGTAACTTTGTGTGTGTGTGTGTGTGCGCGTGTGTGCGTGTGTGCGTGTGTGTGTGTGTGCATGCACGTGTGTACGTGTGTGTGTGTGTGTGCATGCACGTGTGTGTGTATGTGTGTGTGTGCATGCACGTGTGTGTGTGCGTGTGTGTGTGTGTGCGTGTGTGTGTGTGTGTGTGTGTGTGTGTGTGTGTAGGAAATCGTAACCATCGTGGTGTTCGGGGTGGAGTATATCGTGAGGATCTGGTCTGCTGGATGCTGCTGTCGCTACAGAGGATGGAGGGGAAGACTCAAGTTCTCACGGAAACCTTTTTGTGTTATCGGTGAGTAAATCTAAAGTTTGCTCTCTGAAAAGCTACACTGAAAAAAACTAATTCAAAGATTATTGGAATACAATCATTTTTCACTTTAAAACTTCATGTTTAATTCCATGCTGTTTCTTTGAAATTTTTTTGTGAAATTTACTAGCAGTTTGTGTGTGAATTTTTTTTCAAAGTAACTCCTAATCAGTGGCCTGCGCACACCTGGCCGAATGCATGTACATTTACAAACATTGTCACATGTTTTATATGCTTGTGTATTCAGCTTGATCCCAGCGTTAACTTCCCTCACACCAGCTGTTGTGTTTCTCAGACATCATGGTTCTGATCGCCTCCATCTCGGTTCTGGCCGCCGGCACGCAGGGGAACGTGTTCGCCACCTCCGCCATCCGGAGTCTCCGGTTCCTGCAGATTCTGCGCATGATCCGCATGGATCGCCGCGGGGGAACCTGGAAACTCTTGGGATCTGTCGTCTACGCTCACAGCAAGGTAAAGAAACATGGGAAAACTGACACGGATTACTCTCTTAAAGGGATAGTTCACTCAAAAATGAAAATTCTGTCAGTAATTAAGATAACAAATTAAGATATTTGTGATGGTTCAATCTTAAGTTTATCAAGCGACGAGAATACTTTATGTGCGCAAAAAAAACAACAAAAAAAACAACTTTATTCAACTATTAATTTTCTTCTGTGGGCCTCGAGTGAGTTCTCGTAGTGTAACAGCAGCGCTTCTGGGTTGTACGTCGGCTCGCTATTGGCCGACGCTGGTCATGTGTTTGATGCTGGCCAATAGCGAGCCTACGTTCTGACTTACTGACATTTTCCTTTTTGGGTGAACTATCCCTTTAAAAATTACATTTTACAAGTCATTCTCCTTTTTGAAATACTTTCTGTTTAAAATCTTCATGATGGGGCTTTCAGAAGAGATATATGATGATACAAGGCTATTGGCTGTAGAGAAATGTTCAAGCTCTCGTAATGTGATGATACACAGAGAACTTTTTGAGCAATGCTGCCGTCAATGGGCAACCAGATGAGACACAGGGCCCACGACCGAAGAAATTGATTGACTATTTTCAATGAGAAAGTGGCCAAGCAACAATCGCTTGGCAAGATTGCAACATTGCTCAAAACGTTGCCCTGTGTATCATCACCTTAAGGTTAAATCATGTATCTGGTTTTATTTTGCACCGATTATTAATAGTAAATGCAGTGCATGTCTGTGCTTTGAGAAGAGATATACTGTACGGCAGTAAATGTTTATTGGTTTTTTACCAATGATTCACAATTTCTCAGAATATCCATGCCATCAACATTGGCTCTTGCTTAATTCGTGTTCCTGATCATAGATTCATCAGTGCATGTTATTCCAGGGAAATACTGTAATCCTTCATCTAAATTCAAAACACTTCCTTTCTAAGCTTCATGTGCAAAATAAAATAAATGTCACATTATGGTAATGCATTTTTTGGTTGACTTTTTAAAAGGATATTTTGAGGTCTTCTGAAGCCGAAGCGTGAATCAACATTACACAAACCCAATTTCTAAACTGCAAAGTCATCACGTATTTTTCAATCCCATTTTAATCGCCCTCAAGAAAAATGGCAAATAGACCAGATATGATTTTAAGAGGTTTTCTGGCTGCGAGGCTTTTTCCCGAGATTGAAGTCGTTCTGTCGTGTGTCATCTGTCAAGCCCGAGATGTTCTGCTCATTGTTCGAGTGTATTTGAGAGGTCGTGTTTGTCTCGACGTGTCTGTGTTGAGGAGAGGAGGGAAAGGCCAAAGATGCTCGATGAGACGTCCTGATGAAGTGTCGGATGGAGGTTTGCGATCGATAACACTTGCCAAGACATAAACTAGTACTGTAAGTGCCGGGCTCGTGGCCACAACTGACAGTAACAAGATGTGCAGAGTTTTGAATTTCATCATGCAATATGTCTTTTAATCATACTGTGACAAGTTACAGAAAAACTGGGAAAACGTGTTTGAACTCAGTGTCTGAGCTAATGATGTTTTAACCCTCTGATGCTCTTCGTGTGTCGGGCAAAAATGGTGTTTTTGTTTGTTTGTTTTTGTCATTTGAATGAATGCACGCACTATATTTTATTTATATTTAACATTTGGGATTTTTTTATACTAAATTATATTTACGCTGTATTTATAATCCATTTATTCACTTTTTGAGCATAACCTGAAAGTTTTATTTCCAACTTAAACTAAATCTCGTAAATCTTGAATGCTTTAAAGCACAGACTTCAGTTTGATCTCTTTTCAAAGACGACACGTGGCAAATTATTGCTGAAGTGAAAAAAGTTTTAAAAAGTGAACTTAAAAAAGTAACTGAATTTTAGGTTTTGTTATGAAAAATGCACTAAAAAAGTATATTACCGGACCGGTACAATTTTTATATGAAATATATATTTTCAAAATCACGTTTTACTCTAAAACTGCTAGAAAATCAAAGCCATAAATCTTGAATTTAAGCTTGATATCTCAAGCTTTTGTTCGGCTGCAGTACCAAACGCTTCCACTAGATGAAATTCGCCATTTTTGACCGCGAGGAGCACAAGTGTGACTATTTTTTACAGGACCATTTAACCGGTTCGAATAATGTCCATGATTCTGTTTTGTGTTCCCATAGCAAGTGCCAAAACCTTTACTAAGTTTCGTACCATTCCAATGAAGTAATAAATTCAACAACAACAAAAAAAAAAAAAAACGTAAAATATTTCGGTAAAAATGACCGAAGAGCACCAGGGGGAATGCTAATGTTCACACGGGGAACATCGGCTGTTGTGTTCGTGATAAAAGCACATTTTCTCGAACAAACGGACACATTATATAAACTGCCCGTTGCCAGTAAACATGCTGAAATATAAATGAGTTTTAAAGGGGTTGCATGCAGCAGGGGGACATGAGGAAAAGATAGCCGTCTGCGAGATACCAACATTAGTTTGCTTAATTATTTATGCAGGATATATTAAAAGAAAGAGAAAATTAGGTTATTCATGTAGCATTGTGAGAAAAATTAAGAAATTCTTTCTCAAACATGAAAATTCCTCTTTTTGTATATTCATTAGATTCAAAAGATTTTTAAAATAAAATAATATTTTATTTAGCAAGGACGCATTAAATTGATCATAAGTGACATTTACATTTCAAATAAATGCTGTTCTTGTAAACTTTCTATTCATCAAAAAATCCTGAAAAATAAAATGCATCAAGGTTTCCACAAACCTATGAAACTGTTTTCAACATTGATTAATTATCATAAATGTTTCTTGATCATCAGATCATCATATTATCCTGATTTCTGAAGGATCATGTGACACTGAAGACTGGAGTAATGATGATGAACATTCAGCTTTGATCACAGGAATAAATTACACTTTACTATAGTAAAATTACTCGAAAAATTGTGCAAAAGTTCATGTATTTCAGTAATTCAAATTAAAAGGTGAAACTAATATATTTAGTATATATAACTATATACATATGCATGATTATACTTTTCAGAGGGCGACATTTCTGGATTTAAAATCCTTTTGTTTTATTGATTTCATGTAATATTAAAATTTTCTGAGATTTTGAATTTGGGGTTTTCATAAGCTGTAAGCCATAATCATCAAAATTATAACTTTTGAACGATATTCTAATTTTTCGAGTTTCACCTGTATAGAAAACAGCTATTTTAAAATGTAAAATCTTTTAACAATTTTGACTGTATTTATGATCAAATAAATCCAGCCTTGGTGAGCAGAAGAGACTTCTTTTAAAAATCTTGCCGACCCCAAACTTTTGAACGATAGTGTGGTCTACGGCAGGGGTTTTCAGAGTGAGGGCCGCAGCAAGTTGGAAGAAAAAAAAATGCAATTTTTACAAAAAAAACATTTTTTTATTACAAATATTTATATTATTATGAGTATTGTTATGAAATAGCATTATAATAATTTGTTGCATAGCCTATATGAACATTATACTTGTAATGCTAATCTTTTAGAGATGCACCGATTGATCGGTGACCGGCCGGTTAGTCTGACATATGCCAATTTTATGCCGGTCAAATGCACTCGGGCGCCGCATGATTAACATCGCGCAACATAAGCATCACATGTGCACACGGAGACCTCATGTAGGAAACCTCCTGAATTACGGTCGTTTCAGATCGCAAGCGCGAGCGGCGTGTATTTTTTCGGCGTGCATGTTCATCAATGAGTGCGTTCACACCGCGAGCAGGAGCAGCAGTTTCGGCGCTGAGTCTATTTTTTTTATATATATATATTTAAAAAAATAGAAAATAAATATTTGTGTGTGCTGTAAAGTGGTTAGAAAAAATCTAAATCGGCTAAATCTGTATCGGCAGGTACAGTGAATGAAGGTTCTCATACACAGGTACTCAATGAAAAATTGTAATCGGTTCATCTCTATAATCTTTCTAATAGGCTGGTATCAAACACCATCACATAATCTGATGTTCAAAACCTAGAGGTTTTATTTATTTATTTCTACATTTGCTGTAGTATTGTCGATGGGTTTAATAACACATCCTGCAAAAGAGGGCCTTGGCCTGAACCTAGTGGTGTTTGGGGGGCCTTGTCATGGAAAAGTTTGGGAACCCCTGGCCTACAGTCTACAGTCTCACATGTTCGATCATTTCTTTGATGTGTTGCTCTTCACCGACTGATGTTGTTTTGTCAGTGAACAGTGAACTCACTGCTTGCTCTCTGACAGTCAGTGTTTGCCCAGATGAAGTGGATGAGCTGCGGACGAGTGATTAAAGTGTCCTGTCATTCATTGAGTTGCTGTCGTGAGTTCAGTCTCTCTCAAGGGCAAGAAAGTGGAGGAATATGCTAACGGTGCGTTTTTCAGTCTAAAATGAGTCGCAGTGGCGTAACGTTGCAGTCTCTGTGTTTAAGCGGTGTCCCGTTTCTACATCACTGGAAGGTGCCGTCGAAGGAATGAAGAGACGCTGACACAGCAAAAACTTGCAGTTATTTTTCTTTGGCTTGTTTCAGGCGTTTGCTTGTGTTGCGTTTTGCAGGGATTTTTATTATTATAGCGGGTCTTCTTATCATGATTATTTTTATTAAAGGGGTGGTTGATTATGATTTCACTTTTCTAACTTTAGTTGGTGTGTAATGTTGCTGTTTGAGCATAAACAACATCTGGAAAGTTACGACGCTCAAATTTCAAAGCAAAGGATATTTGCTTTTACAGAAATGGCTTTTTAAAGCAACACTATGGAAAATTTTTTACCTTAAAATAATGTTTCCAAAATCTTCTCAGTGTTTCATCAAGTCGTAACAGCACTTCTGGATTGGCTTTGCGGTCCTATATCTGCTATAACCACACTGTGCAAGTTTGCCAGATCAGGTCGCGTTTCTGTAGTCCGAATGAGACATAAGAAAACTACAAATTTGACTTGCTTTACGTCAAGCGTTACAAGCGTCATTATTTAGTTTTTCTTCGTTTCTGATGTCGCAATACATCATACTTTCATGAAATCTTGTGACATACTCTACCTTGTCTGTGGACATCGTTCACTCTAAAGCCGCTGTTGATAAACAGCGAGCGTGTGTGCGACGCAAGGCTAAAGTATTTACGACAGCGCTAATGGACAATTTAGTTTCCAACCAGTAGGGGGACCGCAGAGGAAAAGTGTAATGGTGTTGCTTTAAGGACTACAACAAACTGCTGGTAGGGACTACACTAGCTTCCTCCCGGGTTAGTGACATCACAAACCCTAAAATTTACATAAACCCCGCCCCTGGGAACGCGATTTATAGATTATCATGACAGAATATGCTAATCAATGACTAGAAGATAACTACACATAAGCTACATAAATTCATCAACTAACCATTCAGAAATGTTGTCTACATGTTCTTGAGTCTCTCCATCATTGTCTGACTCCTGTTTGAACATAAAAGGCTAAAAGTTTTTGAAATTTTCAGTGCGTGTGTGTGGGGTAAAAGCACACAAGCTGTTGAAGCTCCGCCCCCTGTGCCGGGAGCAGCAGCTCATTTGCATTTAAAAGGACAGACACAAAAACAGTGTGTTTTTGCTCATCCTCAAAAAGGGACAACTTTAACATGCTATATAAAAATATCTGTGGGCTATTTTGAGCTAAAACTTCATATACACACTCTGGGGACATCAGAGACTTATTTTACACCTTGAATAAAGGGCATTATACCACCTCTTTTAAGTGCTTTTTCGATGATTATCTTTTATGTATGTAATACAACTGTTTGTGAATTGGTTTAAATCGTATCTTTCTGATAGAAATTTTTTTATGGAGGTTGGGAATTTTTCTTCCTCCTCTGTACCATTGACGTTTGGTGTACCTCAGGGGTCTATTCTGGGCCCACTGTTGTTTTCGTTGTATTTGCTTCCTTTAGGCTCGATTTTTCGAAAGCACAACAATCCATATCACTTTTATGCAGATGATACACAATTGTATCTCCCTTTGAAAAATGGGGACAATTATGACATGAAGTCTTTGTTGAACTGTCTTGAGGAGGGAAGAGGCTGGCTGGCAGCTAATTTTTTAACATTGAATGACTCTAAAACCGAAATTGTAGTTTTTGGTTCACCAGCTTCTAATATACAGATTAGAAAACAACTGGCTCCTTTAAGTGGGAACTCTCATGCTTATACCAAAAATTTGGGAGTGATTTTTGGTAACGGCCTTAAATTTGACAAACAAATTAACTCAGTGGTGAAGAGTAGCTTTTATCATTTGAGATCTATTGCGAAATTAAAACCAGCTGCCGCCAGGTTTCTTACTGGTACTCGAAAGAGGGAACATATCTCGCCTGTTCTTGCTTCGCTTCACTGGTTGCCGGTCGAATACCGTGTCAAGTTTAAGGTATGGTTGTACGTGTTTAAGGGGTTAAATGGCCAGGCTCCTCAATATATTACTGATCTTCTCCACAGGAAATGTTCTAGACCCTTAAGGTCCTCGAACAAGTTGATGCTCACTGTGCCACGATCTAGACTGAAATTAAAAGGTGATCGTGCCTTTTCTGTCGCTGCTCCACGTCTGTGGAATGATTTGGCGGAACATCTGAGGTTGTCTTCCACTGTTGATAGTTTTAAATCTTCACTAAAGACTTATTTTTTCTCTTTGGCGTTTGATCAAATGTAAATTTATGATGGGTTTACGTTGTGTTTGTGTCAGTTTGGTGTATTTATGTATTTTATATTGTTTGAACTGACTGTACAGCACTTTGGTCAGCAGTGGCTGTTTTAAATAAAAGTGCCTTGCCTTGCCTTGAATGTAAAAGGTCTGTTTCAAATGTTATGAATGTAAAAGTTTCAATGTTCGAAGTGCAGATAAATGCCAAAACGCATAAAAGGTTTTGTGTTTTTAATTTGAAAACGGTGTCGTGTAAACAGCCGCTAAGGTTTTCGTTGGCTGCTGCGAATGACAGAGGCCTGGAAGAGTTTGTTAATGTCGACCAATCACAACAGACTGGGCCGTCTGACCAATCAGAGCGGACCAGCTCTCAGAAAGGCGGGGTTTAGAGAGATTGAATCTTCAAACGAACCGTTTCAGACACTGTGAGAAAAGAGCGGATTTTTGCATCTTGGATGCATGTTGTAACGAATATGCGATTAGAGAGAATCCACATACAAGCACTACTTTAATAATAAAAATAATTTAATAATAATAATACAATCAATAATCCAGGGCAAACAAAGAAACTCAGGACAGTAATGTGGAAAAGCAAACAGCAATACCGACCGACAAACAACAACTGAAGTACCGAGGTTTAAATAGACAAGGGGTTAACGAGGGACAGGTGTTGGTGATGTCATGGGAACTAATAAGGGTAACTATGGTGACAAACAAGGTACAATGCAAAACAGGAACCAAACAGAGGAAGTGAACACAGAAACAATGGGGAACTAAGAATATACTTCAACATAAGAGTCAACAAAATACAAGACAGTATAGTGATCGGGACACATGTAAACATATCATAGGAGACTCAAAACAAAATCACAAGCCTTTAAAATAGCATAATAGGACACTTTAGTGAGAAATACTATAATATTATATACATAATAGGGGCTCTTTAAGCACAGTTTATATTATGCATTGGCTGTTGACATTTAAATATGCATCAAGTATGACACTGGATTTTGATCTGTAGTAATCCTGTGTGTGTGTGCGCCCTCAACAGGAGCTGATCACAGCCTGGTACATCGGCTTCTTGTGTCTGATCCTGGCCTCGTTCCTGGTGTATCTCGCGGAGAAGGAGGATAACGAGATGTTCGAGACCTACGCCGATGCGCTCTGGTGGGGTCTGGTAAGCACTTCGCACTCCCTCGCCATTAACAAACACGCTTGACGTAATGTACCGTGTCCACAGATCTCTCCTAATGTGCTCTGAGATTGATATTGTTCCAGATTGTATTCCCCGGACAACCTGCTACTTCTCTACACTGATAAACACAATTTATTTTCTTGCACTCGATTTACTGTAAATGTTCAGGTGCATAAGCGCTTCTGTCATATTTTCAGCTTTATTATATGGTTAATCAACACTGGAGGAGTTTATCTGTGTGAGACTGCAGTTGGTCTCGGGACGCCGGCGAGGGTCAGTGAAGCGCTGGCGCGATTCCTCTGGAAATAAACCCAAGGACATCAGATAGTTTACACACACGTCTGGGAGGATTATTAATTATGCAGGGATGTTTATCGCTCGTTGAGTTTGATGAGGCGATGTTTCAGAAACATCACAGATGATGGAGTTCATGGACTTGCATAATTTAATGAGAGTGTGTATTAAAATACCATTTTAATTTGCTTCTTGTGTGAGCAGTTTGTTTAAATTATGACACTAAAAGTACAAAAAAATTATTTGTGTTGCTTTACTTTGACTTACCGATGTCAAATCATGTATTAAAAAAGAACAACAGATCTAAATCAAATGAAATGTGAGCCAGAAATCTTAGAGAACAGCCAATGACGGTGATGGAATAACGTGCGGGACTGTGGAACTGATTGGATGAGTAACTGGAGGCTGACGTGAGTGTTCCTCGATGTCCCACAGATCACTCTGACCACCATCGGCTACGGAGATAAATACCCCATCACCTGGAACGGGCGTCTCCTGGCCGCGGCCTTCACGCTCATCGGCGTGTCCTTCTTCGCTCTGCCTGCGGTCAGTCTCCGGACACACACACACACACACACACACACACACACACACACACACACAGTGCACAGAGAAACTGCTGAACTACATCAGTGCCGTTTATTATGAATATAAACATCTCTCTGGCTGCTTACAGTTTTTTACAGTCGCTAGGACCCATTTTTCAATACTTAAGTCACTTTTTCTAAACTCTTCACACAGTTCTCCTAACCAACGTTCAGCTCGGCACAG